>CM067369.1:116581202-117181202 GCA_034401795.1 Chaetoderma sp. LZ-2023a
AAAAAAAGCTAAACGCGTTAAATTTACACATACGGCTCCAATTGCATTTTAAATTTACATGTACGGGTTCTTGACAGACTATAGACCGATTCCACTTTATGTTTAATGACGCGTAGTAAGAATCTTTGTAGTGTTAATGAATACATTTGATTGCGCCTTTGACTTTTTCCGTGACGGGTTTAAAATATTTCATGATACGTTTAACATATTGTAGGACGGGTTAGACTTTCCGTTAGACGCGCCTATAAAATAAATAAAATGGGTTTGGTGTTTGGCCACGCCTGTAAACGCTACGAGTTTTGGACGCGTTAAAGACGCATTTTTGTTTCGTTTTTGCTTCGTCAAACAGTAAAGCTAACTAAGGTCTGTACTGTATGCCCCCGCCGATCTCTAGCTAAGCACCACCCAAGCTTTACCTGCATTGGGATCGATCTCTGTACTCTCTGAATCTCAAATTCCCGAAAACTATACATGTAAGCTGTTGATATGACAGCAACAACTCCCAGTCAAATTAGTTTTAGAATATCCGACATCATTTTTATTAACCCTCTAATGGTCATGCCGACCAAAACTGCCTCTGTTATGGCCTTATGGAATGTCCATTTACAGGCCAAGAGAATAGAATTTTTGAAAATTCACCACAAATGACTGGCTCAATTACGGCATTCAATAAGTGGATATTGAAATTTTCTTCACCAAATTTGTCCATTAAAGGGTTAAATAGAATACCTATAGTCCATCATCAGTTAAGAGCTTGAAGATTGAGGAACTTATCTACGTCATTCATTATGTCATTGATTATGTTGTCATCCTTATGCATCATGTAGTTGATTATGACAATATGATAGATGGATAATATGGAAAGGACCATTATGTAATGCTTATAACTCCCTGTGTAATCATATTTGTTTCACTTTCTATTTCAGCTACTATTGAAACATAGCCAGACCACAAACAAATATTGCAAAAATAAACGTGCAAAATCTGGAACAGTAGGACAAAAATTTGAAAGACCACTATCAGTAATATATGACCTGTGACCAGCAACATCATTCATCAACACAGACAGTACTTAGCATAACCATAAAACACCGCTGATCACCAGCATGGGCAATATTATATAGGACCAAGATAGTTTACTGTTGTTCTAGAGACTGGACTTGTATTGTTATTGATCATCGATAACAATACAAATCTCAAAATCAACAGTAAAGTAAATTTAATCTTGGTCCTATATAATATTTTAATATTGCTCATGCTGGTAATCAGTGGTGGTTTGCGCTACTGTCTGTGTTGGTGATTGTTTGAGCAAACTGCATTATATCCATATGGCAGCATTCAATAACAATGACATTAAACTTTTTTAAGTGAATGAATAAACAATTTAATCAAATCCAAAATGACCTGGTTTGATTAATTTACTGTATGTAGGTAAAGGTTGTATGGTGTTTTCATCATTTCTTTGATGTTCAATGGAGCAAGGATTGAGAATTTTTCCCCACTATGAACAGCGGAACAAGGTAGTTAAAGGTAAGTAAAGCTCCAGCTTTACAACCCTTTACTGTCCAATATTTGTCAAGAAAATGTAAATTTCTGCTGAACCCTTTAATGGGTAAATTTGGTCAAGAAAATTCCAACTGTCTCATAAAATGTCAATTTGCTGATCAAGAGTATTCTGGGAGCCAGTCATTCCAGTGATCAAATTTTTTTTAATAGTATTCTCTTAGTCAGCAAAAGGGCAATTCTCAGGAACACTGCAGTCTGAGTTATGGCTGATTTGACCATTAAAGGGTTAATAAATGCCCAATTTGCAAGCCAAGGCAATTTTTTAACATTTAGAACTAATGATTAGCTTGGTTATCAAGCCAGTTATTCCAGTGGTAAAATCTTAAATAGTCTTCTCTTGGCCGGTCATTTCTCAAGACAATTTGATTTCAGAGGCCAGTTTTGATGACTCACTGAGTCACGGTAAAAAATAATTCTTGTTCTGCATATGGACATTTCTCAAGGCCACCACAGAACATGTTTTCACCAGCTAGAGTGTTAAAGGGTCAATTGCTAAAATGTACAATTCTTATAACAGTGACTAACTACTAACTCTTGGTATGTTATTGGTATGTCTAATCATGTTAGTTAGACCTAATTCAATATAACAAACTTTAACAGTTAATTAAATTTAAACAGCACAAATGATCATGATGAATGCACCAAAATAGCCCAAAACTTCAGGGCAAAACTCTTTGTCACTGATTGGAGAAGTTCACTAAATCTGTAGTGTACCAGCTTCAAGTTCATCTTCAAGTCTTTCCAGTAGTTGTGGCTTCCTCATCATCAAACATGTCATCATCAGAAGATTCACTGTCCCACATATTAGCCGTCTCACCATTACTATCAGTGTCTGATTCCACGTTTACAACGCCACGATGAGTGATATTTGGTTTAAAAATATACGTCACAATATATAACCAGTAATATACTATATACATGTACTGTTAGGCCCGATGACCTGACAGTGGCTGTTATGGTCATACACTGCCCTCAGACTTTAGCGCAGAAATCAAACACATTATTCATAGTTTCGCACATCCGGGCATCTTGAGATCCGCCGCCATTAAAGTCGGGGCAAACTTACTACGTGCTAAAGAGGACTGCCCATACAAACGCATTGTTTACATTTTCCATGAAGTTCAAACCATTAAATCCTGTGTCTGAGAATCTGTAATAACCCTGTCAGGTATCAGAAAACATGAAATTATGAGTGAATTTCGCAATATATTAAAGAAAATGTAATTACGGTTTAACGGCCCATTGCTCGTAATGTTAAATTAGCCCCTCTGAAAATGGCGTATCTCCCAGGGTATTATGGAAAATTTGATTGTGATGACTTCATTGTGATTCTATGAATAAGTAGTAGTGTCGATAGTAAAATGATATCACCGCCCTCAACTGGCCACCGTTCGACGATCCGCGGGCCCCACCGCCCTCTCAATCGCTGGGGGCATAGGAATTTGAGACGTGATCATTTTCTCCCAGAAATTGCTGGACCATACCTGTCCGGGAGAACCTCCTCAGGATACCGGCCAGTGGCCGGCCTCTATTCTGTGTAGGCTCAGACAAACACGTAGTCTCTGCCAGAGTCGCAACGGCATGATGGGACCACCCATAGGGGCTTCCAGCTACCTTGACAACGCTCACCTGGGAGGAGGCTAAAGTGATTAGCATGTGAACCATGACAGACTCTGGCATGTTCACATGTTACACAGAGAATCTGGTGCTGAGTAGGGGTCTCCAGCAGACAACCACAGCCTACCCTCTCCACCCCATAGAAGTGGCAGACAGACTCGATCTCTTTACATGGGTGATAGCGGTCATAAATCTTTCTCCGCAAGGGGTCGACCCAAGGATTGTACTGGGGGTCATCCCGGAAGTGGGCCCATTTGGCATCCGATATCAGGGCAGTCTCAGCGCCCTGTGCCACTGCTGTAGACGCCAGCACGAGCAGTATGATGAGAATCATGGCTATATATGAAGAGTTAAACTGAACAGAGTGAACCCCTCAAGAAATATATGTGCCAGATCGAGCCCTGTTTCATCCGGATCAGTAGTGATCTTCATCCCGTCAGGGGCAGGGACTAGCTGTTTCACTCTGCCGCTGGTTAAGAAACGTAACTCTAGGACTATATGAGTCATTTGCAGGCTAGTGAGTCCGACTCGCTGAAGCAGTTTAACAGCACCCTGGACTTTGGAGACATGTGACACCCCATCTACCTGGAGGCTAACAGCTTCTTCTGGTCCATCGAATGGACGACGCAGCAGGAGCTTTCCACCTGTAACCCCGATCCGGTGACCCACCCTCGTCAGGGAGACACCTTCACCTATGTAGGTGAGGAAGGATGCTCCCAGATTGTAGAGGTTTCGAACTGTCCCATCCTTTTTCACAACAGTGGAGAGGGGAGTAACCTCTATGTCAATGAGTGTGGGAGGCCTATATAGGAGCAGCCATGTTTGCCAGTCACCCCCAGGTCCAGCGCGGTACCACACTTCATTCTTCTCAAATATCAACTGCAGGTTTTTTGCCAGGGTCAATAGCAGGCCATCACGGGCCATCGGCGGGGCACCGCTCGAATAGGGTTTGACCAGATGAAAGCTGAGGTCGCTATTTATGGTGTTGATGTCTGCCACCTCTGTATCCGAGAGCTCAATCAACGGCTCGAGGATCACTTCCTCTTCGGGAAATCGTACCGAAACACGATCTTGTGGCCATCTATGTTGCTACCCAGGCGCGCCTTCGTCACATCCTTGAGGTCTGTGAGCAGCTCCACCCCATCACCACCAATGGGGTGGAGGGAGAATGCCTTTGAGCTTGCTTCGTACTGTAGGGCGAATGACTTGCCATCGCTCTCTTCTACCTTGCCAGCATCAACTGCGTACACATCTGCGAGGTCAGGGAGAAAATATGGGTTCCATAGCACGCTATAGGAGGGGTTTAAATGAGACATATAACCATGCCGATTGTCCGACTGCTGCTCTCCGATGGTGAGAACGTAATCTCGCCCTCTCTAGAGGGGAGACGGTTAGTACAGTACCATGTAGAATGGGGCCTCTTCGAGGTGCCCCAGCGGGGCACAACATACATACATGGCAATCAACCTCCGGGCAGTGCACACAGCAGCTCACTGGTAGAAGTAGGCCGGGACGTGATAGAGTATCTCCCTGGTGCGAACAGTAACCTATGGAAAGCTATCAGTCCTAGCCTGTTCACACCTGTAAATCACCTGTTTGACAGCCCCTCCATTAACATATATGCCAGCATGGATGGGATATCGGACGCCCATTTAAAGTTTACACTCTTATTACTCCTTGACCTGACGACAACATGATATCATACCAGGAATATCTGACCTTTACCGAGATGATGAAAGAGGGTTGCCCCTTCATGACCCCTGCACAAAACGAACAGATGCTCACGCTGCAACAAGGAGAGCGACTACAGCGGGAGAGCCGGTATCAACAGAACGCGAGCATTGCAAGGAAGCGAAGGGACAGTGAAGCTTCCAAATACTGGCAGGACCTCCTGAAGAAGAGTAAGCGGGATGCAGGAGTCTTGACAGATGGCGATGAGCCAGATGTCTTCACATACCACGATCAGCCAGATGTCTTCACAGACGAGGATGAGCCAGGTGTCGTCTCAGACGAGGATGAGCCAGAGGTCATACAGTGGGAAGAGGAGATGGCGCAGAAATGTAAGACCAAGAAAGCCCTCCAGCGGCGGACCTACTATCTTGGTGATAAGGTGAAGTTCCAGATGTCACGTCTCAGAAAGCTACTGGCACCCGACATAGTGCTGGATGACAACGTTCTCTACACCTGCAAGCTGATACGGTTCGCCGGGCTCTCAAAAATGAACCCTTCTATGACTCATGAGCAGGTGATGGCGGTTTAAGCTTCCAGATATATATGGCAAAATCAGAGTGGCGGAAGCACCCAGAACTATACCCCTCCATGACTGCTGATGATGGTGGTACCATCCACGGCTGGTGACTCCAGCAGATAGATACCATCAGGCAGAATCTCGTCCATGAGGCAGAAAAGTACAGCAGAACGCATAGGCGATATAAGACAGCATACAATGTCCTTGCGCATACAACCACTGCTGCGGGTGTGATTGGAGGCAGTGCGGTGTGGCAGCTGTGACCACTCGCTACAGGGGTGGGTGCCCTTATCGCCATCCCGCTGGGTGGCGTGACACTAGCCGCTGCTGTCTTGGCCACGGGCTTGGGGGTGGGGCAGCGGCAGATCACAAGGAGGCTGGAGAAGCATGCTAAGTATGTGACACTGGCACAGAGTATGCTACGGACTATTGACAAGTCTGTCAGCAAAGCTCTCGAGGATGGCCAGGTCACCGATGAAGAGTACCACCATATATTGAAGGTCCAAGCCATGTACCGCACAGAGAAACCTAAAGTGTGACAGCAATACGTCAAAGGCTCCAGCGGGCGGGTTGATATGGAGGAGCTAAAAAACGAGATGTTATGGCGAGGTCACCCCGCCGGTCTATGGAGTCGAGACGACTACAAATAGTGTGCTGCCTGTACGGTAGCTTTAAGCATAGATGGCCTTCCCACTGAACCTCACAACTGTCATCCGGAGCCAACCGCCCCTCCTGGGTACACCCTTGACTGGCCTGAGAGGTCTACTGGATGATATACCAGAGCTAACACCGTTCACCATCACAGTGGATGGACGGTCCCGAACCAGCTTCTCCATCAACCCACAACCACTGACCAACCGCCCCATCACCATCAAGGATGCGAAGCAAGCTCATAATACTGGAATCAGCAGCTGAACTTTGCCATGTGGTGTGCCACGGCAGGATGTGGAGTAAGTTCCACCCTGCTTCACTCCTATTCTGGTACTCCTGAAGCTGTGCTCATCGCCAGCTGTCTCAGATTCAAGGTGTACTTCACGGTGCGACGAATCCTCCATGAGCTGGGTGCAAGCCTTCCTGATACAAACGACTTCGACCCACAGCTCAACAGTCATAGCGTCTCAGCGGCCAGCAGACTAGAGAGAGTTCAGCGCTCACCCCGACTATCGGTGGCATGGTGGTGACAACAGCGGCCTAGGGGTTATGTACAGTGAGCCGAGACGTGACTACTCAGGATTCCCCTATCGAAAACCCCGACGAGTAGGCCGCCGGAAGACAGAGACATTCTCGTTCAATCCAGACTCCGACCCTGGAGCGCTGGTGCAAAATATGCACATCACTGGCTTGCGGCAGGACTATCCAGATGTGTGGAAGTACTTTGTCCCACACACCACCTCAGGCCTCACACCAGCAGGGATCGTTCGGATCAACCAGTCCCTGGAAGCACTTCTACTGCCTCCTTACAGCACAGACCAAGCTGCATCATTCCATAGATGGTGTCAGCAGAGCAGAGGTCCAGGCCATGTTCATCAGTCTCGTTGAGGATATGATCATCGTGGCGGACCCCAGTAGTCTTATTGCTAGGTTCCAGCAGGGGTTGCAAAACTTGACTTTGCTATTTCACCACACCTACTGTTGATTCCGAGCACCATGATCGTGAGCATTGAGGACCTCCAAGTCAGGGGCTATAACAACATGATAGTCGAGGGGAGTTCCCCCGGTGTCCACTTCAGCTTCAACACTGCTATCAACGCACCTACGCGTAGTACAGGCCATACAGTCATTCCGACCCTGACACTGCAGCCAGTCGACACGACGCTTCCCATGGCAGCCCCGACCCCGACACTTCAGCCAGTCGACATGACACTGCTTCCCGTGGTAGCTCTACGAGTGTTGTCAGGCCTAGCTATCGTGGCGCTCGGTATCAGCCTACTCCTCCGCTAGCAAATCAGCTATAAGACTATCCTGACTCTCTACAGTAGCAGTGGGGACCACGGTGAGACACTGAACCAGCTTGGCCTGCCCTACAGCCCCTATACACGCTGCCAATATGCAAATCCAAGGGCTGGATGGTTCCACAGCACATCCTTTTCCAACTTGTAGTATCGCAGAGCCTTGTTCAGCTTTGAGTCAGGTGAGGCCATGGAGGTCTGCAACTGCTGGAACACATCTGGCAGATACTCCCGATCCTTGTAGAATCCTTTAGCCCGCAGGAGCTGCTCGACGATACTCCCACCCATGATAAGGTATTCGAGGAAGCAGATCTGCCCCTTACCAAATCCTAGATAGAGCTTCACAGCTGTCAGCTCAGCACCGGAGAGCTGAGCGAGCTCATCTGGTGTCTTCTTCTTGTAGTCCTTCAACTCCCTCCGGAAGACCTCATAGTACTTCTCGCATAGCGTGAGCCCGGACATGTTTAAGATGTCTCAATAGAGAGATGAATATTCCTGAGTACCAACCCAGACACCTGGCAGATGCCGACTGGGAAGATCTTATTAGATCTCTCGACAGGGGACGCAGACATTTAACAGCGTTGTATACTCAGTGCTTAAACAATGACGTCAACGGTACAGATCGTGAAGCAACTGCCCGAGAGCCAGGCGAGTCTTCAGAAGGTGGAGAACCTGCTGCGAGCCAAGACACAGAAGTTACTGACCAAAGCAAAGTCTCTGGCAGTCCATGTCGCCAGTAACGTGGCGGCGAATGTAGCCATGGTGAAGATGACAGGGGGGAAATGAGGTTCTTCCTGCCGCCACTGCGGCTGTCCTCGCTACAGTGGTGAGTGAGGTGGCTGGGCACTGTCTCGGAATAACTCACCCCATCCCAAAGATCGCCACAGTGGTGCCTCCTACACTGTTGCTGCCAAGATCATGGGTGAACGTGTTACACTAATGGAGGCTGTGGTTCTAGGGCTAGCAACGAGTGCATTGGCTGAGATCATCGTCGCCTACGTTTAACCCCTCTGAATAGTGAGAGATGGATCACGAGACCCCTGCAGCATATGAGGAATGGCATGCCGGATGGTGGTGTGTAGCCCATAGTCGAGCACGCGGACTGAGGATCACCAATGCCCGGGAATGGTGGACCGCCCACAAGGCGTGCCCCTGCAGGTAGGGCCAGTACCCTGAGCACTGCTGATATTTCCAGGAGCTGGAAACCTGGCTACACATGATATTACCAGGAGCTGGAGACCTGATTACGAATGATATTACCAGGAGCTGGAGACCTAGCTGCAGATGACAATACCAAGAGCTGGAGACCTGGCTATAGCTGATATTACCCTCCGTCCGTCCCTCCCTCCCTCCGTCCGTCCGTCCGTCCGTCCCTCCCTCCCTCCCTCCCTCCGTCCGTCCCTCCCTCCCTCCGTCCGTCCGTCCGTCCCTCCGTCCGTCCGTCCCTCCCTCCGTCCGTCCCTTCGTCCGTCCGTTCGTTCGTCCGTCGGTCCGTCCGTTCGTTCGTTTCCCTCCATCATGGTGGGTTGGTTGGTTGATTGGGTGGTTGATTGGATGGTTGGTTCCTTGTTTGGGTGGTTGTGTGGTTGGGTGGTAGGTTGGGTGATTGGCTGCTTGGTTGGGTGGTCTGTTGGGTGGTTGGATGGTTATGTGACGGATAGAAGGAAGGAAGGATAGAGGGAGGAAGGATGGAATGAATGACAGTTTTCTTGCTCCAACAATCATGCAATTCAAAAAGTGATAATAGGTTCAATTTAACCATTTATGCAGAGAAGAGATTGCTATACACCTTTTATTAGGTGGATCTAATGAAGGGCTGATAGATTGTCTGACGATGTGGACGAATGTTATATACAAGTGGATTTATAAAGTAAAAAAATAACAAAGTTGGCACTGGCAAGTATGTATATGATATTGTCAAAAGCATTGGCTCAAAATTTTCAAAATTAAAAAAATTCTTGTTTATTTTGTTCCTTGAGATTGTCATTTTGTTTTGAAGACGCCATATGGCCTAATTGCCACACAATGATAAATCACTGAGTGGTATTTTGAAAACCTATTTCAGTTTGGCTTTTATTAAGATGTCGCGGAGATTCAGATTTTTCTTAAATGCAATTACCGGACGATTGGTGAAAGGTTGTCTGAGATTGTCCTGTAATTTGTGATATTCGTCATTTAGGATTTTGGCAATTTCAACATTTCTCCGATTGTATGTGACAGTAAATGGGATAATCTCCCGTTGATCTAATAGGTCTGAGTCAGAATTTATGCCCCTAGGTCATTGTGTTTCTAATTGTTTAATCCAGAACGATTCTCTTAGTTTTCTTTGTTTATCGGTTTCCTCTGTTGTGTCTGAAAGAGGTAGCTGTTTGATAGGCATAATTTCAAAGTCACGAGGGACTAAATGATCAGGAACAATAAAATGTTCAGCCACATGTGTGTCTTCCTCTAGTCTAATATCTGAGAGGTGTCTAGTTGCACGCTATCTTAGTGGGTTTTTCGTTTCGCAGACATACTGTTTTTGACACAATTTGCATGAAATTAAGTAAAATGCATTTGTAGAATCACAATCTAAATTTGACTGAATTTGAAATTTCTTTCATTTTGAAAGCTTGTGAATGTACTCTGAGAAGGAAGATAATTATCCAATTTACACCTTTTCTTTTCGCATTTCCGAGATCCTCCTTCACCTACGATCAGACAATTATGACAAATTTTGGCAGGCCGAGAATTTCTGGCATTATCCGGAATGAGTTCCCAATTAAGCAAAGTTTCAGACTTTATTTTATGTAGGAACCGAGGAGAGTACCCCCTCGGTTTGAGGGCTTTGAATAATGTCGAACATGATGATTCAAAGCTTTTCCTATCACTCGAATTTCTATAAAAGCGGATTATTTGTGATTTTACAAGTTCCTTGAAATTATGCGGTGGATGGACGGACGGAGGGAGGGAGGGACGGACGGACGGACGGACGGACGGACTGAGGGACGGACGGATTTCACATTTCAACTCATATACAATAGACGTAATGTTGAATTAGCGAAAACCATGAAAGACGAATATTCACAGTTGCAATCTAAATTAAAGGAACCGATCAAAGCACGACCAGTAATAGCTTACAATAGAAATCCAAACCTGAAAGATTTGCTAGTAAGATCAAAGTTAGACCTTATAGTCCCTGATAACAATGACAAGGTTTCATCCCTCCCTACCTATTCTTAAATAAATCTAATCCCAACCAAAATCAGTGTTGGTGGGGCAACATGAAATCATACCCGTAGGACATCTTTTAATTTTGTGTCTGCAAAAGTGTGTGTGTGTGTGCGTTCGTTCGTTCGTTCGTTCGTTCGTTCGTTCGTTCGTTCGTGCATGCGTTCGTTCGTGCGTTCGTTCGTTCGTTCGTTTGTTCGTGCATGCGTTCGTTCGTTGGTGCGTCCGGGCGTTTGTTCGTATGTGTGTATGTGTGTGGGTGTGTGCTCGTACATCCGTACGTGTGTGCATCTATACTTGCGTGGGTGTATGTGTGCGTGTGTATGTGGGTGTGGGTGCATTAATTCGTGAGTACATTAGTGCCTGGGTGTGTGCGTGCATGCATTCGTGCGTCCGTTCGTGCATGCGTTCATGCATGTATTATTGCGTGCATTCGTGCATGTATTACTGTGTGCATGTATTATTGCATGCATTCGTGCATTCGTTCAGATGTGTGCGTGCGTGCGTATGTACGTGCGTGTGTGTATGTGTGTGCATTCGTGTGTGTGATTTCTCTATAATGTAGGATCAATCCCAGCCTTTACCTGTTAAAGCGACCTACTGATTAATTCACTTTACCCCAACTAATCTCAAGGGGGGACCACTCTAAGTAAACCTAAACTTGGTCTCGATAGGACAAATTTAGGCAAAGAAATTTTTAATTAAATTCCTGTGCCAATGCGTTTTTTTCAATGTAAAGACGGACGGACGGACACGTACGTACGTACGCACGCACGTGCATACACTCTCAATACCGGTACGATCTTCCCATTGCGGGTCGAGGCTTCACTATCGACAGTTATCATTAATCAGTGCATCTGTATTGCCCTGTAGGTGGGGCTTAGAATACACCTTCCATATCATCTGCGTGTCGTACGAGGCGACTAAAGGAGGTACGGGTGAGGTAACCCTGACAGAAACCTCGAGTGCTGAAGACGGAGGTTCCAGGCCGCACGGCGCACTCTAATAAACCATGGATCCACGCACTTAACGCTTATGATCATGTCAATAGTCACTTACAGGACTGGCGGTATGATCAGCGAACGAAAAGAAGAAGAAGAAGCATCTGTATCAGAACTTCCTTCGTTCTTCTCGACATTGCAAACGCTGCTAACTTTTGTGAATGAAATGCGTCTGCTGTAAAATATAGGCACTGTCATTTCCACTAGTATACTGCATAATTCTACAGTTCGTCGGTTGAAAGTGATATGTATTCCCACCGCCATCGTGTACATCCTCAGAAGATGGGAAGCTCTCACAGACACCAGCCCTTTGAACCCGAAAGACCAAATATAATAAATCGTCTATAACGTAAGACATACTATGTTGAATATTTTGAAACTAATTAGACTGGAGGGTGTTGCTGCCTATAGCCAGGTTCCTACCGAATTTGTTTCAAGATATTCAACCGCTTACATGTATATGGTTGCTATAAAATTGAAATAGTGGAACTCTAAGATTCAACAGGGAAACTAAGTATACCAGGTTGATAGATAGGCACGTGCAACCCAGGAGAGGGTTTTAGTTGAACTTGATTTTTGGCTACAGGGACCATCACTGATGAAGAATGTTTGGTACCATACTGAGACCTCGTGCTCTTGGGAGATTGCCAGTAGGGCTAGCACAGAAGTAGGCAATTATAGAAATTTAAAGTTGGCACTGTCTCGCTTGTCTGCGTCCTTGAAACCTGAGCGTAATTTGCAAATGCATTTGACAGAGCTAGATCTACGTGACAATGCGAATTCATAATACAATTTTAAAATTTAACCATATATAATTGTTGAGAGAAATAGTAAAGACGGTTGTAAAATGTTATGCTCTGAGTCCGTTTCCGCCGATGCAGTTATATTTTGGTTAAAGGAGATCTCAAACGATAATTAGATTTCAATAAAAACAACCGGAAATAAAAGGTGTTATCATATTTGACAAATTAAAGGGGCTAGCCAGACACCCAAGTATGACCAGCGTCAAACTATTATTAAATATCAGAGGAAATAAATACACCTAGTCATTCTTTAATTTTGTAGCGATAAAGTATAATTTTTCTTACAAGAAATGAGTTAATCAGAAAGCCGTCTTGTTCAAGTGACCTTTTGACCTGTGACGTGTACGAGGGAACGATCTTTATCAACGGACATATGTCAGTATTGCGTTAGTATGCAATAGTGGTGTACTTCGGGATTATTTAATCGTTTATAGTATACACCTGTGCAAAAGTTAAGCACCAGCAAAAACAATAGAACGTAGAAACATGATGGTACAACTAGGCTGCCATACTTTTTGTCCCCGCGTTAGCTGACATAATTCCAAGTACGAAATTCACATGCATGCATGACTTCACGCCGCTTGATGTCCGTGCGTGGCGGGAAACAGCACACGTGTTCAGTTATGTAAAAGTCCAGTTTGAGGTGTAGAACATTACATACAGATTTAGGCGACAAGATTAGGAATTTTGTGTTCATGACCGTGGTTTATTTGTACAGAGAGAATTAGCTCTTGATTGTGAACCGCTATGGCAAGACGAAGGTTAAGTGATCGTGTGAAATGGCAGATCATAGGCATGCATACCACTGGTATGTCATGCAGAGAGATTGGCAGACAGCTGAACATTAACCATACTGTAATCAGTCGTTTGATTGCAAAACATGGGCAAACTAACGAGGTGAAGGACAGGCCTAGATCTGGAAGACCGAAGAAGACTACTGCCCGTGATGATCGAGCCCTAGTACGCCTTGTTAGGAGATCTCCATTCACCAACAGCAGACTGCTCAGCCAGCAATGGGAAACGCGCAATAGAGTGTCAATGTCTACCGTCAAAAGGAGACTGTATGCTGCTGGCATGAAAGCTAGGAGACCTGTCAGACGTCCTCTCCTCACTGCACACCACAAAGAGGAGCGTCTGAGGTGGTGCAACGAAAGAAGACACTGGAACATGAGATCCTGGAGACGGGTACACTGGTCCGATGAAAGTCGGTTCCTGCTTCATGCCACAGATGGTCGAACTCGTGTATGGAGGTTCAGACGCACGGCGTACGACCAACGTAACATCATGGAAGAAGTTCCATTTGGTGGAGGTTCCGTTATGATATGGGGGTGCATCTCATTTGATTGTAAGCTGGATCTGTTGACTGTACCTGGAACACTAAATGGACAAAGATATCAAGATTCCATACTGGACAGAGTTGTGGTCCCTCATTTTGTAAATCATGCACCTGGAACCCACCCTATATTCATGGATGACAACGCCCGACCACATCGTGCTAGAGCTGTGCATGAATACCTCCGCCAGAATGCCATCGAAACCCTACCATGGCCAGCAAGGAGCCCTGACATGAACCCTATTGAGCATATCTGGGACATTCTGGGAAACATGGTGAGAAGGAGGGATCCTCCTGTGCAGAACCTCCAGGAATTAACAGACGCACTCCATCTTGAATGGCAACGAATACCACAATGGCGTATCAGTCGGTTGGTGACCAGCATGAGACGTCGTGTCCAGGCCGTCATCCAGGCACAAGGTGGATATACCCGGTATTAATAATGACAGTCTCAAACTCGTGCACAGATGTTAAACTTCGTTTTCAGACACCATTAATGACAATCTAGCCACGTGTGTCAACTGTAGGGCAATAGTTGTCAGTTGTGTCAACGTAACCATATTCAGGCCTCGTTTTCAAGTTCAAACAAAAACATACAGTGTTTCCCCACCATCATAATCAGCATTCCTCTAGTTGCATTATTACCTCTTGCACTAAGATGGATTGGTACATAAATGTTTATGCTATTGCTTTCTTCATAGCACATGAATATACCCTCGCATGTGTGTAAAAATAGGGTGGTGCTTAACTTTTGCACAGGTGTATATATGTACAGACCGCGAGATACTGATTTTTCTAAACAAGATATATCGTTCTGTTTGCCAAACTCTGTTATCCCGTAAAAATAATGTGTGCGCGTATATCACATGGCTGATTATTACCAAGTTAAAGACCGCACCGCCTATTACTAGCCCTTGTCGATTTCTCCTAGCCTCGTACCGCCGCGCTAGTGTTAATTTCAATTCCGACAAACCTGAGTGATACATATGCCTATTCTGTATATTTGTAGTAAAGAAATGCTATTGAATTTCTTATCTCGCAGTCAGGAACTGTCAATTATTCACGTATTTTGACAAAATTCTCATAAACTGAATGCTGCATACCATAAGATTGGGCATTTTCGCCACCAGGAAGTAACCTCGCCATCTAGGTGGTCGAACTTCTTTCATAGCATCACAAGTGCCAGCGGATCGCCGTCACTGTCTCTCATTCCCTCCCTACCCACCTACTCGATCCGACTTAGTGACCCAGTTCAACTCACACACACGCACGCATGCACAGCCATTGCCACCATTCACTCACGCACGCACGCACGCACGCACACGCACGCACACACCAAGGGACACCTACCAACCCACTCGCCCACCTGTGAAATGCGTGATCAAGATCAATAACTCAGTACTACACTGACGGGATATTGGCGAAAATCTTGGCCTTTTGCACTTCCAAATGCAAATCTAGATTTGTATCAAGATCACAATGACATTGACCATAAAAGTCTGAATGTCTCCGCTGCCCCTCCTGGTTGTGATAACTATATGCCGATGCTTAGTTCCAATAATTTCACCAATTCCTAAATGAAAGCCAGACGAGCTAACTAGAATCAAAATGTTAAACTGAATTTTATCCAAGTGTTAAAATGACCATGACCGCTGACCTCAATATCATTGTACTTCATATAGGTAAACATGTCACCAAGTTAAATTCAAGTAGGTTGAACCAATCACAAGATGTAAGACAATTTGTTGAGTTAAACCAAAGAACTTGACCTTTGAACTCACGACCGCAATAGGATGGTGCTGCTTCTGGTTGATAAATGTAACCATGTGTCCAGGATTAAGCACAATTCGCTGAACCAATCCTTAGATATAAAATGATGTTGAACAAAACCAAAAACGTAACCAGAAACAATAGAGTAGCATACCAAGGTCAGTGTGGTCTTGACCATTGACCTCAATACCATTGTGCTCTATCCGGTTGATATGTGTAGTCTAATCTGGGTTGAAGTTTAGTTCCAATAAGATGAAGCCATGGCGAGATATAAGACGATATGTTGAGATAAACGCAAAACTTAACCGTAAAAAGTAGTTTTATGCCAAGGTCACAGTGACCTTGGACTTTGACCTCATGACCTCAATATTATTGGACTCCATGATATAAGGAAGTATGTGTCCAAGTTTACTCCCAATAGGGTGAAGCCACGCCGAGATATTAGCTCAATTGAGATTGAATGCCGAAAAACTGGCAGGCAGGCAGGCAGGCAGGCAAGCAGAGTGGTCCGGGTCTAGAAAAATTAAATCCCGAAATTATTTATATATTCAAATAGTGCTTTGAATGCACAACATTCTGGCACTGAACGTTTTTATAACAATTTTGACACTCAGGCGAAAATAGCAGTTCTATCACGCCACAAAGCAATGCCACCATTCAAACACTATTAGCTATTACAACGACTTGGTTTTATGCACCTGAAAAAATTCCGCCTTTCAATGTATGGCTTCTACATGGGATTACCTCCCTTGCCTGACGCTCTACTAACAGGTCACTCACTTAAGCCTCTTAATCAATCATAACTCACAGCACATGCGCCTCAGTGCGTCCGCTCTGGCTTGCAATCATTCTTCATAACAAAACATTGTATGGGTTTTTTGTACTAGACAAACATTTTGCCTTTCTTCAACCTTATGGAACATTTCAATAGAGTTTATCATGCCAAAGGAAATGAAATCCTTATTACCTAAGTCAAGAGTATTTCGGCAGTTATAGTATTATTAATGATTATGTGTTCAATATTATTTATTGTAACCAGTTTTCGTGGTTCTAGGTATGGTTGAATAAAAGGAAGTTTTCTAAATGTAGATCTTTGAATGTCCCGCCTTTTAAGCTGTGTTTATATGGCTTTGGATTTTGGCAACAGCCTTTTTATCACTTATTCAATGCCTCAATTACATGCTTTAGGGCAGTTGAAGAAATATTCCCTACTTGACTTTTTAAATGAGTTTTAGTGGGTAAGTTAAGATTTAGTATGTTTTGTACACTCGTTTGATGTTTTAGTGGAATATCTTCTGCTTAGCAGTTGATGAAATTATTCTTTCTTGAGCACCTTTTATTCAAAGAAATTTAAAATAAGTTAGCTGAGTCAAGATTTTGAATGTTAATTAGCACTTCGTTTTTGTTTTTAGGCAAGCGTAATTTGAAATTCAGCATCGCCGAAAGAGAAGTGCACTTCATCCAAGCGCGACATGCTTCATAGTGCGTCTTTTACCGGCCATTTTTGCGTGAAATTTACTACCTGTAAACACAATAAATTGTGTGAGATGAAAGTCTTTTAAGAAGAGTGTGGCTTCTGACCCCCTTCCCTCTGATTCCAAAAGCCAGGATTGAACGTCTATCCCTAATCCTTCGTCTATCTATGTGAAAGCACGGGTGGGGAGTTCTATTGATCCTATACAAGCGCTATTATCAAAATTTGAATTACTTGCAGCCACTCTGATGACGTCTTTAGATAGTCGGATTGAATCCGTGGTGAAGCCCACCTTTTCTTCTTCCGACAATTCAGATTGTCTGACAAGCAGGGAGTCTGATTCTAGATGCCAACCTGTGTGAGGGAAACTGATTTCTATGAGGTCTAGGCAGGTCGAATCTATTCATCTGAAAAGATAGAAATATAAGAATAGCAAGGTTGAAGCATGTTGTAAGTCTTCTAGATCTCCCAGAAGCCCTGTAGGCACCATTTGTCTTCTTCACCCCAGGTCTGCTTGCCAGGTTCAGCTGTTCTACCGAGAACAGTTGAAATCGATCCTGGTAGCTCTTCACCGTCTTTGTCCTGTCCTAAGGAGAGCTTGAGCTCTGGTGCCACTCGCTCGTTTGCGGTGAAGGATTCTAAGGAGCTGCTCACGCGTATTAGGTTTAGTTTAGGTAGGGTTTTCAGCAGCAAAAAGGTATCATTCCAAATTATTACATTATGCCGATTACATATGAGTATAGGGCATGATTCGCATTCTTTGGATTCTAATTTATATAACTTATCTTCTGGATTGCTCTCTACTTCCGGTTCTGGTCTTTCTCTTACGTCTGCTTCCAGTTTTCAAAATTTTGCGAGAGGAAGTACTTCCGCTTTCGTTTTGAAGTCCACTTCCGGTTTCGGGTTGGATCAACCTTTGTCTTCCGGTTCCTGTTTTCAGCGTATTGCCACTTGGATTCTAATACGGATTTTACAGGTTTTCAACTAAATTCTGGTTTGCATAGTATTTGCGGATCCGGATCGGGCTTTTCAAATAAATATAATTCCATTTCTGGTTATACAGGATATACTTTCGGTAGTACTTCCGTTTCTGGTTCGTCAGAATATATTTCTGATAGTACTTCAGGTTTTCAGTCTCTGGCTACATCTGGTTTGAGTGGGACATCTGCTTTTCATTCTAACCAATCAGACTTAATTGTTTCTGGTTCTGATTTTGTAAATACATTTTCTGGTTATATTTTCGTTTCCAGTTTTCAGCATTTGCCTGTTTCTGGTGTTAATAGAATTTCCAGTTCTTCTTCCATTTTCGCTTCGGGTTATGATGTGTCCTCTCATAATTTTTCTAGTTCTGGCTTAGAATTTTCTGTTCGTCCTCACTCATCAATGGAGTTTTATAATGGCTCAGTGGTTATTGATCCCTCCTCTAGTTCTTCAGGTCATTCTAGAGTTCATTTTGAGAATTTCTTGGAGAGAAAGTCCTCTTTACTGGCTAGCTATTTTTTCTTCTCAGAATGTTTCTTCTTCGTCGTTACTTTTTCATTCAGGTTCTAAAGCTTCATCATCGTCACATCCCTCTTCATATTTTATTCCTGTTTCAATGGATGATGGGCTGTCTGAGGTTAATATGGAAGGTGGTAGTTCATTGGTGCATCGTTATTTATCTTCCACATCTTTGGACTGTAGATCCAATTATTTCTGCTAATAGATAGAGATTGTTCATACTGGATTAGATTTATCTTTGTTCTCAGTGGTTCACGACCAGGTCTTACATAGGTCTATTGTTTCGGTTACATCTTCAATTCCTTCTAGGTTTCGTTCTTGTAGTTCAGCTTCAGCTCACCAGGGTGATTCCCAGGTTTTAGATGCCTATCCTATGGATTCTGATGTTCATTGTACCTGTGTGTGTGTGTGTGTGTGTGTGTGTGTGTGTGTGTGTGTGTGTGTGTGTGTGTGTGTGTGTGTGTGTGTGTGTGTGTGTGTGTGTGTGTGTGTGTGTGTGTGTGTGTGTGTGTGTGTGTGTGTGTGTGTGTGTGTGTGTGTGTGTGTGTGTGTGTGTGTGTGTGTGTGTGTGTGTGTGTGTGTGTGTGTGTGTGTGTGTGTGTGTGTGTGTGTGTGTGTGTGTGTGTGTGTGTGTGTGTGTGTGTGTGTGTGTGTGTGTGTGTGTGTGTGTGTGTGTGTGTGTGTGTGTGTGTGTGTGTGTGTGTGTGTGTGTGTGTGTGTGTGTGTGTGTGTGTGTGTGTGTGTGTGTGTGTGTGTGTGTGTGTGTGTGTGTGTGTGTGTGTGTGTGTGTGTGTGTGTGTGTGTGTGTGTGTGTGTGTGTGTGTGTGTGTGTGTGTGTGTGTGTGTGTGTGTGTGTGTGTGTGTGTGTGTGTGTGTGTGTGTGTGTGTGTGTGTGTGTGTGTGTGTGTGTGTGTGTGTGTGTGTGTGTGTGTGTGTGTGTGTGTGTGTGTGTGTGTGTGTGTGTGTGTGTGTGTGTGTGTGTGTGTGTGTGTGTGTGTGTGTGTGTGTGTGTGTGTGTGTGTGTGTGTGTGTGTGTGTGTGTGTGTGTGTGTGTGTGTGTGTGTGTGTGTGTGTGTGTGTGTGTGTGTGTGTGTGTGTGTGTGTGTGTGTGTGTGTGTGTGTGTGTGTGTGTGTGTGTGTGTGTGTGTGTGTGTGTGTGTGTGTGTGTGTGTGGTAAGGATCACTCTTCTCCCCACGCTTTTTATCGCTCTTTACCTTCTGAAACTCTGAGAGGTGAACTTCCTTCTCCCATCATTTCTGAATCCAATTAATTCTCTTTCTTCTTCGCCTCCTCCTTCTGTTTACGCTATTCTTCATTCTGATAGGGATATGGATCTTCTTAAGTTTCTTCCTGCCAGGTCTTCTCTGCATGATCGGTCTGAGGCTCATAGATGGATAGCTAATCGTCTAGATATGGATTTGAAGGATGGATTTTCAGTTGAAGAGTCTCCTTATGGTCCTGTTCTTGTTCCTGATCTTAATTTTGCTGCTTCACCTAGAGTTCTTCCTGTAGTAGACATGCCTGATTTTTATGTTAAGGATGCAGGGGATAAAGAGTTGTCCTTACCCTCCAAGGTAGGGGCTCCTGTCCAGATTCCCATGGATTATTTTTGAAAATGGAGTTGGTTTAGTCTATATTGGATCCCACTTGGTACATGCCAGGTTCGAACAGTCCAGCCTCTAGGTTTTATAAGGATTGTATGTCCTCCTATCTTTCCGATTGGGAACGAGTTTCTAGAAGTCAGCTAAGGAATGTTAATTTTGTTTCTCTCCTCTCTGAAGCTATTCTTTCTTTCGGTCAAATTGCAGGTGACCCTGTTCCGATTTCTGTCTTTCATACTTTAGCGGACTGCTCTCATGGTTCTCTGAACTTCTATTGTAAATCTTTAGGTTATGTTATTTATAAGAAGCGTTCTCAGCAGTTAATCCCGACTCAGATCTCACAGAGACTGAAACATAGTTTGTGTTCTGCTCCCCCATTCGGCCAGGACGTCGTTGGCCTTTGCGCCCATCTCTCATTCTTCAGGAGTCAACAAATATTAAGGCTGTAAAAAAGGTTCATTCACAAATTTCAAATATTAGATCTACTCCCAAGAGAGATGCCTCTTTTATTAGAAGTCCCAATTCTTCACCTAGATGGAAATCTTTTAAACCAGATGAGAATGGAGTTTATCCATCTGGGGTCTTTGTAAATTCTTCGAGATCTCGTCCGCGCTCTCAGGAGCCAGCCTCTGACGTATATAGGTTTGAGGCTATCTCTTCTAATAGATCAAAATTTCCTTTCCGTCCTTCATCTGATAGAGGTAGGTCTCAGAATTCCTATACTCCATGAAGTAGGGCTCGTGGTCGTTATTTTGCAAGATGTTTCTCAGGAAAGAGGGTTTGATGTCCTGGCTCCTTCCTGGATAAGAACAGGCATTCTTCATTGCCTTTTAACATCTCCTCCCCTCCTCCATTGCCTCCTCTAACCCATTGCCTTCTCCCCAGTGTTCCAATGTTGAGTGGGGAGCGTCTCTATTTTCTGGGAGAGATGGCAATCCCTGGTTCAGGATACTTGACTAGTGGATCAAGTTCATTGGTGTTATTCTCTGACATGGGTTCATTCAGGAGCCTCCTCAGTTAACTTTGTATCCAAAGTGAACCCATATTCCTTCTGAGAACGAGAAACTGTTAGCTTTGGAGGAGGAGCTAGAGTCCCTGATTGTGAAGGAAGCAGTAGAGGAAGTTTATCAGTGGATAGTAGATCCGGGATACTACTCCACAATCTTTCTAGTCCCCAAAGAAAATGGGAGGCTGGTGCCCCATCATCAATCTAAAATGGCTGAATCTCTATATTCAGACTCCAAAGTCGTCCAAAGTTCAGGATGGAGTTTCATCTACCATATCGAGCATCGACCCTGGGGCATGGACTGCCATAATTCATCCCAATTTCAGAATGTTGAAGCGGTTCGCATACCAGGGTCGAGTGTGGCAATTTAAGGCAATGCCTTTCGGGCTAACCACAGCCCATTTCCTCTTCACCCGTTTGGTGTCAGCTGTGGCTGCGATTCAATTCACCTTCATGTCTATATAGACAATTGGCTTCTGAAGGCGGACAATCGGCATTTTCAGCTATATTTAATGTCCTTATGGAACAATTGTCGGATACTCTCAACAATTGATTCCCAACAGAGCTCCTATTCTTCCTCATTGCGAGTTTTGGACCAATCCAATTTTCTTTTCAATGGGAGTTCCGCTGTGTAAATCAGCCCTCATTGTGATGATCTTCACAGATGCTTCCAAGGAGGGGTGAGGAACAGTCTGGAACTTCCGCTCAGTGTCAGGCAGGTGGTCTCAGGAGGAGATTCAGCCCACATCAATGTTCTAGATATGTTGGCAGTCAAGAGGGCCCATCTCCAGTGGCATCTTTCTCTGCGGGGATTAAAAGTCTCAGTTCATTCTAACAATTCAACCATGGTTTCTTACATCAACCGCGGGGGGTGGGGGGGGGGGGCGGGGGGAGACACGGTCTTCCACTCTTTACATATAAACATGGTCTCTTCTCCTATTATGTCACAAACTTCCAATCATCTTCATAGCTGCCCACATTCCGGACTTCTACCAGTTTGCCTGGAACATCTCAGAAAAATCGGTCTAGTAGTCTCAGAGAAAATCACCATTTTATATGTTATGATGTCACCGCTGCAGACAAGAGCCAATCAAGTTCTCTTGAACGATTTTGATTCTTGGCCTAATCCGGATACTACCTTCCGAGTTTCACATCAATCGTCCTGGTCGTTTCAGAGAAGAAAAAGTTTTAAAATCTGCAAAATAATTTAATGATTTATGGCGTCATCAAGATGGCCGCCAAACCGCTGGCTCAACCAAGTTCTCGTGAACGTTTTTATATGGGTCTATGACTAAATCCTATATCCTGAGTTTCAGCCAAAACGACCCAGTGGTTTTGGAGAAGAAGAATTTTGAAAATCCGCAAAAAAAATTAAGCAAATCCAAGATGGCCGCCGAGCCAAGCAGCCTATCAGATTCATTTGGGTCAAGACCTATCCGATATTACTTCCTAAATAGCCTGTAAACTCTTGTCAATTTGTCGCCAGAAGTTTTCAACATTTTTAGCGCAGGGGTGGAATAATAATAATAATAATAATAATAATAATAATAATAATAATAATAATAATACAACGAAAACAATAGGGTGGCAGCCATGATGGCTTGCCCCCCCCCCTAATAAACAGAACAAAAACAATAGGATGCCAGCCATGATGGCTTGGCCCATAATAAACATAAAAAACAATACGGTGCCACCCATGATGGCTTGGCCCCCTAATAATAATAATACCATTCATAAATACTATAGTCCAATATGTAATAACAATACAATACAACAACAGATATTGCGATGCGATGTTCAAGTTACAGTACCTGTTTGATAATAGTACTTTTGCTTAGTAGTGTAGGCATATATTGACCTAGAATGTTGTCTATTATAATTTAGGGAGAAGGCTCGTTGTAGAGAATAGCCCTAATTTGTGGGATATCTGGCCATTGGAAACATGGGCAGTTTCCTTCGCTCCTTGACTCCATGGATCCAAGATTATAAATGGGAACTGTCTAAAAACTGTGGAAGTTATCCGTAATGGCGTAAGACTGAAAATAAAACCAAACTAGATAATACCTGAATAGAAATTGGGAACTCGAAATAATCCAGTCAAAACAATAGCTTCTACCGTAATATTGTCCATTATTGTTGCTGTAATGTAGGGATCCAGTTTTAGCTATGCCTCGCCCATCTCTGGCTAAGCTCTACCCACACTTCACCTGTGTTGGGTTCGATCGATCACTGAACTCTCGGACTATCAATTTCCAGAAGACTATACATGTAAGCTGTTGAATATTTTGAAACTAATTTGACTGGCCGCTGTTGCTGCCTATGGCTAGTTTTCGTAGGCCTACTTAGGTCATCATCAACTAAGCGTTCGTACGCACTTAGCTGGGCCATTCATGATGTCATCCTACACGTCACGTAGTTGATTATGACGTCATATGATTGATGGATAAAATTGAAAGGTCCATCATCAGAGTCACTGGAACGGTATCTTTTAAAACAAGCTCATCTTCAAGAGATCAGTAAACGAGGGTATTCGGATAAGCTAATTAGTGTTGTCAACACTAGTGTTGTGTTGTTGTCATGGTATGATTATAACATTAGTAGTAAATATGCTTCATGTCGTGTATCTCCTGTAAATGACAATGCATGATTATGAAGCCATTATCTGTATTTGTATGTGGAAATCCAGCCTCGATGGGCTCACCAATATGCGGTAGGGTACAAACAACTTCAAATGTGTATATAACATTAAAGGTCATGTATCATATACGAAATTTAATCTGACTGATTATGATTAAATTAATTAATGTCAAATTGTTTGTAGAATTTTTTCACTAAGACTTATGCACATTAATGAGAAAGTTCTGTTAGTCACATTTATAATTTGTAAAAGATGGAATAGAATAAGATAATCTTTGATTTTATATGATTTAATTTGATTAGTGTTCATGCAGGTATTTATGCAGGCAGTGCCGCAATCAATTGTGTAGATTTGAGATGCAAGGCACAGCAGAGAAAGCATGTCGTTTTCTAAATTTAGAGAAAATTATCTCGGGACAGCTTAATGCTCAATCTGGATATCATCATTGTATGATCAAGTATCAGCTGAGGTCTATTTTCAGGATCACCTACTAACGTACAGGATAGTGAGAATATTATTTTAATCTGGTATTCTAGACTCTTCCAGTGTGGTGCATAGTGTAATGAAGTGATTCGTGTTTTCAGGTGTTGACTGGCATGGTAAACACTTGTCAAAAATTGATTAAAACGCGTACGCTAGCGACGTAGAATCTTCGCCTTTGTTACTGCTCGTCTAATATCCCTGGTTGTGTTGTCAAGTGAGTTCAATCAGCGGTGAGCTGTATTTATAGCACATACATTGACATTTAAATATTTTGTGGATGTCTTCAGTATACAGTTTTCTTTCTAGTTGTTTTGCACAGCACTGTCGTCTTGTTTTTCTCCTTGCACTTTCCATGTTAGCTTTGTGAACATGCTGTTAATTAGTTGGTAGACACTTGGGAGATGATACTTATGAAGTGTTGTTTGGCATTTCATAAACCAACTATTGCGCTTAATATTTTTTATGGCAAATTTTCTGGCTGCTACCTGGAATTCTACAGTATCATCATTCTTGGGGATGTTTCCTAATAGTGCTAGTTTTCTGGATGGGTCTTATTCCGAGAAGGCATAGTGTTGCTGATGATGTTGTGTTCTTTGGAATGGACTGCAATTGTTTAAGAATTGACAGTTCTTCCAATGCATCAATCTCAGCCTTTGTCATTTGACTGCCCTGTAGACCAAACGGCAACCTTCGTAGACAGTGGATTTTCCAGATATGTGCTGAAGTTAACCGTGAAAGCCCACCATTTGCACGTAGTCATTATTAAATAATAAATTTAATTCGCTAATTATGATGCAACAATTAGTAATGCCATGATTTCAATAACACGACAATAGTGTTGCGGTACACGATCAAACGAATTTGCTTAATGACGTTATAAGCATGTCATGCCAACAGCATGACACCATTGTTGCAAAACTAGCCCACAGTGGTGAGCTCAGCGTGTTGTGGACCCATCTAAACATCCACATGAACGGCTAGTATAGTCAGACAGAAAGTTACAAAATAGATGTCTATTTTAAGTTGTCATGTACAGCTATTACAAATACGAACCCTACATAGGATTATATTAGCAAATCTTGAGCCAAAACAGTAACAATGAGGTGTTTGTATGTAGGTCATGTCCGCAAATGTACCTTTAGATTCTCGCTGTGTAGCAGACATTGTGACTGGCGCGTGGGTGGTATTCCTAGCGTGGGAAAAGACATACGATTAAGCAGATCAGTACTGCAGCCAAATGCAATAAAAAGTGACAAAGGTTTTAAGAGTTCCTATAGATAAATACAAAGAATTCAGTACTGAAGGCTGATATACAAGATGTACAGCTATGTTCATATTTACAAGGACACGACCAAGATGAAGTTACGTTACAAACTCTTTAAACCGTGGTGGAAATGAGTTCTACTACCTGCTTTAGAGGTCTGTGAAGGAATGAGCTCCGGCAATGCCTCGTCCTCTTAAGGGAAATCGACATAGGTGAAAGAACACATGCCACTCTATTACAGATGGCACAAATAAATTAGCCATTGACTGTGACATAAACGTTGCTGAATATCTTGAAACAATCTACGTGGAATATGTGTCTATCAGCATAGACTTCGGATAAAATAAGTTTCAAATGCGCACAAAATGGGTGGAGGTTAGTTAGAAATGTGTTGGGCATAGCTAGAGGCTCATCCCTTTTTGTCACCATGGCATGGATTACTAGACGCCTTCTGCATTTTGGAAACCAATGAGTTTGTTATTCTTTAAGACATATGCGATCTCCATAAGGTAGGTGATCTTTTAAAATCTCCAGTGGGAGATTCGTCCAGAGATTCGTCCATCTCTTGTGAGTACCGTCTGTACCTTCTATTGATGGTCCACGTGTCTAACCAATATTTACTAAGCTCTGAGACGGGAAAACGATGACTTGCGTTGGTGTGCAATGTGCGCCGAAAGTACTTCAGCAACTTCTCGGACAATCCACTCCACATAATGGGAACGCTTGCTATTTTTTTTGATTGCCAGAGAACAAAGCTGTCGTAATCGTTGTCTCCCATTGTCGCCAGTTTCCATGGTCGCTTACCAGTTAATAGCACAAAAATGGTAACTGCTAGTGACCACGAGTCCTGTGATTGGCACGCCACTACATCTTCGTCTGCGAGTGCGCCTAGCACTTCTGGTGGAGTATAATGATTGTAGTTGCTTGATTTCAACAGAGGTGTACCTTGGTATCGGCTTTGGCCAAAATCTGCAAGTTTCACTTTGCTAAAGGTATCAGTGTGAATAAGTATATTGTCTGGAATAACATCGCCATGGACTATTCCACAGGTGTGCAAGTATTCTAATGCTGGGACGACTTGTTTTAGTGCAATCTTTGCAGTAATTTCGCTAATGCCTGTTCCGGGAGTCATAGCATGATACAGGTTTCCGAAACGAGCGTACTCCATTGTGAGAAAATAGCAATCCATCGCCTCAAAGGATGCGTATGTCTGTAAGATATTCGGATGTACTGCTAAAGAATATCCATAATTAAATTCTTGTATAATCTCTGCCTCTTTTATTTTCTTTTTAGTAATTGTTTTAATTGCCACTAAATCGCCTGTATGTTTGTTTTTCCCAAGCAACACCTCTCCGTAAGTTCCTTTCCCTAGAAACTTGATCAATGCGTATTTAGTCTCAATTTCCATAGAGCTCAAAATGGCGGGAGCATGTACCTCTGATTTTCGTTTAGAAGATGCGATTTTCTCTGAAAAATAGCAATATAGAAATATATTATGCAGTATTGCTAAGAAGTGTAGGCTACCTATGATATTCTATATATTGGAATGAGATATGCACCCTATTTTAGTTTAAAAGAAATAACATAAACCAGGCAAATAGACAGTCAGGAAGATAGACATACATTGTAGACTCACTTAGTTGAGTATGCAGGTGGTGGGGAGTAATAGTGGTGAGATGTGTGAGATAGATGCGCTTTTTCATTGGCTCTCGCAAGCCACGTATTCTGGTGGACGTCCTTGCACAAACACGTCGACCAGAATACGCACTCCATATATGGGCAATTAAACCACACCACCTAGAAACCGCATGACTTGCAAGAGCTAATGAAAAAGTGCATATATCTCATCCCACGGTTACTGAGATTGATGATCAAGGCGTGCCAGGGGTTATAAAATGGTAAAACAGTAAAAACAAGTTTCTAATCATCCATTTTAAAATGGTAATCGTAGTCTTATGCTACGTTTTTATAGGATGTTAGAAAATACTCTAAAATACATATTTTCGTTGTTTCCCCTTGCGAATCTGGTAAATCATATTGCATATGCAAAAAGTATAAGCCTTACTACACTGATACACTCCTACTAACACCTGTACTATAAGTATAGCATCCATTACTACTAGTACTAGTTCTTAACAATAGCATAAGTATAATGAAAATATTCATTACAGAAAGATGCTCACTCTAGCTCGTTCTTGGTCAGAATGAGCAACAAAAGACGAGCATGTTATTTATATCAACCTCATCTGTCAATAAAAAAAGCTATTATCGATTATGAGCTATAGCGATAGACGAGCAATCTGATTGGCCGATTTATAGCTGCACAATCAACTATCATAGGCTATAGAGATAGACGAGCATAAATTTTAAAAACCTGCAAATCAATATTAATTATGAACTATGGCGATAGATGAGATCTGATTGGTTGTGTAGCTCGGATCACCGTCGGGTGCATACAAGACGGCCCGGTCCGGGATGGTCCATGCTCACCCCTCCATTGGCCATATATGGCCCGTGCATAAGCGGCCATTCCAGAAGGAGAACAAAATAATAGTCCGTGAGATCGCCCTACGCGCATGCGCGGCCATGAGAGGTAAACAAACATTGACGCGTTAACCAGTGGAGACTGGCAACTTAATTATATACTTGCTCATATTATGGCAATTCCGTAATATGGGACCGTCCTCAAAGATTTTGGTATGTATTACTATCAGAATTGAATGAGGAATTTAACACAATAAACAGAAATTAAATCGGTTCAGATCTGGCGAAGATATTGCAAAATTAAAACGGAGTCTTTTGGAGCTTCAACTAAGCGTAGACATCACCCGAGCATGTGCTTGAACGAGAGAGAGCTAGGCACGATTTCTCTAGCTACCGTGCCTAGCTCACAACACGTGCTCTGATTGGCTGAGCCGGCTGGCACAGCCTCTCACTGAGTATAAAAGGTATTCTCAAAGCCAAACCTGAATAGAAGGGAGGCGGACTCGGTCCGAGAGTGGGAGCAATCACACTATCTGCCTACTGCGTATTCTACAATCTACACCAACGCAGCTTATTACAGTCAGGTTCCCTCTCTGGACAGCTGCGCTCTGCACCACACCAAGTTTGTGTATACTACTGGTAGATCAGCAGGAGTGACAACCTAAATTAAAAAGAAGGCTCTTTATTTTGACCACCGTCACCAGTGGTGACTTCACTGCGGTGTAAGACATTTAGCTGTTACCATCTAAATCAACCAGACTTTCCGTGCCACTACAAAAACGGTGGTAGAAAACAATGGACGTATCTAGTGTCATTGAATTTACGTTTTGACCGTAGTCCAGACAAGGACATTGCTTTGCACGCCGTAAGAGCTAAATAGCGTGGATCGTCTTGTGCCGAGAAAATAATTCAAACATAATATGTACTTACCGTCTCTACACAATGGAGACATACGTCAATCTTAAACCACAAACAGTATAACGGTATTACTGTGAACTACTCAGTATGTGCTATGCATTAGGACCAGTTAGCCACCGAAATTGGCTTTATTCTTCACTGTTTTCGAGTATGAAACATTATGGCCAGCATCCTGCAATAATTCTCCAGGCGGCAGCTACACCGTGCCTCAACTCATACCGCAAGAAAGCGGTACACAGACTACATGTGACGTTTAAACTGCACTGATGACTAATAGGGGCACCACACATAGGAACATATCTTAGTTATGTATACCGTTATAAATAATAAATAAAGTACCACCCTATGTGGCACTGTAAGGTCGGATACGATCTCTGCTTTAAAACAATATTGTACATAATGTTATGCATTGTAAACGGTGTCAGCAAATAAACGGCACCGTGGGTCGAATTGAACCTACATTCCTAATGAATATATATAATCAGGCATTCTGCCAATATTGTTAGTTAGCAGTAAAAACTACACAAATATTTGGACCGCAGTACACCTAGGTTACACTATACATCAACAACAAATGCATCACCGTATTTTCTCCCAATGGCACCAATTTTACATTAAGGTGGCTGCTCATGCTCTCGCCAGAGAACATGACATGCTACCGTTAAACCTAGGACTATGATAGCTCGATAGGACAGGTTTTTAAGCTAGCCAAGAACGGTTATTCTTCAAATGGAGAATTGTTATTAAAAACTTTTCTTCACGGTCAATAAGACTGTTGTATAAACGGTACTACTGATTTTCATAGTTGGTCATCCATATTAAAGGTCGGACTCTTAGTGTTCAAATGCCTTCATGATCTTGCACCACCTTACCTAAATTCACTGATCGTACGAAGAACATCAGCAAGGTCCCTTCGATCAAATTCACAATTACTATGTGTCGTACCACGTTCGAATTTAACCATCGGTGAACGCGCCTTCTCGAGAGCAGGACCAAAATTTTGGAACAATCTACCATCTGACATTCAAAATTGTAACATAATTGAGTGGTCGGCCAATCCTTGACTTTTTAGTCTTGGTGCGGTGGTCCAGTGGAAAGATGCCTGGTTGCTGATGCTATGCGGAGTTGCAGAATGGCGGTTCGATCCCCCGACCGTGAGATGGTGATCAACAAATTAAACTAACGGGTGCATCACTGTCGGCTAAGTTAGCACATGGAAATTGAAGCCGCACGTTGCCAGTGCGTCAATAAAATAAAAATACATAAACTGCCAGAGCCGTGCTGGAGTCAGAGTACAATAGGCGTAAAAGCCTAGGATTGATTGTGACAGATGCATCCACAGATAGTCCCATATGAATCGTCAGTGTGTCAGTATATCAGACATGTGAAAGCTGGTCGGCCAATCCTTGACTTTTTAGTCTTGGTGCGGTGGTCCAGTGGAAAGATGCCTGGTTGCTGATGCTATGCGGAGTTGCAGAATGGCGGTTTGATCCCCCGACCGTGAGATGGTGATCAACAAATTAAACTAACGGGTGCATCACTGTCGGCTAAGTTAGCACATGGAAATTGAAGCCGCACGTTGCCAGTGCGTCAATAAAATAAAAATACATAAACTGCCAGAGCCGTGCTGGAGTCAGAGTACAATAGGCGTAAAAGCCTAGGATTGATTGTGACAGATGCATCCACAGATAGTCCCATATGAATCGTCAGTGTGTCAGTATATCAGACATGTGAAAGCTGGTCGGCCAATCCTTGACTTTTTAGTCTTGGTGCGGTGGTCCAGTGGAAAGATGCCTGGTTGCTGATGCTATGCGGAGTTGCAGAATGGCGGTTCGATCCCCCGACCGTGAGATGGTGATCAACAAATTAAACTAACGGGTGCATCACTGTCGGCTAAGTTAGCACATGGAAATTGAAGCCGCACGTTGCCAGTGCGTCAATAAAATAAAAATACATAAACTGCCAGAGCCGTGCTGGAGTCAGAGTACAATAGGCGTAAAAGCCTAGGATTGATTGTGACAGATGCATCCACAGATAGTCCCATATGAATCGTCAGTGTGTCAGTATATCAGACATGTGAAAGCTGGTCGGCCAATCCTTGACTTTTTAGTCTTGGTGCGGTGGTCCAGTGGAAAGATGCCTGGTTGCTGATGCTATGCGGAGTTGCAGAATGGCGGTTCGATCCCCCGACCGTGAGATGGTGATCAACAAATTAAACTAACGGGTGCATCACTGTCGGCTAAGTTAGCACATGGAAATTGAAGCCGCACGTTGCCAGTGCGTCAATAAAATAAAAATACATAAACTGCCAGAGCCGTGCTGGAGTCAGAGTACAATAGGCGTAAAAGCCTAGGATTGATTGTGACAGATGCATCCACAGATAGTCCCATATGAATCGTCAGTGTGTCAGTATATCAGACATGTGAAAGCTGGTCGGCCAATCCTTGACTTTTTAGTCTTGGTGCGGTGGTCCAGTGGAAAGATGCCTGGTTGCTGATGCTATGCGGAGTTGCAGAATGGCGGTTCGATCCCCCGACCGTGAGATGGTGATCAACAAATTAAACTAACGGGTGCATCACTGTCGGCTAAGTTAGCACATGGAAATTGAAGCCGCACGTTGCCAGTGCGTCAATAAAATAAAAATACATAAACTGCCAGAGCCGTGCTGGAGTCAGAGTACAATAGGCGTAAAAGCCTAGGATTGATTGTGACAGATGCATCCACAGATAGTCCCATATGAATCGTCAGTGTGTCAGTATATCAGACATGTGAAAGCTGGTCGGCCAATCCTTGACTTTTTAGTCTTGGTGCGGTGGTCCAGTGGAAAGATGCCTGGTTGCTGATGCTATGCGGAGTTGCAGAATGGCGGTTCGATCCCCCGACCGTGAGATGGTGATCAACAAATTAAACTAACGGGTGCATCACTGTCGGCTAAGTTAGCACATGGAAATTGAAGCCGCACGTTGCCAGTGCGTCAATAAAATAAAAATACATAAACTGCCAGAGCCGTGCTGGAGTCAGAGTACAATAGGCGTAAAAGCCTAGGATTGATTGTGACAGATGCATCCACAGATAGTCCCATATGAATCGTCAGTGTGTCAGTATATCAGACATGTGAAAGCTGGTCGGCCAATCCTTGACTTTTTAGTCTTGGTGCGGTGGTCCAGTGGAAAGATGCCTGGTTGCTGATGCTATGCGGAGTTGCAGAATGGCGGTTCGATCCCCCGACCGTGAGATGGTGATCAACAAATTAAACTAACGGGTGCATCACTGTCGGCTAAGTTAGCACATGGAAATTGAAGCCGCACGTTGCCAGTGCGTCAATAAAATAAAAATACATAAACTGCCAGAGCCGTGCTGGAGTCAGAGTACAATAGGCGTAAAAGCCTAGGATTGATTGTGACAGATGCATCCACAGATAGTCCCATATGAATCGTCAGTGTGTCAGTATATCAGACATGTGAAAGCTGGTCGGCCAATCCTTGACTTTTTAGTCTTGGTGCGGTGGTCCAGTGGAAAGATGCCTGGTTGCTGATGCTATGCGGAGTTGCAGAATGGCGGTTCGATCCCCCGACCGTGAGATGGTGATCAACAAATTAAACTAACGGGTGCATCACTGTCGGCTAAGTTAGCACATGGAAATTGAAGCCACACGTTGCCAGTGCGTCAATAAAATAAAAATACATAAACTGCCAGAGCCGTGCTGGAGTCAGAGTACAATAGGCGTAAAAGCCTAGGATTGATTGTGACAGATGCATCCACAGATAGTCCCATATGAATCGTCAGTGTGTCAGTATATCAGACATGTGAAAGCTGGTCGGCCAATCCTTGACTTTTTAGTCTTGGTGCGGTGGTCCAGTGGAAAGATGCCTGGTTGCTGATGCTATGCGGAGTTGCAGAATGGCGGTTCGATCCCCCGACCGTGAGATGGTGATCAACAAATTAAACTAACGGGTGCATCACTGTCGGCTAAGTTAGCACATGGAAATTGAAGCCGCACGTTGCCAGTGCGTCAATAAAATAAAAATACATAAACTGCCAGAGCCGTGCTGGAGTCAGAGTACAATAGGCGTAAAAGCCTAGGATTGATTGTGACAGATGCATCCACAGATAGTCCCATATGAATCGTCAGTGTGTCAGTATATCAGACATGTGAAAGCTGGTCGGCCAATCCTTGACTTTTTAGTCTTGGTGCGGTGGTCCAGTGGAAAGATGCCTGGTTGCTGATGCTATGCGGAGTTGCAGAATGGCGGTTCGATCCCCCGACCGTGAGATGGTGATCAACAAATTAAACTAACGGGTGCATCACTGTCGGCTAAGTTAGCACATGGAAATTGAAGCCGCACGTTGCCAGTGCGTCAATAAAATAAAAATACATAAACTGCCAGAGCCGTGCTGGAGTCAGAGTACAATAGGCGTAAAAGCCTAGGATTGATTGTGACAGATGCATCCACAGATAGTCCCATATGAATCGTCAGTGTGTCAGTATATCAGACATGTGAAAGCTGGTCGGCCAATCCTTGACTTTTTAGTCTTGGTGCGGTGGTCCAGTGGAAAGATGCCTGGTTGCTGATGCTATGCGGAGTTGCAGAATGGCGGTTCGATCCCCCGACCGTGAGATGGTGATCAACAAATTAAACTAACGGGTGCATCACTGTCGGCTAAGTTAGCACATGGAAATTGAAGCCGCACGTTGCCAGTGCGTCAATAAAATAAAAATACATAAACTGCCAGAGCCGTGCTGGAGTCAGAGTACAATAGGCGTAAAAGCCTAGGATTGATTGTGACAGATGCATCCACAGATAGTCCCATATGAATCGTCAGTGTGTCAGTATATCAGACATGTGAAAGCTGGTCGGCCAATCCTTGACTTTTTAGTCTTGGTGCGGTGGTCCAGTGGAAAGATGCCTGGTTGCTGATGCTATGCGGAGTTGCAGAATGGCGGTTCGATCCCCCGACCGTGAGATGGTGATCAACAAATTAAACTAACGGGTGCATCACTGTCGGCTAAGTTAGCACATGGAAATTGAAGCCGCACGTTGCCAGTGCGTCAATAAAATAAAAATACATAAACTGCCAGAGCCGTGCTGGAGTCAGAGTACAATAGGCGTAAAAGCCTAGGATTGATTGTGACAGATGCATCCACAGATAGTCCCATATGAATCGTCAGTGTGTCAGTATATCAGACATGTGAAAGCTGGTCGGCCAATCCTTGACTTTTTAGTCTTGGTGCGGTGGTCCAGTGGAAAGATGCCTGGTTGCTGATGCTATGCGGAGTTGCAGAATGGCGGTTCGATCCCCCGACCGTGAGATGGTGATCAACAAATTAAACTAACGGGTGCATCACTGTCGGCTAAGTTAGCACATGGAAATTGAAGCCGCACGTTGCCAGTGCGTCAATAAAATAAAAATACATATATACTGCCAGAGCCGTGCTGGAGTCAGAGTACAATAGGCGTAAAAGCCTAGGATTGATTGTGACAGATGCATCCACAGATAGTCCCATATGAATCGTCAGTGTGTCAGTATATCAGACATGTGAAAGCTGGTCGGCCAATCCTTGACTTTTTAGTCTTGGTGCGGTGGTCCAGTGGAAAGATGCCTGGTTGCTGATGCTATGCGGAGTTGCAGAATGGCGGTTCGATCCCCCGACCGTGAGATGGTGATCAACAAATTAAACTAACGGGTGCATCACTGTCGGCTAAGTTAGCACATGGAAATTGAAGCCGCACGTTGCCAGTGCGTCAATAAAATAAAAATACATATATACTGCCAGAGCCGTGCTGGAGTCAGAGTACAATAGGCGTGAAAGCCTAGGATTGATTGTGACAGATGCATCCACAGATAGTCCCATATGAATCGTCAGTGTGTCAGTATATCAGACATGTGAAAACTGGTCGGCCAATCCTTGACTTTGTCTTGGTGCGGTGGTCCAGTGGAAAGATGCCTGGTTGCTGATGCTATGCGGAGTTGCAGAATGGCGGTTCGATCCCCCGACCGGGAGATGGTGATCAACAAATTAAACTAACGGGTGCATCACTGTCGGCTAAGTTAGCACATGGAAATTGAAGCCGCACGTTGCCAGTGCGTCAATAAAATAAAAATACATATACTGCCAGAGCCGTGCTGGAGTCAGAGTACAATAGGCGTAAAAGCCTAGGATTGATTGTGACAGATGCATCCACAGATAGTCCCATATGAATCGTCAGTGTGTCAGTATATCAGACATGTGAAAACTGGTCGGCCAATCCTTGACTTTGTCTTGGTGCGGTGGTCCAGTGGAAAGATGCCTGGTTGCTGATGCTATGCGGAGTTGCAGAATGGCGGTTCGATCCCCCGACCGGGAGATGGTGATCAACAAATTAAACTAACGGGTGCATCACTGTCGGCTAAGTTAGCACATGGAAATTGAAGCCGCACGTTGCCAGTGCGTCAATAAAATAAAAATACATACATACATTAAGGCCTCCTAAATTAAAGTAGGGAGTAACTGCCGTTGACTACGCTTCTCTGGCCGTCTGGCCGAAATAATTGTTTGAATTCCCACCGTCAGAATGGTTAGGACCGTCTCAACAAACTACAGCAGGTTTCTGGCCAGCCAGAATCAATTTGCCGTTCACATACATACCCCGAGTATCTTCAGATACCTATTAAGCAAGACTTTTTATGCCAAAGTAGGAAACACCATTGCCATCCCAGCAGTGTTCTTAAGTCAATTTTCTCCAAACCTAAAGCAGCTAAATGTTAACGCCAGGGTACGGATCTCATACGGTCCTTATTCGAAACCTTAGGTGACTGATAGAAACATGGATCACCATCTAACTCATAATGGTGACTGGGTGAAGCCTTAGAGCTCACCACGCTTATGGGATAGCCACCATGGATGGAAATACGTTTCTCTCTCTAATCCGCTTTCTAAAACACGCTTCTGTCAATGTAATTTGTCCATGTGTTGTTATTTGTGGTTGTGATGCGGTATGTGTAGGAATCGCTTTGCAACTCTGAAGCTACCACCAGACAACATGTTGCACGCTGTTGGTCTGAGGAGATGCTCCGTGGGGTATCGGCAACGGTACGGATCATCCTCACCAGGAAGACGTATTCGTTAAAGACAGTTGGTGCTATGCCATTTTGCGCCCTAAAAATATATGTTTTGAACTTACAACTAAAGGTTGGTCTAGGCCATTTTACGTACACAAAAATAGATGGTACCAACTACTAGTTATATCGTATGAACCCGTGTCCGATGCTCATGGTGTTAGGATCTTCAGTTAAAATATTGTTTAAAGGTTTGTTTTAAATTTAGTGTTAGCCATGGATAAGTTACAGACCCTATCGAGCTTAAATTTAAATGATAATATACGTGAAAATTAGAGGCGTTTTAAACAATCGTTTGAGACACGGTCGGCAGTGGTATAAAATCCAAAGACCCGGATATCCAGGCAATGACACTATTACATGTAATCGGATCAGACGCAGTGGAGATATACTACACATTTGCATGGGATAGGGATGCCGACAGGACAGACCTAGCAAAAATTCTAGAACATTTTGATGCTTACTGCAACCCGCGTAAAACATGACATATGAGTGTCATCACATCTTCAACACGCGCAGCCAGGCACACAGAGAGAGCATTAATGCTTATGTTATGGAGCTACAGATGAAAGCTAAGACATGCGAGTTTGGTGAACTATCAGATTCATTAATACAGGATCGTATTGTGTGCGGGATAATTAATGATTAGGATTGAAGCAGACTGCTACAGGACACGATTCTCATGTTATGGAGAGCAGTAAATATTTGCCGAGCGGCGGAGGCGAATGAATGTCAAATGAAAACATTAACAGATTTTCATTCAGTATTTGCGGTCAAACAAAGACCTGTTAAGAATTGATAACATGTAAACAAACCTGCTTACCATAGCAACAAATGCTCCGCTCGGCGAAATAGATGTTTTAAATGCGGTAGAAATCGCCCACCTAAGAAATGCCCAGCTTTTGGACAGAAATGTTATCGCTGCAATGTTACCAATCATTTTGCCAAAATTGATAAACAGCGAAATCCGTAAGTGACTAGAAATAAAGTGAACATAGTTCTAGAGCAATATAGGATTATGCCACAGGACTTAATGACGACTACTCGGATAATGAATTATTTATCGATATGGTACACCTATGGCGTACTGGAATTAATAAAGACACTTGTGATGTTGATTGAAAAAATAAACATAGAACTGTCAGATTTAAAATTAGCACAGGCGCTCAGAGTAACATAATGTCAAAATAATATGAGACAATCCACAATTAGGCAATTAGCAAAAAACTGTTAGAGACATTACGAACGAAATTGGTATCATATTCGAGACACTAAATTAAAACTCTAGGGAAAGGTACGTTTACGGTGTCGTACTCGTACTTCAGACAAATATTACGTCATTGACTTTTACATAGTGTATTATAACGTCCCACCAATGAATTGAACTTAATCGTACGGATTTATGCAATCAATCAGGATACATCAAAATATCAGGATGTATTTATTGGTATTGGATGCCTAGAGAAGGAACGCCATATTAAAGTTGATAACAGTGCAATGCCAGTAGTACACCCACCTCGGAAAATTCCGTTTGTACTTAGAGACAACGTTAAAGCAGAATTAGACTGAATGGAAAAGGAATCAATAGTGGAAAAGGTAAACGAACCTACCGACAGGGTAAACTCTATGGTAGCAAAGGAAGAATTTACTTGGATCCACATGACGTCAATAAAGCAATAAAACGAGAACATTATCCAATGAAAACTGTTGAGGAAGTCGCTACTAAATATTCAGGTTCACAGATTTTTAGTAAGTTGACTGTTCATCAGGATTTTAGCAAATAAAACTTGATGAACAATGTTCTAAGCTTGTGACATTTAATTCATGTTTTGGAAGATACAGATTGCCATTTGGTATTTCTTGCGGCCCTGATGTATTCCAAAGAACATTTTCACAATTAGTTGATGACATACAAGGTGTAGACGTATTGGTAGACGACAAAGGCTACTAATATGGGGACGAGACATACATAAACACAATGACCGTCTTGGGCAAGTATTAGACAGAGCTCGCAAAGCTAATCTTAGGCTCAATAAAGCAGTGTAAGAATACCATAGATGAAATTACATTGGACACATATTTAGCAAAGATGGTATAAAAGCTGCGGATGAACGGATTCAGGGAATTGTACAAATGACAATACCAGAATGTAAAAAGGATATTCAGAGTGCATGGGAATGGCGAACTATGTAGCTAAACGCATCCCAAACATGTCTACAATCAACAAACCACTACCAATCCTGCTGGAGGACAAAGTTGAGTGGCACTGTGACACAGAAAAGCAACATTGTTTCAAAATCTTGAAAGAACTTCAAGGAAGCCATTACGAAAGTACCAGTTCTGAAACTTTTTAATCCCAATGGAAAAATTACGGGCCAATGCATAAAAACGGACTTGGTGCATGTATCCTACAAAATAACCAAGCCGTCGCCTATGCTTCAAGGTCGCTGACAGCATCCAAAAGAGCAATATGGAAAAATATAGAAAGAACTGTTAATCATAGTATTCTGTTGTAATACGTTCCCTCAGTATATTTACGGAAACCATGTTGACATAGAAACAGAGCACAAGCCAATGGGGAGCTTCTTAGTCAAGCCACTATCAAATGCACCACCAAGGATTCAACGCATGGTGTTGAAGTTGCAGAAATATTGGCTTAATGTCAAATATAAATGTTGCAGTGACTGCTAGAACAGAGGTATGTGAAGTCCATGTCATTCAGAACCTACCCGTCAGTGATAGTAAATTAGCAGAATTTAGAGCAGAAATGGTTAAAGACAGTGTATTGCAAAAACTGAAAGCCGTTGTATTGTCAGGATGGCCAGAAACAAAACCACAACTTGACTTGGATTTACATAGCTACTGGGATTTTCAAATGGAAATAAGTGAACTTGACGGACTATTATTGAAATGAATAACGCATAATCGTACCTCGATTGCAGCCTACAATGGCAGAGAAAATCCACAGCAGTCACTTAGGCAAAAAAAATGTAAACGGCATGCACGTGACGCGTTATATTAGCCAGGTATGAACAATCTGATCGCAAATCTTGTTTCAAAATGCAGTAATTGCAACATGTTCAAATATAAGCAGCAAATCCATGATCGGACGTGGCATTAGTGATAGGCATTGGCAAAAAGTCGGCGTTTACTTGTTGGACATACTTAGTTACATCCGATTATCACTCAAAGTTTTTGAAGTTGATACATATAACAAAACTGCAAGCAGTGGAATAATAAAACTGTTAAAACCACATTCTAATAAGTGACAATGGCCCGCAATTTGACAGTTGTGAGTTCAAACAATTTGCTCAAATGTATAGGTTTAAGCATATTACGTCATCACCTTATTATAAAAAAGTAATTGACTTGCAGAACGTAGGGTACAAACATCGAAAAGACCTCTGAAGAAGGCAAAGGTTGATAAATACGATCCTTACGTACCCATGCTCGACGTAAGAAATACATCGATCTAGAATCTAGGGTCACCAGCACAATTTTTGATAAGTAGGTGAGCGAAACATGATTGCCAACAAAAACAACATTGCTAACTCCTAAACTAATAACTGTAAATCGTAAACAGGAACTGCAGAAGCGTAAAAACATTCAAAAACCTTATTATGATCGAAATGTGAACGCGTGTCCAGACCTTTCAGGAGATGGTGCAAGAATATTATCAGACAAACAATGGAAACCAGCAATAGTAGTGAATACAACTGTTATGTGTATTGCGTTTCCTAAAGCCACATGGTTGGTTGGTTGGTTGGTTGGTTGGTTGGTTGGTTGGTTGGTTGGTTGGGTGGTTGGTTGGGTGGTTGGTTGGGTGGTTGGTTGGGTGGTTGATTGGGTGGATGTGGGTTTGGGTGGTTGAGTGGCTGGTTGGTTGATTGGGTGGGTGGTTGGTTGGGTGGGTGGGTGGGTGGGTGGGTGTTTGGTTGGTTGTGTGGTTGGATTATTGGGTGGTTGGGTGGTTGATTGGATGTTCGTTTGGGTGGTTGGTTAGTTGGGTGGTCAGTTGGGCGGTTGGTTGGGTAGTTGATTGGTTGGGTGATCGGTTTGGTCTGTCCATCCTTCTCTCCTTCTATCCTTGTATCATTCAATCATGCGATTTGCTTATTCATTCATCTGTTTTAGAGAGAAAATTACACACAAAAATGGACTTTATTTCTCACCACAATGATAATCTTTGAAATCAATACCCACGGAAACTACTGACATTTGAGTAACTATATTACAAAGCAAAAGTTTTAATCAAAATTACTCATTCAGATCAAAGATTTTCAAACAAGGCCATCAGTTACGTATTTCTTTGAAATGTTTTCTTTGCATTCCAAATTGTTTATTATACTTTGAAAAGGTCACTTAAGCACCTTTCAAATGATCTCACGGTTCACATCAAAGTCAGATTATTAGTTCTCTTTGAACCAGTGACCAGTCCGCCGCTAAGCCATTGAAAGTAGCTCAATCCTTAACACCTTTCCAAATTGAAACCAACGAGCTCAATTAGTCAACAATACATTACTACAATGAATTATAACACCTTATTAGCGGCGTGTACCTCAAAGCAAACAACTTAGTAACTTTAAAGAAAATGATTAAGTCTCAAAAACGTTCACTTGGCCAATAAATAGTAGGCCAAACTGTTGGACTGGTAGATTTGTCTAAAAGGCTGCTGAAGAAGTGTAATCAACACGAAACGCGTCCAGCCCTCTGACGATGTAAAAAATTTCATTACTGTGTATTCCTGTGTATTTCTGTGTATTCCTGGATATTTACTGTATTCCTGCATTGCTGCGAGTAAGTTATAATATTTATACTGTTATTTCTGTATTGCCTGTCCTTAAATATTAAATATTATCATGTCACCACTAATCATTACTACTAACCACATTTCTCTTATTTCAGCTTTGTAAATTAAGCCCTCTTTGATTGGAAAAATATATATAGACAGACAGACTATCTGACAAACCTACCACTTGTAGAGTGTGCGCCCCGTAGCATTTTTGTATTGATTGACTGTCTGGCTGCTTTAGAGTTTGATTGATTTATTGATTGCTTGGTTGGTTGCTTGAGTCTTACTTGATTTGACAGGTTGCTTGATTTGATTGTTTGTTTGAGTTGATTGCTTGCATGACTTGTTATTTGACCTGATTGGTTGCGTGATTTGATCTGATTGGTTGCGTGATTTATTGCTTGAATTGGGTGCATGATTTGTTGCTTGAATTGATTGGTTGCATGATTTGTTGCTTGAATTGATTGGTTACGTGATTGGTTGCTTGAATTGATTGGGAGCGACAGATTGATTGAAATTGATTGAAATTGATTGAAATTGATTGAAATTGATTGAAATTGATTGAAATTGATTGAAATTGATTGAGATTGATTATTGATTGATTATTGATTGATTATTGATTGATTATTGATTGATTATTGATTGATTTTTGATTGATTATTGATTGATTATTGATTGATTATTGATTGAGTATTGATTGATTAAGATTGATTAAGATTGATTAAGATTGATTAAGATTGATTAAGATTGATCGAGATTGATCGAGATTGATCGAGATTGATCGAGATTGATCGAGATTGATTAAGATTGACTGATTGACTGGGATTTTCCTGATTGACTGGGGGCTTGAGTTAATTGATTAATTGATTGATTGATTGATTGATTTGATTGCTTGCGTAACCTGTTGCTTGATTGGTTACATGATTTGTTGCTTGAATTGATTGGTTGCGTGATTGCTTGTTTGAATTGATTGATTGCGTGATTGATTATTTGATGTGAGTGGTTGCGTGACTTGTTGTTTAATCTGATTGGTAGCGTGAGTAGTTGCGTGATTGATTGGCTGCTTGAATTGATTGTCTGAACTGATTGGTTGCGTGATTGATTGCTTGGATTGATAAGGTGGTTGACTGGTTGTTTGCCTATTTGCCCACTTGATTGATTGCCTGATTATTTAAGATTGATTAAGATTGATTGAGATTAATTAAGGTTGATTAAGATTAATTAAGATTAATTAAGATTAATTGACGTTAATTAAGATTAATTAAGATTAATTAAGATTAATTAAGATTAATTGAGATTAATTGAGATTGATTAAGGTTGATTGAAACTGATTGAAATTGATTGAGATTGATTGAGATTGATTGAAATTGATTGAGATTGATTGAAATTGATTGAGATTGATTGAAATTGATTGAAATTGATTGAGATTGATTGAGATTGATTGAGATTGATTGAGATTAATTGAGATTAATTGAGATTAATTGAAATTAATTGAGATTAATTGAAATTAGTTGAAATTGATTGAGATTGATTGAGATTAATTGAGATTGATTGAGATTGATTGAGATTAATTGAGATTAATTGAGATTTATATTGATTGATTGACTGGGATTGCTTGTGATTCCATGGCTAGACCGTGCAGGGGTAGGCGAGGGGCTGGTGATGACTCTGGATCACACCACCCATCATCTGCTCATGCACGCCTGGTTAAGGTATACTACATGGTAATCCAATGTTTTCACCACCTGGGCGTGCTGAACAAGCATCTGGACAGCGACACCGAAAGGTCAAGAGCTTGACAGACTTCTGTAAACCGGCGATGCCAGATGCTGAGGTCCACTTCGACATTCGTAATGTCAACTTCGAATGGGCGAAAACAATGATTAAAACATGGGTTCGCCACTATAACTGTCAACTAGGAGTCCTCCGTTCTGAGCTACTCTCAGCCCAAACTCTTCCATATTTAGACCTCGGTCGGGCCAAGTCCACTGCAATCCATTGGGCCAAAAAGAATTATCACAGAAAATTGGATCACAATGCCATCTCAGCATTTTATGATTTTATTAGACCACTTGATCCGAATTATAAGCCTGCTACTAAACCACTAAATGTCACCCCTGTTATCAAACCAGTACAAAATGCAAATTTAGTACAATCCGCTCATCCCAAAAAGCGGCTACATTCACCTGCAGAGGCCTCACCACCACTAAAACGTCCAGATAAACGACCGTCTCCCATTAGCTCTCTTCCTGGCACATCCATTGACCACAGTATTTACATTCCAGTGGATCCCTCTATGATCCCTCTACCAGACTCACCTCCACCAGCACCGCCATTCTCTCCTGAGGATTTTCCTCCTCTTCCGCAGAGGGTGTCAAATTCTAAAGGTGCTAGTAAACAGCCTGGTCCAAGGACCCAAGCTACACCAAAGGTCCCCCAACCACGGTTCACACCATCTCCATGCGCCAGACCAAAGAAGCCCACACCCTTGGGACAGAATAAGTTCTGGAGATTTAGAAATGAGGCCACCAACAGACCAAATTGGCAACTTCCTACCCTCGACAAAAAGATCTTGATCGTCGGAGATTCAAACTTGAGTCGGATTAATGTGGATCCCCATCCAGATACTCAGATTGCCTGTTTCCCTGGAGCATCGATTAATGATCTCAGAACGATCATTAATAGATACACAGGGAAATTGCAACCTGAGAAAGTAGTCCTCACCATAGGAATAAATGATAGGAATAATCTAATCTCAGCCTCCGAGTATCGACTTAGGTTATTATTCAGTATGGTACGAAAGAAATTTCCCAAGTCTATGATCTACTTCACTGAACTAAATTTCTCCGCAACCTCGACCCCTCAGCAAAAGCAGGCACTCGATGCAATTAATCAGACTGCGCATCAAGCAAGGCCAAGTCCCCTGAGTCCAAGGTTATTGTCATACCCAGTCTTCCTTCGACAGAATTCGAAGTGGGCCATGACAATATTCATTGGACTGAGAGGACAGCGAATGACATGTATAATAACTGGCTTGTAGCCCTTAATTTAAACTAAACTCGGGTCAAGGTACCAACCACCCAGAAATGGGACTGGGTAGTAATATTGTAAACCTAACCGGCTCTGCATTAGGTGAGGCAGAACAGTCACTGCTTAACTTTGGCTTGACATTTGTCCCAACACCAAAACCTAAAACAGGTTTGGATGCCGATTTAGATAATGGCTTTACTGAAACTGCTGAATTTGGTCACCGTGTGAAATTGGCAGATTTTTTTCGAAACTCCAATAGTAATATTCCACCATTCATTGAAAAAACCGGCTGGGCTCCAAGCTTAAAATGTGTTGACCCAGCAATCGGTGAAAGTATAAAACTTTACTCTGAACGTATTGAAAATACTACATTTCCAAACGATCAGCAAAATTTATCCTATGAGCAACGCCAGGCCATATTAGGTTTATCTAGAAAAAGTTAAATTGTCATCAAACCTGCGGATAAAGGGTCGGCTACTGTAATAATGGATAAAGACAACTACATCAAAGAAGCGCATAGACAGCTTAGTAATCCGAAGCATTACCGAAAACTAAATGAACCACTTTGGCAAAATAACTGTAGCAAATTCAACGAAATTCTCCAAAAAATGGTTGATAGCAAGAAGATAACTGAAAAGCAATTTAAATACCTGTGCGCAAAAGATGATTCGAAACCACGTACATTTTATCTTCTTCCTAAAATCCATAAGTCTGTTGACTCATGGACCGACCCAATGACACCACCAGGGCGACCCATTATTTCAGATTGTGGTTCGGAATCATATAGGATTAGTGAATTTATCGACTACCATCTTCAGCCAATTGCAAATAGACATTTTAGCTATCTGAAAAACACTGAAGACTTCCTAGCCCAGGTCTCTAAGATCTCGGTCCCTCCAAATTCATTCTTAATTACAATGGACGTCGATGCTATGTACACAAACATTGACATCGAAAAGGGTCTAAATTCAATTCGTAGAGCGTTTGCCGACTATCCTGACACAAACAGGCCCGACAGAGAAGTAATAGCTCTATTAGAGCTTAGTCTGAAGGGCAATGACTTTGAATTTGCTGGTGAAATTTTCCAACAAATTTGTGGCTGTGCAATGGGTAAGCGTTTCAGCCCAGGTTTCGCTAACCTTTACATGGCAGAGTGGGAAAAGGAAGCACTCGAAAACTGTCCAAATCAGCCGCTCATTTACCGCAGGTACCTCGATGATATTTTTATGATCTGGCAACATAGTAAGGAAGCATTTACCGAATTTCTGGCCATTCTGAATAATCATGATCCGAATATCAAGCTAAAAGCTCAAATTGATGAGCTGTCCGTAGATTTCCTGGATGTAACTTTATACAAAGGTATAAAGTATGAAACAACTGGTTACCTAGACTACAAAGTTTATTTTAAGCCAACCGACTCGCATCAACTACTGCACAAGAAATCATTCCATCCACCGCATACTTTCAAGGGACTTGTAAAATCACAAATAATCCGTTTTTCATAGAAATTCGAGTGATAAGAAAAACTTTGAATCATCATGTTCGACCTTATTAAAAGCCCTCAAACCGAGAGGGTACTCTTCTCGGTTCCTGCGTAAAATAAAGTCTGAAACTTTGCATAATTTGGAAATCATTCCGGATAATGCCAGAAATTCTCGGCCTACCAAAATTTGTCATAATCGTCCAATTATTGGTGATGGAGAATCTCGGAAATGTGAAAAGAAAAGGTGTAAATTGGATAAATTTCTTCCCTCCCAGAGTACATTCATGAGCTTTCAAAACAAAAGCAAATTTCAAATTCAGTCGAAATTAGATTGCGATTCTGAAAATGTCATTTACTTAATTTCATGCAAATTGTGTCAAAAGCAGTATGTTGGCGAAACGAAAAATCTACTAAGATGCCGAGCAACTAGACACCTTTCAGATATTAGACTAGAGGAAGACACACATGTGGCTGAACATTTTAATCTTCCTGATCATTTAGTCACTCGTGACTTTGAAATTATGCCTATCGAACAGCTACCTCTTTCAGACACAATAGAGGAAACTGATAGACAAAGAAAACTGAGAGAATCATTTTGGATTAAAGAACTCCAAACACAATGGCCAAGGGGCATAAATTCGGACCCAGGCCTCACTGATCAACGTGAGATTATCCCATTTACTCTCACATACAATCGGAAAAATGTTGAAATTGCGAAAATCCTAAAGGATGAGTATCACAAATTACAGGACAATTTAAAACAACCATTCAACAAGCGTCCGGTAATTGCATTTAAGAAAAATCCTAATCTACGCGACATCTTGGTAAAAGCGAAACTCAAATAAGTGTTCAAAACATCAATCAATGATTTATCATTGTATACTAATCAGGCCATATGGCATCTCTTAAACAAAATTGACAATCTCAGGTGATAAAATAAGCAAAAATATTTTCAATTTTTTCAATTTTGAAAATTCTGAGCCGGTGCGTTTACAATATTACATACATACATGCCAGTGCCAGTTCCGTTATTTTATTACTTTATAAATCCATAACTTGTGTATAATATTCGTCTACATCGTCAGGCAATCTATCAGTCCTTCATTAGATCCACCTAATAAACGGTATATAGAAATCTCGTCTTCTCCACATAAATCATTAAATTGAACCTATTATTACCTCTTGAATTGCATGATTGTTTGAGCAAGAAAACTGTCATTCATTCCATCCTTCCTCCCTCTATCTTTCCCTCTACCTGTCATTTCCTCCCTTCACTCATTCATTCATTACCTCATTTCTTCATTCTTTCTAGCCTTTCTTCCTGCTTTCCATCCACTAGCATTTGTTCGTTCGTCCGTCCGTCCGTCCGTCCGTTCGTTCGTTCGTTCGTTCGTTCGTTCGTTCGTTCGTTCGTTCGTTCGTTCGTTCGTTCGTTCGTCCATTCTTCCCTCACTCCTTCCTTTCTTCCTCCCTCCTTCATCCCCACCTCCCTCCTTCCTTCCTTCTTCCTTCCTCCTTCCTTCCTTCCTTCCTCCTTCCTTCCTTCACACAGAGAACAGTGCCAGGCAGAGACTGACCGGCCACCATAGCATTCCTTCTCAGCCTCCTCCCTCCTCCTCATAGACCTCCGTTATCAGACCACCTCTTAAACTCCTTCTTCATATTATCAGAACACCTCTTAAACTCTATTATTTTTACCTTACATACCACGGCAGATAACCACGGAGGGGGGGGGGGGGGGGCGGGACGCAGCTATAATACGTAAAATACACAACTTTTAAGGGTTAACATTTTCAGGACATACTACAGGGTTTAACCATGAATATAATATTGACTCTCAAGTGTGCGAATATGTTCGCCATTGTTCTCAAATCTCTCAAGTGTGTGCGGCTGTATGCCATTGTTCTAAAAAAAATCTCAAACGTGTGGGCTGTACACCATTGTTCTCGAAACACGTTTCATTTGATGTGCTGCTGTTCGCCATTGTTCTCCATACGATCCCATTGTTCTCAAAGACCCCCTGCGGTGAAGAACAATAGTGTACAGAACCCTCCTTTACTACTTATATTTTCGCGTCTGTAATTTTCCAAGCGTGCATTTTTCACATACAGAATATTCCTTTCGTGTCTGCCAATTTCCTGGTCTCCCATTTCCATGTCTGTCATTTCCATGGCATGCATTTTCATGTAGTGCATTTCAGCGTCCCCCTATATTTGTACAGCAGTGGTCGTTAAGGCCTTTAGGTCGCTGTATTCTATGAGGAAGAGCTTTGGCTTAAAGTTCTCATCTATTCTTAAAAGATACATAGCCTAGATAAATTTAGTACTATTTGTTACTTTATAGACACTTTAACTAATTAATGCTGTAGTCGCCATTTTAGATGGATATTTGTTGACGCCATTATTTCAGACCCTCTTGTCTTCGCTGGTACGCAATTGTTGGTATGAAACCATTCTCGTAATGCTAATGCTAGTCATTCTTCTGCTGGCTTCCACTGTTCGCGCATTCTTAGAACCCCTCTTCAGGGGTCAATAAAACAACTAAAAAGGTTACCCTAGCCAATCTCAGAGACCTTCAAGTCACACCGTCTTTTGGTTAATACCATTCAAATCAGCATGTGAAATGATTGGCCTGTTCTGATATCTCGCTCAGATATTTTGTTAGGATAAAGTAGTTAGGGACAACTGCTCGAACGAAGGATGTGGTGTTTACCTCTTTCCCGGTTTTGCTGCTGTTAACACAGCAAGCCGTGTTTCCATAAGTGGCCATTGACTTTACAGCCTTCTAAATTACTTCTAGAGCAGCTGTCTCTTTCTGCGACGCTTTGGCCGTCAACTAATTGTTTTGTAGTCCCCTCCACCGGTTTGGTTAGAGCCGACTTGCGAAATTGCAGCGGTTTCTCGATTGCTAGAATTAAAACTGCAACATCTCACACTTCCCCTGGACCCTCACTGGTAACTCTAGGACTTCTATAAGCCAAAGTATTATTCACTGCGCAAAAATGTATTATAGTAGACACGGCCTAGCAGGGAACCTCAGGCCAATTACGTAACCCTAAAGCAGGTAAACGTTTGCTCCGAGGGAAGGAATCTTATATGGTTTGTTCTCGCGACGATTGGCACCTGAAAAAGACATGGACCGCAGACAAAATCTACGGTGACTGGAAAAAGTCAATCAGCTCTCCACACCTTCCAGGAATGTCACCATCGTCTGCCACCCGCTTCCTCAGCCCTGCTGTAAATAGATACGCTGCTTATTCAATGCTGCTGTGTGTTATTTTGTCCTTGTCTTGTTATTTGTGGTTGTGCTGACACGTGGTTAGAAGTCGCTCATTGGTTTCGGACTCATCGGCCAGGCAACATGTACAGGGAGTTGTCCAATGGGTATGTGCTGAGATGCCTACCAGGGCGCATCCGCCAGGAAGGAAACCTGTTATCAAAGTTAAGTAGGCATAAGCCGATCGAGGCATAAACCCATATGTGTCTGGACTCTATAACTAACTGTTACCCTAGCACCTCAAGAAGGTCCACCATAAGCGACTCAACACCTCCACGTAAACCAGCTTGCATCCCTATATATAAATAATGACACATATATATTTTAAGACTCTTTAGCATTGTTCTAGATAAAGAGCATGGTCTTGGCCGCTTCTCTTACCCCGTTTTGGTGTGGTAAGCATTTTCCTGTGACGGGTGCCCACGCGAGGCACTTTTCTCTCGCATAACCAATTTATTTGCCCACTTGAGGCATTAGTTTATATTAAACTAGTTAGCCCGGCACTAGGACTCATCCTTTACAGGGGGTACCTATCATATAAACAAGGATAGGTTAGTTTTTTGGGTGCGATACAACACAGACACATATATATGAACGCAGCGAGTCGAAAGCTGGCTTCTCGCAAACGATAACACTGGTTTAACAATATAATTCGTTTCCTGCGATAATATAATAAAGTGACGTGTTGGCGCCGTCTGTGTTGTATCTCGCTAATGTATAACTCATAATGCAAAGACATACAGGCTACCCAAATAGTAGAGATGACACTGTAGTGTTCATTGTTGGTGGCAATGGATGCCCGGCTCCACTGAAACGTGAACATTCCACCGACTCTAGAGGTCGGTCTTTGTGGTCACCAGCTGCCCGCAGTCTCCCTTCTCCATCACCGAGGCAAGCTAACCAGCATCGTCGGGCCGGCGAGTACTTAGAGTACGAGTCGGAATCCGAGGGAGAATTGGCGGAGCAGCGTGGCGCCAGACCTACAGAAGCTTCAGATACGGTTTAGAATAACATGTTTGGAAACATCCAAAAATGCATCCTGGCTGCTCGGGTGAGTAAACTCGCTGCGGAGGAGGGTCATGGATGAAATTTAAGGGGTAAATGATTACATGGTGAGCCGTTCCAACATCGGTGTACTGATCCGCAGTTGAATCAGTATATCGATTGAAAAAGAATGGTGGGGAGAATAGTTCTCTGTGGGCGTGGGTGTATGCGATGCTTCGAGCCCCACATCGGGTGCCACTTGTCACGTCGGCGAATCTGAGTTGTTCCTTGCAAAGAAGTTCCGGTCCATATGCAAGGTATGGATCATCATGACAGATGCTCTGATTAGCTCTCTGGGTTTCCCGGTCATATGAGGTGGGAGTCGGATGCTCCGATGAGTACAAAAGCCGATCTCACAGATCGGCGGAATGATCATGAGATCGTGCAGGCATTCCTGCGGGCATCGTGGTTCCACACCACAGTCTTCATCCATGCTATTCGTAAGCCCCGTATGTCACGTGTTCATGATGTTACTGATTTAGTAGAGTCGTAGTTCGGCGCAATCAGTGGTGCTGCCAAAGGCTTTTTTGGGTCGGATTAAGCCGACGCTTGACTAGCTAGTTTGGTGAGTGTTGGCTGATAAATATCTCGACTTATCCTAACGGAAAAATAGAGATGGAAGGTCACCAAGGATTCCTACGGCTATATATATATATATATATATATATATATATATATATATATATATATATATATATATATATATATATATATATATATATATATATATATATATTATATATATATATATATATATATATATATATATATATATATATCTTTTGACTGCTTAATACGCCCTAAAGATATATATATATATATATATATATATATATAATATATATATATATATATATATATATATATATATATATATATATATATATATATATATATATATATATATATATATATATATATATACATATATATATATATATATATACATATATATATATATATATATATATATATATATATATATATATATATATATATATATATATATATATATATATATATATATATATATATCTTTAGGGCGTATTAAGCAGTCAAAAGATTTATATATATATATATATATATATATATATATATATATATATATATATATATATATATATATATATATATATATATATATATATATATATATATATATATATATATATATATAAAAAATAACTCGCCTTTATTATGGAGACTTTCGCTGGAGCGAGAGGATATGCCTCGTGCGGACCTCCGTCTATGTTCATCCAACTGCAGCTGGGTAAAACAAAAAGTGTGTTGAGAGGTGCTTGCATGACTTATATACGTATATACGCGTGGTGTACGCTGTTTTACGGGGAAATGGCTGGTCAGTCTCCGCAGATACTGGTCAGGCCGAATCTCCAAGCTAATTAAACTTGGTAGATGTCGCTGCAGCTAGCGGTCCTTCGGAAGGATACTATCTAATGTTTTGAACACCGATATTAGTGCCACAGAGGCCCATAGTTTTAAAACATGTCTCCTATGCTTGCCCAGGAATTGCTCTGGCCTCCCATAGGACTCGTCCGGTTAGCAGCTCCAACAAACAGATTGCACGTTACAAGGTTACCAGGGCGACCGGTACTAGAGCCAAAGAGCGACTCCTAACCAAGTGTCTGACGTAACCACAAATAAAACAAGACAAGGACAATATGATGCAAAAGCATTTAGACGCATCGTAAACCAGTTATGACTTGGTAGAAGTAACTCTTAACAGACCGTGGAAGACTTCCTTAGAAAGTGTGGAGGGCCCACTCGACCCGCGTTATGTCACCACAGAATTGGTCTGCCTGGCATGTCTTTTGCCACGAGTTGATGTGTTGGAATCAAGCCGTATAGACCTGAATCCTGTTAGTTAACGGTTAGACCTGAATTTAGGTTTAAATGTAAGTTGCCTAAGGTTCACTGCTAAGGCCGTTAATTAATAAGTTAGTTAGTTCGCAATGAATTCCTACTTTGGCAGAAAGTTATTATCCTAGAGGTATCGTGAGCTACAGAGGGAAGTGTGATGCGTCTTTGTGGTGATTGGGTCCACCAAGAAACCTCAGAGATTTCTGCGATGGCGCAACCCAACTGAAGGAGGGACTTAGTAAATATAATACAATATAATTGGCCGAAGATGGGCCGGAGTTAGTCACAAAGTGAGACGATTGCTGGTGGCGCTTTTGGCTCTTTTATGGCCCCTTTTTGGACTCTTTTGCGGGTATTTAGCGACTAGATGATGGCGGCACCTGAAGCTGGCTTTACAATAAACAGCCGTGTATTAGCTACAGCAATCCGTTCGGCTTGTTGACAGAGTTCTAACGTAAATAGCGGAGCTATTACCAAGGTTAGATGATGCCGAACTTTTTTAGGCACAAGAATGGGTTTCCTAGTGTGGCGTGTTGATATTAAGAAGTCTTATGTTAGTGCGCTATTGATGGTATATTATCTTAAATGGCGTATGCGAATACAATATATAACATAATAATGATTGGTGGCAAAGATATAATTATATATAAGTTCTAAAAAGAAGAACGGCGCATGCCGTGTAAAATGAAGCAATAGTTATTTAGTGCCGTAACTGGCCGTACGATTACGCCTAATAGTAGTTTTGGCGTGACTTAGGAATTATATAAGGGAAAACAACACTTTCAAGTTGGCCTATTAGTCATATACACATATACCAACCCACTCACCCATGCACACGCACGCACGCACGCACGCACGCACGCACGCACGCACGCACGCCCGCCCGCTTGCTCGTTCACTCACTCACGCTCATTTACTCACCCACTCACTCACGCTCATTTACTCATCCACTCACTCACCCACTCACTCACTCACTCACTCACCCACCCACCCACCCACCCACCCACCCACCCACACACCCACACACCCACTCACTCACTCACTCACTCACTCACTCACTCGCAACTACACTTTGTCACAGTCACCATCAATCATCATCACTCGACCAGCACTATTGTCAACATTACTCACCGTCACTCACCATCACCGTCACTCACCATCACTGTCACTCATCGTCGCACACCATCACTGTCACCATCACTCATTGTCACAAACACTCATTGTCACAAGCACTCATTGTTACCATCGCTCACACTCACAGTCACTCACAAATATTGTCACGTCACTCGCCAAATCAGTAGTACATTTTCAATAATAATCTTCTTGGCCTGCAAATGCCTAGAATGGACAATCACTAAGCAAATCAGATTTTTAACCATTCTCCTAATAAACCTTGACAATACAGAAAACGGGTTAAGAAATTTTTTGCATTAAAATTTAGTGTCACAATGGACCTTTCCACTTTATCCATCCACCGATTGACGTCATAATCAACTACGTGACGTGTAGAATGAGATCATAATGAATGCCGTCATTATGACATCATGAATGATGTAGATATGTACGTCACGAACACATATTTGAAGAAGGACTATGCGTTGTTGTACGAATTGTGTGGCTTTACTATTTAATAAAGAGTCTGCTGAATATTTTGAAACTAATTTGACTGCGCGCTGTTGCTGCCATATGCATTAATATACAAAATATTCAACAGCTTACCTATATAGTTTTCAGGAAATTGATTGTTCGGGCATTCGGGGATCGATCAATCCCAACACGACGATGTGTGGGTGGAGCTTAGCTATAGGTTAACTAAAACTGGAAAGGTCCATTGCAGTGTACATGCCAAAGTAATGTTTGTTCTTAACTACATAATGCTACCCTTCCATCCCCACATTCCTGAGACTTCCATTTCTCCTCTGCCCCCTGCATGTCCCTTTATTGCTTTAATGGCTACATTTTGTTAGGAAAATAAAAACATTTGCTTATTGAATGCCCGTTTTTTCTGTTGTTTATGTTAATTATTTAAAGTGGAAAATATTACCACGTTTTTGATTGGTTAATGATGCATATATATCATGCCTTATTACTAGCTATTTTAAGGACACCCCTGAGTATAACAACTTTAACAACTTACCTAAGTTTGCCATTAGTGCGTCGTATAATATGGCTTAAATAATTAATTTAGGCTACTTTGTGAATTTGCTGTTCGTGCTGCTCGAAGCTCTAAGATTGCGAACCATATGAAATGTTATTTAAACATCACTTGGATACTTACGCGTGTATACGAATCTCGCTAATAAGATAACCAGGTGTTTTGTTCATCACTGATTGCAATTGATTGAGTTAGATCTACATGCTATGGGTATCCATGGCTGGAGGTGTTAGTCTAATGCGTCAATCTATTAGCAGATACATACTTTCTACAGCTGCCGATTTCAACGGATAGCATCCTGGTCATTTATGCAGGGAGTGAAATAAAAAGGTGATTTAGCCAAACAATAGTACTACATGGTATATTTTAGCTAATTTTTTCGATGAAACAATGTTGTATAGGGTCAACACGGTATAAACTCGAAAAAGGAAATTTGCTATTTTAACCCACCATCATTAATGGAGGAATCCAGATTTAACTATGCCCTGCCCCTCTCTAGCTAAGCTCCACCCACACTTCACCCGTTTTGGGATCGATCGATCTCTGTCAAACTCCCAGACTCTCAATTTCCAGAAAACTATACAGGTAAGCTATTGAATATTTTTTTAAGCTAATTTGACTGGGTGCTGTTGTCCCAGTTTATCCATCAATCATTTGACACCATAATCAACTCCGTGGCGTACGTATAAGATGACGTCATATTCAATGAGTTATATAAGTTCGTCACAAACTTTTAATTGATGACGGACTAAGCGTTGTTGTACGAAGTGTGTGTTTACCATTTAATAAAGATGCTGTTGAATATTTTTGAAACTAATTTGGCGGGGCGTATGGCAGCAACATCACCCAGTCAAATTAGTTTCAAAATAGTCAACAGCTTACCTGCCTAGTTTTCTGGGAATTGCTAGTCAGGAAGTTCAGGGATCGATCGATTACAAAACGGCGAAGTGTTGGTGGAGCTTAGCTAAAGCTGGGCGAGGCATGGCTAAAACTGGATTCCTCCATTAAGCGTTCGTGATGTACTTACCTGCGTCGTTCATGACGTCATAGGTTACGGCGTCTTTCTACACGCCATGTAGTTGTTTATGACATCATATGAGTGTTGGATAAACTGGAAACGTCCATTCCTGTTGCGTTTCTACTTCGTTTAGCACTTTTGTGCGTTGAGTGTGAGCAAGTCTCGCTGTGACTGTGATGTTAGCAGTACGTTAAAACTAACATCAACTGAGGGTCCATGGGCGTAGGCTGCTGCCCCTGCCAAAGATGCCTCCACCACCACCCCACCCACTTCCAAAGATTTTTTAAATAATACACTTATTTTAGTAACAGTACCCTTGTCATTGAGCCGACGCATCTGCCCTGGTGTTACGCCATTGGTATTCTGCTTCAAAACACCCCTGAATCATTTACGCGACATACTTACAAATTGTCACTGATACCAACGTCACTAGGATGGGTGTCCAAAACAAAGACCTATGCCGGTTATATGGATAACCGTTTGGAAAGGTCTCTTACAATGATTACATTGAATACTGCGGACCCGACCTGCACACAACCCCCACCCCCACCAGCTCCCACCCCAACCCAACCCACACACACGCACGCACGCACATACAGACCCGATTACAATACCCTCTCTCACTAGCGGGCGACGGTAAAAAGTAGACATGTTAAACACACGCACGCACGCGCGCACGCGCGCACGCACGCACGCACGCACATGTTAAAACGGCCATCTCCCCGCGGGAGCGTCGAATTACCCAAATGATACCAAATGAAACCAAATGATACCAAATCAAACCAAATGAAAAACAAATGAGTAGTCTACAAATGCAAATGCAACATTTATCTTACGGCAAAAGAATGTCACGTGATCGTGTTTAAGACTTTATGCTATATAGACATTTTGAAGAACCGTTCGTACCCTACGGAATAGGGGTGAGCCCATTGAGGCTGGATTTCCACATACAGATACAGATACATTTGCCAGATAGGAAGGGAGGTAAATCTTTTTATAACTGTTGCGTGGAATAATATAAAAGGATTTATCTCCCTTATTATCTTGAATCGTGAATAAATCTTGACCTCTTTTGCATGGGAGAATTGTCCAGACGCCCACACGTTTCTGATCAATGTAGTCCAGCAAGAAAACAACACAGACAGCCCAAAGCAAAATTAAGAAAAAACAGTCTAGTAAAGCAGCAAGTCTACAGCAGCCACACTATCGCAGTAGCAACAACCAGTACATTACAAATACAGCAAATTAGCCATTCTGATCCAGTAACTTTAAATTGTGTACAGTCAGCAGCTACAATCAGAGCACACACAATAGCCTCCACTTTGGATACAGTAGACAATACATTTCAGACAACAGAATCCAAGCCGCATAATTCAAGTAATTCGATATAAGCTAGTGCGAGTAATCTAGAGCCTGAGCAAAACAATACAATACAATACAATACAATACTAGTCACTCCATGTATCATCTGCGAACAAGAGGTTACATTTGCGCAGGACTCCATCGGATGGGCCACATGTCTCGGCTGGCTTCACATAAAATGCACCAACCTTAATCAAGCTGAATTTCGGCATCATATTGATAACAGTGACACCCGCTATGTGTGTGCCAGCTGCAGCCTAAAGAATGTCATCCTGTACAAATCTGCAATACATGTAATGTAATCATTGTATAGAACAAATCAACAAAGCTGCAGTACAGATTAAAAAAACCCTTAACATTGAGATGTGAAACAAATGCAAAACAAAATGCGCAGATAGTGCAACTGTTTCTACATTGAATGCGAGGCAGAAGAAAATAATGGCAAATTAATACCAATTTTAGGCAGAACAGAAGGAAAATATGGCGAAACTACTTCAGAAATGTTTTTCTTTCGACGGAAGAACAATTTAGTGCAGTAATTCACTGCAGGATATCAAACGCGCCTCTATTTTTACGGTAAGCAAGCAGAGATGATGGATGGTGGACGGCTCGCAGAGTACTGTGGCACGGATCACGTGGGGAAAAGGTGACTCCACTGGATTGTCTGAGGAAAAGGTGACTTCACTGGATTGTATGAGGAAAAGGTGAATTCACTCGATTGTATCGGGAAAAGGTGGCTTCACTGAATTGTTTGAAGAAAAGGTTACTTCACTGGATTGTTTGAGAAAAAGGTGACTTCAATACATTTTTTGAGGAAAAGGTGACTCCACTTGATTGTTTGAGGAAAAGGTGACTTCACTGGATTGTTTGAGGAAAAGGTGACGTCACCACATCTTTTGAGGAAAAGGTGACTCCACTTGATTGTTTGAGAAATTTGACTTCACTGATTTGTCTGAGGAAAAGGTGACTTCACTGGATTGTTTGAGGAAAAGGTGACTTCACTGGAGTATATGAGGAAAAGGTGACTTCACTGGATTGTTTGACGAAAAGGTGACTCCACGGGATTGTTTGAGGAAAAGGTGACTTCACTGGATTGTATGAAGAAAAGGTGACTCCAATGGATTGTATGAGGAAAATATGACCTCACTGGATTGCATGGGGAAAAGGTGACTCCACTGGATTGTCTGAGGAAAAGGTGACTTCACTGGATTGTATGAGGAAAAGGTGAATTCACTCGATTGTATCGGGAAAAGGTGGCTTCACTGAATTGTTTGAAGAAAAGGTTACTTCACTGAATTGTTTGAGGAAAAGGTGACTCCACTTGATTGTTTGAGGAAAATGTGACTTCACTGGTTTGTATCAAGAAAAGGTGACTTCACTGGTTTGTATCAAGAAAAGGTGACTCCAATGGATTGTTTGATGAAAAGGTGACTTCACAACATTTTTTAGGAAAAGGTGACTCCACTTGACTGTTTGAAAAATTTGACTTCATTGGCTTGTCTGAGGAAAAGGTGACTTCACTGGATTGTTTGACGAAAAGGTGACTCCACTGGATTATTTGAGGAAAAGGTGAGTTCACTGGATTGTATGAAGAAAATGTGTCTCCATTGGAATGTTTGAGGAAAAGCTGACCTCACTGGCTTGTTTGAGGAAATCGTGATTTTACCTGCTTGTATGTGGAAAAGGTGATTTCACTGGATCGTATGAGGAAAAGGTGACTCAACTGGTTTGTTTGAGGAGATGGTGAGGCCACTGGAGTGTATGGGGAAAAGGTGAATCCACTGGATTGGTTAAGGAAAAGGTGACTTCACTGGATTGTTTGAGGAAATGGTGACTTCACTGGATTGTATGAGGAATAGGTGACTTCACTGGATTGTTTGACGAAAAGGTTACTTCACTGGATTGTTTGAGAAAAAGGTGACTTCAATACATTTTTTGAGGAAAAGGTGACTCCACTTGATTGTTTGAGGAAAAGGTGACTTCACTGGATTGTTTGAGGAAAAGGTGACGTCACCACATCTTTTGAGGAAAAGGTGACTCCACTTGATTGTTTGAGAAATTTGACTTCACTGATTTGTCTGAGGAAAAGGTGACTTCACTGGATTGTTTGAGGAAAAGGTGACTTCACTGGAGTATATGAGGAAAAGGTGACTTCACTGGATTGTTTGACGAAAAGGTGACTCCACGGGATTGTTTGAGGAAAAGGTGACTTCACTGGATTGTATGAAGAAAAGGTGACTCCAATGGATTGTATGAGGAAAATATGACCTCACTGGATTGCATGGGGAAAAGGTGACTCCACTGGATTGTCTGAGGAAAAGGTGACTTCACTGGATTGTATGAGGAAAAGGTGAATTCACTCGATTGTATCGGGAAAAGGTGGCTTCACTGAATTGTTTGAAGAAAAGGTTACTTCACTGAATTGTTTGAGGAAAAGGTGACTCCACTTGATTGTTTGAGGAAAATGTGACTTCACTGGTTTGTATCAAGAAAAGGTGACTTCACTGGTTTGTATCAAGAAAAGGTGACTCCAATGGATTGTTTGATGAAAAGGTGACTTCACAACATTTTTTAGGAAAAGGTGACTCCACTTGACTGTTTGAAAAATTTGACTTCATTGGCTTGTCTGAGGAAAAGGTGACTTCACTGGATTGTTTGACGAAAAGGTGACTCCACTGGATTATTTGAGGAAAAGGTGAGTTCACTGGATTGTATGAAGAAAATGTGTCTCCATTGGAATGTTTGAGGAAAAGCTGACCTCACTGGCTTGTTTGAGGAAATCGTGATTTTACCTGCTTGTATGTGGAAAAGGTGATTTCACTGGATCGTATGAGGAAAAGGTGACTCAACTGGTTTGTTTGAGGAGATGGTGAGGCCACTGGAGTGTATGGGGAAAAGGTGAATCCACTGGATTGGTTAAGGAAAAGGTGACTTCACTGGATTGTTTGAGGAAATGGTGACTTCACTGGATTGTATGAGGAATAGGTGACTTCACTGGATTGTTTGACGAAAAGGTGACTCCACTGGATTGTTTGAGCAAAAGGTGACTTCACTGGATTGTATGAAGAAAGGGTGACTCCAATGGATTTTTGAGGGAAATGTGACCTCACTGGATTGCATGGGGAAAGGTGACTCCACTGGATTATCTGAGGAAAAGGTGACTTCACTGGATTGTATGAGGGAAAAGGTGAAATCACTCGATTGTATCGGGAAAAGGTGGCTTCACTGAATTGTTTGAAGAAAAGGTTACTTCCCTGGATTGTTTGAGAAAATGTGACTTCAATACATTTTTTGAGGAAAAGGTGACTCCACTTGATTGTTTGAGGAAAAAGTGACTTCTCTGGATTGTATGAAGAAAAGGTGTCTCCAATGGATTGTTTGATGAAAAGGTGACTTCACAACATTTTTGAGGAAAAGGTGACTCCACTTGACGGTTTGAAAAATTTGACTTCACTGGCTTGTCTGAGGAAAAGGTGACTTAACTCGATTGTTTGATGAAAATGTGCTTTCACTGGATTGTATGAGGAAAAGGTGACTTCTCTAGATTTTATTGGGAAAATGTGGCTTCACTGAACTTTTTGAAGAAAAGGTTACTTCACTGGATTGTTTGAGGAAAAGGTGACTTCACCACATCTTTTGAGGAAAAGGTGACTCCACTTGAGTGTTTGAAAAATTTGCCTTCACTGGATTGTCTGAGGAAAAGGTGGCTTCACTGGATTGTTTGAGGAAAAGTTGACATCACTGGATTGTGTGTGGAAAAGGTGGCTCCACTGGATTGTTTGAGGAAAATGTGTCTCCACTTGATTGTTTTAGGAAAATTTGACTTTAGTGGATTGTATGGGGAAGAGGAGACTCCACTGGATTGTCTGAGGAAAAGGTGACTTCACTGGATTGTAGGAGGAAAAGGTGACTTCACTGGATTGTTTGACGAAAAGGTGACTCCACTGGATTATTTGAGGAAAAGGTGAGTTCACTGGATGGTATGAAGAAAATGTGACTCCATTGGATTGTTTGAGGAAAAGGTGACCTCACTGGTTTGTTTGAGGAAATGGTGATTTTACCTGCTTGTATGGGGAAAAGGTGATTTCACTGGATTGTATGAGGAAAAGGTCACTCAACTGGTTTGTTTGAGGAAATGGTGATTTTACCTGCTTGTATGTGGAAAAGGCGATTTCACTGGATCGTATGAGGAAAAGGTGACTCAACTGTATTGTTTGAGGAAGAGGTGACGCCACTGGATTGTATGGGGAAAAGGTGAATCCACTGGATTGTTTGAAGAAAAGGTGACTTCACTGGATTGTTTGAGGAAAAGGTGACTTCACTGGATTGTATGAGGAAAAGGTGAATTAACTCGATTGTATTGGGAAAAGGTGGCTTTACTGAATTGTTTGAGGAAAAGGTGACTTCAATACATTTTTTGAGGAAAAGGTGACTCCACTTGATTGTTTGAAAAATTTGACTTCACTGGAGTATCTGAGGAAAAGTGATTTCGCTGGATTGTTTGAGGAAAAGTTGACGTCATTGGATTGTTTGAGGAAAGATGACTCCACTGGATTGTTTGAGGAAAAGGTTTCTCCACTGGATTGTTTGAGGAAAAGGTTACTTCACTGGAGTGTATGAAGAAAAGGTGACTCCAATGGATTGTTTGATGAAAAGGTGACTTCAAAACATTTTTTAGGAAAAGGTGACTCCACTTGACTTTTTGAAAAATTTGACTTCACTGGATTGTCTGAGGAAAAGGTGACTTAACTGGATTGTTTGATGAAAATGTGATTTCACTGGATTGTATGAGGAAAATGTGACTTCTCTGGATTTTATTGGGAAAAGGTGGCTTCACTGAACTATTTGAAGAAAAGGTTACTTCACTGGATTGTTTGAGGAAAAGGTGACTCCACTTGATTGCTTGAAAAATTTGACTTCACTGGATTGTCTGAGGAAAAGGTGACTTCACTGGATTGTTTGACGAAAAGGTGACTCCACTGGATTATTTGAGGAAAAGGTGAGTTCACTGGATTGTATGAAGAAAATGTGTCTCCATTGGAATGTTTGAGGAAAAGCTGACCTCACTGGCTTGTTTGAGGAAATCGTGATTTTACCTGCTTGTATGTGGAAAAGGTGATTTCACTGGATCGTATGAGGAAAAGGTGACTCAACTGGTTTGTTTGAGGAGATGGTGAGGCCACTGGAGTGTATGGGGAAAAGGTGAATCCACTGGATTGGTTAAGGAAAAGGTGACTTCACTGGATTGTTTGAGGAAATGGTGACTTCACTGGATTGTATGAGGAATAGGTGACTTCACTGGATTGTTTGACGAAAAGGTGACTCCACTGGATTGTTTGAGCAAAAGGTGACTTCACTGGATTGTATGAAGAAAGGGTGACTCCAATGGATTTTTGAGGGAAATGTGACCTCACTGGATTGCATGGGGAAAGGTGACTCCACTGGATTATCTGAGGAAAAGGTGACTTCACTGGATTGTATGAGGGAAAAGGTGAAATCACTCGATTGTATCGGGAAAAGGTGGCTTCACTGAATTGTTTGAAGAAAAGGTTACTTCCCTGGATTGTTTGAGAAAATGTGACTTCAATACATTTTTTGAGGAAAAGGTGACTCCACTTGATTGTTTGAGGAAAAAGTGACTTCTCTGGATTGTATGAAGAAAAGGTGTCTCCAATGGATTGTTTGATGAAAAGGTGACTTCACAACATTTTTGAGGAAAAGGTGACTCCACTTGACGGTTTGAAAAATTTGACTTCACTGGCTTGTCTGAGGAAAAGGTGACTTAACTCGATTGTTTGATGAAAATGTGCTTTCACTGGATTGTATGAGGAAAAGGTGACTTCTCTAGATTTTATTGGGAAAATGTGGCTTCACTGAACTTTTTGAAGAAAAGGTTACTTCACTGGATTGTTTGAGGAAAAGGTGACTTCACCACATCTTTTGAGGAAAAGGTGACTCCACTTGAGTGTTTGAAAAATTTGCCTTCACTGGATTGTCTGAGGAAAAGGTGGCTTCACTGGATTGTTTGAGGAAAAGTTGACATCACTGGATTGTGTGTGGAAAAGGTGGCTCCACTGGATTGTTTGAGGAAAATGTGTCTCCACTTGATTGTTTTAGGAAAATTTGACTTTAGTGGATTGTATGGGGAAGAGGAGACTCCACTGGATTGTCTGAGGAAAAGGTGACTTCACTGGATTGTAGGAGGAAAAGGTGACTTCACTGGATTGTTTGACGAAAAGGTGACTCCACTGGATTATTTGAGGAAAAGGTGAGTTCACTGGATGGTATGAAGAAAATGTGACTCCATTGGATTGTTTGAGGAAAAGGTGACCTCACTGGTTTGTTTGAGGAAATGGTGATTTTACCTGCTTGTATGGGGAAAAGGTGATTTCACTGGATTGTATGAGGAAAAGGTCACTCAACTGGTTTGTTTGAGGAAATGGTGATTTTACCTGCTTGTATGTGGAAAAGGCGATTTCACTGGATCGTATGAGGAAAAGGTGACTCAACTGTATTGTTTGAGGAAGAGGTGACGCCACTGGATTGTATGGGGAAAAGGTGAATCCACTGGATTGTTTGAAGAAAAGGTGACTTCACTGGATTGTTTGAGGAAAAGGTGACTTCACTGGATTGTATGAGGAAAAGGTGAATTAACTCGATTGTATTGGGAAAAGGTGGCTTTACTGAATTGTTTGAGGAAAAGGTGACTTCAATACATTTTTTGAGGAAAAGGTGACTCCACTTGATTGTTTGAAAAATTTGACTTCACTGGAGTATCTGAGGAAAAGTGATTTCGCTGGATTGTTTGAGGAAAAGTTGACGTCATTGGATTGTTTGAGGAAAGATGACTCCACTGGATTGTTTGAGGAAAAGGTTTCTCCACTGGATTGTTTGAGGAAAAGGTTACTTCACTGGAGTGTATGAAGAAAAGGTGACTCCAATGGATTGTTTGATGAAAAGGTGACTTCAAAACATTTTTTAGGAAAAGGTGACTCCACTTGACTTTTTGAAAAATTTGACTTCACTGGATTGTCTGAGGAAAAGGTGACTTAACTGGATTGTTTGATGAAAATGTGATTTCACTGGATTGTATGAGGAAAATGTGACTTCTCTGGATTTTATTGGGAAAAGGTGGCTTCACTGAACTATTTGAAGAAAAGGTTACTTCACTGGATTGTTTGAGGAAAAGGTGACTCCACTTGATTGCTTGAAAAATTTGACTTCACTGGATTGTCTGAGGAAAAGGTGACTTCACTGGATTGTTTGAGGAAAAGTTGACTTCACTGGATTGTTTGAGAAAAAGGTGACTTCAATACATTTTTTGAGGAAAAGGTGACTCCACTTGATTGTTTGAGGAAAAGGTGACTTCACTGGATTGTAAGAAGAAAAGGTGACTCCAATGGATTGTTTGATGAAAAGGTGACTTCCCAACATTTTTTAGGAAAAGGTGACTCCACTTGACTGTTTGGAAAATTTGACTTCATTGGCTTGTCTGAGGAAAAGGTGACTTAACTGGATTGTTTGATGAAAATGTGCTTTCACTGGATTGTATGAGAAAAAGGTGACTTCTCTGGATTTTATTGGGAAAATGTGGCTTCACTGAACTATTTGAAGAAAGGTTACTTCACTGGATTGTTTGAGGAAAAGGTGACTTCACCACATCTTCTGAGGAAAAGGTGACTCCACTTGATTGTTTGAGGAAAAGGTGACTTCACTGGATTGTATGAAGAAAAGGTGACTCCATTGGATTGTTTGAGGAAAAGGTGATTTCACTGGATTGTTTGAGGAAAAGTTGACATCATTGGATTGTTTGAGGAAAATGTGCCTCCACTTGATTGTATTTAGGAAAATTTGACTTTACTTTACTGGATTGTATGGGGAAGAGGAGACGCCACTGGATTGTCTGAGGAAAAGGTGACTTCACTGGATTGTAGGAGGAAAAGGTGACTCCACTTGATTGCTTGAAAAATTTGACTTCACTGGATTGTCTGAGGAAAAGGTGCCTTCACTGGATTGTTTGAGGAAAAGTTGACTTCACTGGATTGTTTGAGAAAAAGGTGACTTCAATACATTTTTTGAGGAAAAGGTGACTCCACTTGATTGTTTGAGGAAAAGGTGACTTCACTGGATTGTAAGAAGAAAAGGTGACTCCAATGGATTGTTTGATGAAAAGGTGACTTCACAACATTTTTGAGGAAAAGGTGACTCCACTTGACTGTTTGGAAAATTTGACTTCACTGGCTTGTCTGAGGAAAAGGTGACTTAACAGGATTGTTTGATGAAAATGTGCTTTCACTGGATTGTATGAGGAAAAGGTGACTTCTCTGGATTTTATTGGGAAAATGTGGCTTCACTGAACTATTTGAAGAAAGGTTACTTCACTGGATTGTTTGAGGAAAAGGTGACTTCACCACATCTTTTGAGGAAAAGGTGACTCCACTTGATTGTTTGAAAAATTTGACTTCACTGGATTGTCTGAGGAAAAGGTGACTTCACTGAATTGTTTGAGGAAAAGGTGATTTCACTGGATTGTTTGAGGAAAATGTGCCTCCACTTGATTGTATTTAGGAAAATTTGACTTTACTTTACTGGATTGTATGGGGAAGAGGAGACGCCACTGGATTGTCTGAGGAAAAGGTGACTTCACTGGATTGTAGGAGGAAAAGGTGACTTCACTTGATTGTTTGACGAAAAGGTGACTCCACTGGATTATTTGAGGAAAAGGTGAGTTCACTGGATTGTATGAAGAAAATGTGTCTCCATTGGAATGTTTGAGGAAAAGCTGACCTCACTGGCTTGTTTGAGGAAATCGTGATTTTACCTGCTTGTATGTGGAAAAGGTGATTTCACTGGATCGTATGAGGAAAAGGTGACTCAACTGGTTTGTTTGAGGAGATGGTGAGGCCACTGGAGTGTATGGGGAAAAGGTGAATCCACTGGATTGGTTAAGGAAAAGGTGACTTCACTGGATTGTTTGAGGAAATGGTGACTTCACTGGATTGTATGAGGAATAGGTGACTTCACTGGATTGTTTGACGAAAAGGTGACTCCACTGGATTGTTTGAGCAAAAGGTGACTTCACTGGATTGTATGAAGAAAGGGTGACTCCAATGGATTTTTGAGGGAAATGTGACCTCACTGGATTGCATGGGGAAAGGTGACTCCACTGGATTATCTGAGGAAAAGGTGACTTCACTGGATTGTATGAGGGAAAAGGTGAAATCACTCGATTGTATCGGGAAAAGGTGGCTTCACTGAATTGTTTGAAGAAAAGGTTACTTCCCTGGATTGTTTGAGAAAATGTGACTTCAATACATTTTTTGAGGAAAAGGTGACTCCACTTGATTGTTTGAGGAAAAAGTGACTTCTCTGGATTGTATGAAGAAAAGGTGTCTCCAATGGATTGTTTGATGAAAAGGTGACTTCACAACATTTTTGAGGAAAAGGTGACTCCACTTGACGGTTTGAAAAATTTGACTTCACTGGCTTGTCTGAGGAAAAGGTGACTTAACTCGATTGTTTGATGAAAATGTGCTTTCACTGGATTGTATGAGGAAAAGGTGACTTCTCTAGATTTTATTGGGAAAATGTGGCTTCACTGAACTTTTTGAAGAAAAGGTTACTTCACTGGATTGTTTGAGGAAAAGGTGACTTCACCACATCTTTTGAGGAAAAGGTGACTCCACTTGAGTGTTTGAAAAATTTGCCTTCACTGGATTGTCTGAGGAAAAGGTGGCTTCACTGGATTGTTTGAGGAAAAGTTGACATCACTGGATTGTGTGTGGAAAAGGTGGCTCCACTGGATTGTTTGAGGAAAATGTGTCTCCACTTGATTGTTTTAGGAAAATTTGACTTTAGTGGATTGTATGGGGAAGAGGAGACTCCACTGGATTGTCTGAGGAAAAGGTGACTTCACTGGATTGTAGGAGGAAAAGGTGACTTCACTGGATTGTTTGACGAAAAGGTGACTCCACTGGATTATTTGAGGAAAAGGTGAGTTCACTGGATGGTATGAAGAAAATGTGACTCCATTGGATTGTTTGAGGAAAAGGTGACCTCACTGGTTTGTTTGAGGAAATGGTGATTTTACCTGCTTGTATGGGGAAAAGGTGATTTCACTGGATTGTATGAGGAAAAGGTCACTCAACTGGTTTGTTTGAGGAAATGGTGATTTTACCTGCTTGTATGTGGAAAAGGCGATTTCACTGGATCGTATGAGGAAAAGGTGACTCAACTGTATTGTTTGAGGAAGAGGTGACGCCACTGGATTGTATGGGGAAAAGGTGAATCCACTGGATTGTTTGAAGAAAAGGTGACTTCACTGGATTGTTTGAGGAAAAGGTGACTTCACTGGATTGTATGAGGAAAAGGTGAATTAACTCGATTGTATTGGGAAAAGGTGGCTTTACTGAATTGTTTGAGGAAAAGGTGACTTCAATACATTTTTTGAGGAAAAGGTGACTCCACTTGATTGTTTGAAAAATTTGACTTCACTGGAGTATCTGAGGAAAAGTGATTTCGCTGGATTGTTTGAGGAAAAGTTGACGTCATTGGATTGTTTGAGGAAAGATGACTCCACTGGATTGTTTGAGGAAAAGGTTTCTCCACTGGATTGTTTGAGGAAAAGGTTACTTCACTGGAGTGTATGAAGAAAAGGTGACTCCAATGGATTGTTTGATGAAAAGGTGACTTCAAAACATTTTTTAGGAAAAGGTGACTCCACTTGACTTTTTGAAAAATTTGACTTCACTGGATTGTCTGAGGAAAAGGTGACTTAACTGGATTGTTTGATGAAAATGTGATTTCACTGGATTGTATGAGGAAAATGTGACTTCTCTGGATTTTATTGGGAAAAGGTGGCTTCACTGAACTATTTGAAGAAAAGGTTACTTCACTGGATTGTTTGAGGAAAAGGTGACTCCACTTGATTGCTTGAAAAATTTGACTTCACTGGATTGTCTGAGGAAAAGGTGACTTCACTGGATTGTTTGAGGAAAAGTTGACTTCACTGGATTGTTTGAGAAAAAGGTGACTTCAATACATTTTTTGAGGAAAAGGTGACTCCACTTGATTGTTTGAGGAAAAGGTGACTTCACTGGATTGTAAGAAGAAAAGGTGACTCCAATGGATTGTTTGATGAAAAGGTGACTTCACAACATTTTTTAGGAAAAGGTGACTCCACTTGACTGTTTGGAAAATTTGACTTCATTGGCTTGTCTGAGGAAAAGGTGACTTAACTGGATTGTTTGATGAAAATGTGCTTTCACTGGATTGTATGAGAAAAAGGTGACTTCTCTGGATTTTATTGGGAAAATGTGGCTTCACTGAACTATTTGAAGAAAGGTTACTTCACTGGATTGTTTGAGGAAAAGGTGACTTCACCACATCTTCTGAGGAAAAGGTGACTCCACTTGATTGTTTGAGGAAAAGGTGACTTCACTGGATTGTATGAAGAAAAGGTGACTCCATTGGATTGTTTGAGGAAAAGGTGATTTCACTGGATTGTTTGAGGAAAAGTTGACATCATTGGATTGTTTGAGGAAAATGTGCCTCCACTTGATTGTATTTAGGAAAATTTGACTTTACTTTACTGGATTGTATGGGGAAGAGGAGACGCCACTGGATTGTCTGAGGAAAAGGTGACTTCACTGGATTGTAGGAGGAAAAGGTGACTCCACTTGATTGCTTGAAAAATTTGACTTCACTGGATTGTCTGAGGAAAAGGTGACTTCACTGGATTGTTTGAGGAAAAGTTGACTTCACTGGATTGTTTGAGAAAAAGGTGACTTCAATACATTTTTTGAGGAAAAGGTGACTCCACTTGATTGTTTGAGGAAAAGGTGACTTCACTGGATTGTAAGAAGAAAAGGTGACTCCAATGGATTGTTTGATGAAAAGGTGACTTCACAACATTTTTGAGGAAAAGGTGACTCCACTTGACTGTTTGGAAAATTTGACTTCACTGGCTTGTCTGAGGAAAAGGTGACTTAACAGGATTGTTTGATGAAAATGTGCTTTCACTGGATTGTATGAGGAAAAGGTGACTTCTCTGGATTTTATTGGGAAAATGTGGCTTCACTGAACTATTTGAAGAAAGGTTACTTCACTGGATTGTTTGAGGAAAAGGTGACTTCACCACATCTTTTGAGGAAAAGGTGACTCCACTTGATTGTTTGAAAAATTTGACTTCACTGGATTGTCTGAGGAAAAGGTGACTTCACTGAATTGTTTGAGGAAAAGGTGATTTCACTGGATTGTTTGAGGAAAATGTGCCTCCACTTGATTGTATTTAGGAAAATTTGACTTTACTTTACTGGATTGTATGGGGAAGAGGAGACGCCACTGGATTGTCTGAGGAAAAGGTGACTTCACTGGATTGTAGGAGGAAAAGGTGACTTCACTTGATTGTTTGACGAAAAGGTGACTCCACTGGATTATTTGAGGAAAAGGTGAGTTCACTGGATTGTATGAAGAAAATCTGACTCCATTGGATTGTTTCAGGAAAAGGTGACCTCTCTGGTTTGTTTGAGGAAATGGTGATTTTACCTGCTTGTATGTGGAAAAGGTGATTTCACTGGATCGTATGAGGAAAATGTGCTTTCAGTGGATTGTATGAGGAAAAGGCGACTTCTCTGGATTTTATTGGGAAAATGTGGCTTCACTGAACTATTTGAAGAAAAGTTTACTTCACTGGATTGTTTGAGGAAAAGGTGACTTCACCACATCTTTTGAGGAAAAGGTGACTCCACTTGATTGTTTGAAAAATTTGACTTCACTGGATTGTCTGAGGAAAAGGTGACTTCACGGAATTGTTTGTGGAAAAGGTTACCCCACTGGATTGTTTGAGGAAAAGGTGACACCAATGGATTGTATGAATAAAATGTGACTCCATTGGATTGTTTGAGGAAAAGGTGACCTCACTGGTTTGTTTGAGCAAATGGTGATTTTACCTGCTTGTATGTGGAAAAGGTTATTTCACTGGATCGTATGAGGAAAAGGTCACTCAACTGGTTTGTTTGAGGAAATGGTGATTTTACCTGCTTGTATGTGGAAAAGGTGATTTCAATACATTTTTTGAGGAAAAGGTGACTTCACTGAATTGTTTGAGGAAAAGGTTATTTCACTGGATTGTTTGAGGAAAAGTTGACATCACTGGATTGTTTGAGGAAAATGTGCCTCCACTTGATTGTTTTTAGGAAAATTTGACTTTACTGGATTGTATGGGGAAGAGGAGACGCCACTGGATTGTCTGAGGAAAAGGTGACTTCACTGGATTGTAGGAGGAAAAGGTGACTTCACTGGATTGTTTGACGAAAAGGTGACTCCACTGGATTATTTGAGGAAAAGGTGAGTTCACTGGAATGTATGAAGAAAATGTGACTCCATTGGATTGTTTCAGGAAAAGGTGACCTCATTGGTTTGTTTGAGGAAATGGTGATTTTACCTGCTTGTATGTGGAAAAGGTGATTTCACTGGATCGTATGAGGAAAAGGTGACTCAACTGGATTGTTTGAGGAAGAGGTGACGCCACTGGATTGTATGGGGAAAAGGTGAATCCACTCGATTGTTTGAGGAAAAGGTGACTTCACTGAATTGTTTGAAGAAAAGGTGACTTCACTGGATTGTATGAGGAAAAGGTGAATTAACTCGATTGTATTGGGAAAGGTGGCTTCACTGAATTGTTTGAAGAAAAGGTTACTTCACTGGATTGTTTGAGGAAAAGGTGACTTCAATACATTTTTTGAGGAAAAGGTGACTCCACTTGACTGTTTTAAAAATTTGACTTCACTGGAGTATCTGAGGAAAAGGTGACATCGCTGGATTGTTTGAGGAAAAGTTGACGTCATTGGATTGTTTGAGGAAAGATGACTCCACTGGATTGTTTGAGGAAAAGGTTTCTCCACTGGATTGTTTGAGGAAAAGGAGACTTCACTGGAGTGTATGAAGAAAAGGTGAGTCCAATGGATTGTTATTGAAAAGGTGACTTCACAACATTTTTGAGGAAAAGGTGACTCCACTTGCCTTTTTGAAAAATTTGACTTCACTGGATTGTCTGAGGAAAAGGTGACTTAACTGGATTGTTTGATGAAAATGTGATTTCACTGGATTGTATGAGGAAAAAGTGACTTCTCTGGATTTTATTGGGAAAAGGTGGCTTCACTGAACTATTTGAAGAAAAGGTTACTTCACTGGATTGTTTGAGGAAAAGGTGACTCCATTTGATTGCTTGAAAAATTTGACTTCACTGGATTGTCTGAGGAAAAGGTGACTTCACTGGATTGTTTGAGGAAAAGTTGACTTCACTGGATTGTTTGAGGAAAAGGTGACTTCACTGGAGTGTATGAGGAAAAGGTGACTTCACTGGATAGTTTGACGAAAAGGTAACTCCACTGGATTGTTTGAGGAAAAGGTGACTTCATTGGATTGTATGAAGAAAAGGTGACTCCAATGGAGTGTTTGACGAAAATGTGACCTCACTGGATTGCATGGGGAAAAGGTGACTCCACTGGATTGTCTGAGGAAAAGGTGACTTCACTGGATTGTTTGAGGAAGAGGTGACGCCACTGGATTGTATGGGGACAAGGTGAATCCACTGGATTGTTTGAGGAAAAGGTGACTTACTGAATTGTTTGAGGAAAAGGTGACTTCTCTGCATTTTATTGGGAAAATGTGGCTTCACTGAACTATTTGAAGAAAAGGTTACTTCACTGGATTGTTTGAGGAAAAGGTGACTTCACCACATCTTTTGAGGAAAATGTGACTCCACGTTTGAAAAATTTGACTTCACTGGATGGTCTGAGGAAAAGGTGACTTCACTGGATTGTTTGAGGAAAAGGTGGCTTCACTGGATTGTTTAAGGAAAAGTTGACATCACTGGATTGTTTGTGGAAAAGGTGGCTCCACAGGATTGTTTGAGGAAAATGTGCCTCCACTTGATTGTTTTAGGAAAATTTGACTTTACTGGATTGTATGGGGAAGAGGAGACTCCACTGGATTGTCTGAGGAAAAGGTGACTTCACTGGATTGTAGGAGGAAAAGGTGACTTCTCTGGATTGTATGAATAAAATGTGACTCCATTGGATTGTTTGAGGAAAAGGTGACCTCACTGGTTTGTTTGAGGAAATGGTGATTTTACCTGAATGTATGTGGAAAAGGTGATTTCACTGGATCGTATGAGGAAAAGGTCACTCAACTGGTTTGTTTAAGGAAATGGTGATTTTACCTGCTTGTATGTGGAAAAGGTGATTTCACTGGATCGTATGAGGAAAAGGTGACTCAACTGGATTGTTTGAGGAAGAGGTGACGCCACTGGATTGTATGGGGAAAAGGTGAATCCACTGGATTGTTTGAGGAAAAGGTGACTTCACTGGATTGTTTGAGGAAAAGGTGAATTAACTCGATTGTATTGGGAAAAGGTGGCTTCACTGAATTGTTTGAGGAAAAGGTGACTTCAATACATTTTTTGAGGAAAAGGTGACTCCACTTGATTGTTTGGAAAATTTGACTTCACTGGAGTATCTGAGGAAAAGTGACTTCGCCGGATTGTTTGAGGAAAAGTTGACGTCATTGGATTGTTTGAGGAAAGATGACTCCACTGGATTGTTTGAGGAAAAGGTTTCTCCACTGGATTGTTTGAGGAGAAGGTGACTTCACTGGAGTGTATGAAGAAAAGGTGACTCCAATGGATTGTTTGATGAAAAGGTGACTTCACAACATTTTTGAGGAAAAGGTGACTCCACTTGACTTTTTGAAAAATTTGACTTCAGTGGATTGTCTGAGGAAGAAGTGACGCCACTGGATTGTATGGGGAAAAGGTGAATTCACTGGATTGTTTGAGGAAAAGGTGACTTCACTGGATTGTTTGAGGAAAAGGTGACTTCACTGGATTGTATGAGGAAAAGGTGCATTATCTCGATTGTTTTGGGAAAAGGTGGCTTCACTGAATTGTGTGAAGAAAAGGTTACTTCACTGGATTGTCTGAGGAAAAGGTGACTTCACTGGATTGTATGAGGAAAAGGTGAATTCACTCTATTGTATCTGGAAAAGGTGTCTTCACGGAATTGTTTGAAGAAAAGTTTACTTCACTGGATTGTTTGAGAAAAAGGTGACTTCAATACATTTTTTGAGGAAAAGGTGACTCCACATGATTGTTTGAGGAAAAGTGACTTCACTGGATTGTATGAAGAAAAGGTGACTCCAATGGATTGTTTGATGAAAAGGTGACTCCACTTGACTGTTAAAAATATTTGACTTCACTGGCCTGTCTGAGGAAAAGGTGACTTAACTGGATTGTTTGATGAAGATGTGCTGTCACTGGATTGTATGAGGAAAAGGTGACTTCTCTGGATTTTATTGGGAAAATGTGGCTTCACTGAACTATTTGAAGAAAAGGTTACTTCACTGGATTGTTTGAGGAAAAGGTGACTTCACCACATCTTTTGTGGAAAAGGTAACTCCACTTGATTGCTTGAAAAATTTGACTTCACCGGATTGTCTGAGGAAAAGGTGACTTCACTGGATTGTTTGAGGAAAAGTTGACCTCTCTGGATTGTTTGTGGAAATGGTTACTCCACTGGATTGTTTGAGGAAAAGGTGACTTCACTGGATTGTATGGGGAAGAGGATACTCCACTGGATTGTCTGAGGAAAAGGTGACTTCACTGGATTGTAGGAGGAAAGGGTGACTTCACTGGATTGTTTGACGAAAAGTTGACTCCACTGGATTGTATGAAGAAAAGGTGACTCCATTGGATTGTTTGAGCAAAAGGTGACTCCATTGGGGTGGTTGAGGAAAATGTGACTTCACTGGCTTTTTTGAGGAAAAAGTGACTTCACTACATTTTTTTTGGAAAAGGTGACTCCACTTGATTGTTTGAAAACTTTGACTTCACTGGAGTGTCTGAGGAAAAGTTGACATCAATGGATTGTTTGAGGTAAGGTGACTCTACTGGATTGTTTGAGGAAAATGTGACTTCACTGGATTGTATGAAGAAAAGGCGACTCCAATCAATTGTTTGAGGAAAAGGTGACTTCACAACATTTTTGAGGAAAAGGTGACTCCACTTGACTGTTTGAAAAATTTGACTTCACTGGATTGTTTGAGGAAAAGGTGACTTAACTGGATTGTTTGATGAAAAGGTGACTTCACTGTATTGTTTGAGGAAAAGGTGATTGCACTGGATTCTTTGTTTAGGAAAAGGTGATTCCACTGGATTGTTTGAGGAAAATGTGACTTAACTGGTTTGCATGGCGAAAAGGTGACTCCACCGGATTGTATGAGGAAAAGGTGATTCCACTGGACTGTATGGGGAAATGGTGAGTTTACTGGATTTTATTGGGGAAAGGTGGCTTCACTGAATTGTTGAAGAAAAGGCTACTTCACTGTATTGTTTAAGGAAAAGGTGACTTCACTACATTTTTTAGGAAAAGGTGACGTCACTTGACTGTTTGTGGGAAAAGGTGACTCCACTGGATTGTTTGAGGAAAATGTGACTTCACTGGATTGCATGGGGAAAAGGTGACTCCACTGGATTGTCTGAGAAAAAGGTGACTTCACTGGATGTATTTGGAAAAGGTGACTTCACTGGTTTGTTTGAGGAAAAGGTGACTTCACTGGATTGTTTGAGGAAACACTGGATTGTTTGTCCGGAAATGTGACTGCACTGGATTGTTTGGGGAAAGGGTGACTCCACTGGATTGTCTGAGGCAAAGGGGACTTCACTGGATTGTTTGAGGAAATGGTGACTCCACTGGATTGTTTGAGGAAAAGTTGACTCCATCGGATTGTTTGAGGAAAATGTGACTGCACTGGATTGTTTGGGGAAAAGGTGACTCCACTGGATTGTCTGGGGAAAAGGGGGTGACTTCACTGGATTGTGTGAGGAAAAGGTAACTTCACTGGATTTTATGAGGAAAAGGTGACTTCACTGGATTGTTTGAGGAAAAGCTGACTTTAGTAGATTGTATGAGGAAAATGTGACTTCACTGGATTGTTTGAGGAAAATATGACTCCAATTGATTGTATGGGGAAACGGTGACTTCACTGGATAGTTTGAGGAAAAAGTTACTTCACTGGTTTGTTTGAGGAAAAGGTGACTTCACTGGATTGTATACATTTTCTCACATAATTTATGGAGCTACAGCCATTTTCAATTTTAGGAATTACAAAAAATATCAACTTTCAGCATTTCTTGTCAAGATATTCAAGATATTCAATGGAAACTTGAGAGACTCCCTTATCAGAATGAGGTACATGGGATTTGGGAGTTGCATAAATTTTCTTCTATAATTTATGAAGCTACAGCCACTCTCCATTTTACGAGTTACAGAAAATATCAATTTTCAGCATTTATTGGCAGGATGTTCAAGATATTCAACTGTAAACGTATTTATCAGAACGAGTTACAGAGGGATGTCGAGTTTCATTCATTTTCGTCCATAATTTATTATGTTACCGCCACTCAATTTTCAGCATTTTTTGTCAAGTTATTCAAGATATTCAATTGAAACGTGACAGACTGCCTTATTAGAATGAGGTACAGAGTGATTTGGGAGTTTCATACATTTTCGTACATAATTTATGAAGCTACAACCACTTTCAATTTTACGGATTACAAAAAATATCAATTTTCAGCATTTATTGGCAAGATATTCAAGATATTCAACTGAATGTAGATATTCTACTTTATCAGAACGAGGTACAGATGGATTTTGAGAGTTTCATACATTTTCTTCTTTTCTATATAATGTAAAAAATATATTGCCAGATATTTTAAACCTAACCAATACTAACATATATCAAATATTTCCAGTCAAATCTGTTTTAAAATGTTCAATAGTTTAGGATTAGAATTAGGAGCAAATGCTAAGCTATAAACATTCAACTGCTAGATAATACCCAGATTTAAACAGAAACTGTCCCATATAGGCAGGTATGAGAGTTAACAGTTCTGTGGGTGTTTGCCTCCTTCGTGCATGCACCGACTGTCACTTCCTCGATTTTATAATTGGCCAACAAATATGCAACGTAAAAGCCTTAAAGCCTCATTTTGGGTGGAGAGACCCAGAATTGTATTAGGGAAGTAAGTAACTACTCCCTCATGAAAAAAGAATCTGTGATTTTGTTTATTTCACTTCATGAGTACACTTACCTCCATAATACTTTTTGATATTGCCAGAATTGTCAAAAGTAAATCTGGCGAGAAGGGGGCATGGTCACATGACCAGTTCATCACTGGAAGAGAAAGCTCTTTTGTGTGTGTGGACGAGTAGGAAACACAACCAGGAAATGATTCGGACATCAGTTAACACAGTCGATGAATGAGAAAAAGACCAGCAAAAGACATGCGCTCCACCTCCCACCCCACCCTTATTTTCGTGACGGATAAGCGATGACCTCAATGTCCTAAACACGTTCTATGTACTAGTGCCTGAGTAGTAAAGTTGATGAGTTGTCCTCTCGCTGGTGAAGAACAGCACACCACGGAAGAGTGGACGTCTACATTACTTAATGGTAATGTGTGATATCTATGAGCCTTATATACACTATTTACACTGGTTTATTTTTCAAAATCGATAAGGCGAGAGAGTTAGTCGTGTCACGGAGGTAATGGTTAGTGAAACTAGATTCACAGTGCCACTGGGCTATAGACATAATGTCATCCACCTCCCGGGACCCCATTAAACAGGGTAGTGGAAGCCACTATGCCACGGACACTGTGAGCCTTGACCATGTCAACTTGTTTACATGTGGCAGCTTTGTGGCATTATTGGATGCACTCCACAATCCACCTAGAAATGCTATCCTTGGACATGGCCATGGAGTTCAATATAAGATAGCCATAAGGAACTGGGATCCATCCGCCATTCCTGAGTTCGATGTTTATCGTGAGTTAATGCATGAACTGGACACTAGGCCTTAAAATTATGATCAAATCTAGTCAGGGCAGGAAAAATTATCGGTTGACCCGGATATTTCAATGACTGATTTTTGGTCATGAAATTAACCCTAGGTAGAAGCCTGAAGCCTTCCCCTGTAACAATAGAATGGTCTGTCTTGGCTGAGAGGGCGTGGATTTCACTTCTCTGCCTTGCCTAGGCCGCTGCAATAAGAAAAAATGTTTTAACTGTCAACAATTTGATTGTAATGGAACTTACTGGTTCAAAGGGTTTATCAGCCATCACATGTAGCATTAGTGATAAACTCCAAACCGGAATCATTATTAATAATTATATGCTCTGGAGGTTGACTCCCTTCAGGCTTTTTTCAGTATGGCTGCATGCTCAGAAAAGCCCACCTTAATGGCTGATTCCTTGGCAACATCCACACAGTCAATTGGATTATTGTGAAGAATCTATCCCTGGAAGATAATATTGTCCATCAGAGGCAGAGGAACCGGATTGCAGACCAGAAGGACCTGCAGATCCGTATACCATGATCGGCTTGGTCAGTTTGGGGTGATCAGAATCACTTGTTGCTCCTTCTATTTGATTTTCTGAAGAATTTTGGAATCAGGATTCCTGGTGGGTATGTGTATGCATACATTGCCACCCCGCTGATAGTTAACACATCTGTTATGATAGCGCTACGATCTGGATTCGGAGAGACGTACATCATCATCTTTTCATTCATTTCCGCTGTGAAGAAATCAAATGTTGGGTTTCCCCCAGTGGTGGTGGTGGTGGCAGTGGGCTGACAGAAAGAAGCTAACCACAGGTGACAAAACAACTGCATAAGTATGTGTGAACACAACGATAAAGTGTGACAGGTTATGTTTCAGGAATCAGGCGTTAAAAATTTATATTTGTACTAGAATTCACCGGGTGGCCAAGGTCTGGCAGTGGCCTCACGTGATTTAACTTGCTCAGACATCATAACAATGATAGATGAACACTCAAATAGATACAAATTAATAGGTAGCAATGCAAAAGGCTATGCAGTGTTGCATGGGTGACCAATAATCTAGAAAGAGGAAGTGATGGTCGTTGCATGTGCGGAGGGGGAGCGCACATCTACTGAACCGTCAACATTCATACCTGCATATTAGGGACAGTTTCTGTTTAAATCTGGGTATTTTTTAGACCAAAAAGTAAATTAAGTTTTGAAAATACCAGGTAAGCTAAAAGTCCAGGTGAGCTAAAGATGGATGCTACTTGATTGCATCAACAATATATATATATATATATATATATATATATATATATATATATATATATATATATATATATATATATATATATATATATATATATTATTTTTTTTCATTTTATGGTATGCATCAACAACACATACCATAATGTTGTTAGCTAGTTGGCAGATCATATCAAACCAGAACTGGTCCCCACTGCTTTGACTATGTGAGGTACAATCTTCTTGGAAGGATTGGGCAGGGTATGATTGGTCAGAATGACGTCATAACCAATCAAGATCAAGCAGACTCTGCAGTAAAGAGTTATATTGAATAAGTTATGTTCCATAGCAAGTGAGGGAGGAATCACTGATTGGTTGGAAGGACCAATTAGTTATCAGGTCAGAACTACTAGGAAGAGATAAGCGGAAATTGATTGGTGACTTTATTGTTTAACCAGTCAAAGTGTGTTATCGGTTTGCTAGAAGACTCATGAGAATGTGGTCTGCAAGAAGTTATGCATTTCTGGGAAATGCCCACAGCACTGAAAAGTCATAATCTGTAACTATAAAAAAAGATGGGTTTGTCTCAGAACAAATCAATCAGGTTACTCAACCCAAACCATCCGGTTCATTACATCATCCACTGCTAGGATCGTAAGTTACCAAGCTATGGCTATGCCTAACAAAGCTTGAGGTACGATAAGAATAGGGTAGAAATAGATTTGTTTAGAATTGATAGTTTTATGTACATCCATTTGTACTAAGTATTCTTTGTATGAGCGATCTTGCTCAACCATTCATTCAGTTTGTACTATAGTATAAATAAAGTTTATAATCTTACGTTTATATAAGACAAGAGTTTGTCCATATTTCAGGAATCTAACACGAGCTGGGAGACACACCCAATCTTTACTACGATTCTTAGATCAGTCAGGTAGGCCCAGCAGTTCAGAATAAATATCGTCTATTCACCATCAGTCAGACGAGGCGAGCGAACTGCGCACTTCGCTTCATCTTATCACCAGTGACGTGGTTGCAGCAACACTCCAAAATGCTCTGGTAGTAAGCAGGAGTGATCATCATCGATAGTTGCGAATCTTAGTAAGTTCCATTTCATTTGAAGGCATCCAAGATCTTCAATTTGTCATTAATGTAATGAAAATAACACTATTTTAAGAAATAATTAATATGTTCAATTCCTGATTTATTATTCTATTCTGCAAGTGAATAAATATGTTAGTCACTATAATTGTATAATCTTTGAACAATGAATTTCAGGTAATCTGCTGACTATTTTGAAACAAATTTGACAAGAACCTCTTGCCAACATAGACAGCAAATCATCCATGCCAAATTAGTTTTAAAACCTTCAACAAATGATGTATTAAATTATTAATGACTTTTCAAATTTGTCATAATAAATTCTCAACTCAGAATCAGCCTTTATATATCTGCTCATTCACGGTAGCGGTAGTGGGCTTGAAAAATGTCAATTTGCAGGCCAAGGGTATATTTGAAAATGTATCATTGGATGACTGGCTCCATAACCAGTCGTCATTCCAGTGGTTATTTTTCAAAAATAAACTTCACATGGGCACCAACTAAACCGAGGAACAAACATGAATCAAGTCAAAAAGGTTAAATGCGTACGACCCCAAAACAGAAATCTTCGGGGAATTCTGAAGATAATTAAATTTTGAAAGAACCGGATATTGAGAAAGCAAAAAAGGGATCTTGAATATTGACATACTACACTTATCATCAAAGTGTTCGCTGATGTGTCTCGAGGTTAATCATTCCCTTTCACAAGAGATGGATATAAATGAATAAATAAAATCTACAATAATAAAATGCATTTATATCAGGGAATAAATAATATTTCAAACTTGATTTACAACTAAAGCTGGTCAATTCAAGTCCTAAAACCAGCATACTTAATGTGTGTTCATATTACTGAATAACTTAGTAAGTACAGGAGCTCACTTATCTATTTCATCAATATTAAAGTGCACTCCACACTAGGGCAGCGCACCAGCAGAGTGCCAACGAAGCATCGACAGCGAAGCAGCAAATAATAATCAAATCTACCTTGTTACCACGTGCTTTTTTTGAGAACCCCTATAATAATATAACATCACAAGAGGGAATTCCTGTGCATCGGGACAGCAAGCAGCTGAGCGATTTTTGAGCGATCCAATAAAACCCGCTGCTGGCATGCTGCTCTAGTGTTAACTCTCTAGTGTTACTCTCTGGAACTCTGCATCCAATGCAAAATGAACTGGTGTGATTTTTTACTGCCGGTGCGCTGCTGCCATGCTGCCCTAGTGTGGGGTACACTTCAAGTCTAGATCTAAGTATCTATCGCGGTTGCCTGATGTGGAGACCAATAATTGCATGCACTATCTGACTGCTGAGTGTTTGCAGATGATATATTCCAAAGGTTATATCTCTGGAACTGATAAGTATTTCGAAAAAGATTTTACTGAAAGCTGTTGGTGACTTCGTCACCATCAACTTTCAAATTGTTTTAGAAATATTTAGCAAGTCGAGAGTTTTTGGTCATTGGAATTATTTTCTGGTGGCTTGCAACAGCGAGACAGTTAAAAAGACCCTTATGCATTTGAAGTGAATTTGAGTGCTGGGTAATACTAATGACCAATAAAAATATACCATAGAAATTTAAAGTAACAATAACATAAGCAATATCAATTAACTGATGGAATATAATACTTATGATTTTGGTAGTAAACAATAGCACCAGCAATACGAAACATGATGTAGGTGGCGCCTGAATCGCTCACCTGGAACATTGGCTAGTAACATTTTTGTATATAAATCGTGTATATGATTTCTGGTAGACCTCTCGGAAAATCCACGATGGCTATCAGAACTAGAAATGCCTACAAATAGAGGCCTAAAGAATTTTACATGAACAGAGAAATCTGAAAACATACATGGTAGCTGGAAAATAGAGCAAAAGTCAAGATGACTGCCAACAAAATTGACCAATCAGCTTCATTTGAACAACCTGATCCTTGAATCAGATTCACGAGTGTGAAGTCGCATCTCACGCTCGTGCAAACATATATTTTAGCAGTTTCACTGTCAAAATCCATCAATAAACAAGCTTGTTTTTCAAATGTTCCGCCATAACACTGAAATCTGATGGTTTTTAATGTACAAATTTCCCTTGAACAAATATTAATGCCCATTAGTCCCTTATCATATCTTCCAAATTTTATCCCAAAATATCTACAGACTAGTGTGCTCAATCAAATTTCTGGCTGCTATGAAGAGTAATTAACTAATTTACAGTCCATTAATACTCAAGAGATGGATTCTGTGACATTAGGGTGCTATTAAAATTAAAATGGCTCAAACTCCATCTCTCAGATTTCAAAGATCTGGATTCTAGGGCACTGATTAATACAGTGCCAGGTAGGTGGTGAGCCGAAATAAGATAAATCTAAAACCCATGCAGGGATGTTGATAAAAAATTAAGTGTCAAACCACTCATGTAAGATTGTGTACGTGAGTTACCATATGACAGCGGAGTGCAACATTTTCATTTATCTCTGCCAGTCAGACTGATTAATCATTGAAAGTGAATATTTGTAATGCTCGTCATCAACTGTCCTGTATAGTTACATACCAACATACCATCGTCGATGATCAGCAGCACACTTAACCTAGAACACACAGCTTCCTGTACATCTTTAATAGATGTGCGTTATGTATCATATATAATGTAACAGTCTCGTTCCCAATGGAAATCAACTTATGTGGTCTTCCACCATCCATGCTGTCCCTTTTAAAACCCATGGCAATGCCAATTCTATCGCAAACCTAGCCACACTACTTCTGGCCCTGGCCTCTCTGGACCTATGCATCTAGACTAGCTGTCAATTGGACTACTGATCCACCACAGCACCACTGTACAATGTCCATGACAAGCCCATTGGCAATGACTCCACGTACCAGCATGCACAACTCAATAATTGTAGAACATTTGAAAAGGAAAGAAAACAAGAGAAAGAATTAGATGACATGGATGAAAGTCTGCATGTCCACAAACATATCAGACACCACTTACTACGGCGCCAATGGCCTGCTGCTATGGAAACTATGGATTGACATCATGACTAGTAGTAGTGTCGGAATTAAAATGATACCACATCCCTCAAATGGCCGCCGTTCGACGATTCGTGGCCCCCACCACCCTCTCAATCCCTGGGGAATAGGTTGGTGAGACATGTGGTTGGTGTATGCCTCTAGATGGAGGCCCAGGGTTGTTGAGACATGTGGTTGGTATACCTCTAGATGGAGGCCCCAGGGATTGAGAGGGTGGTGGGGGCCACGGATCGCTGAACGGCGGCCAGTTGAGGGCGGTTGTATCATTTTAATTCCGACACTACTACTAGGCAAATGATACCACTACCCTCTCAATCCCTGGGGCATAGGTTGCGGGGGCCACCACGGATCGCCGAATGGCTGCCAGGGAGGTAGTATCACACTACTACTTCCAGGGTCTGAACGCCCATTTATAGACAAGCCTCCACAATGATATACACCACTGATCGCCATCAACCACAGGGCCGGCCTCTCTCTCTCTCTCTCTCTCTCTCTCTCTCTCTCTCTATTCTGTGTAGGCTCAGACAAAGACGTAGTCTCCTCCAGAGTCGCATCGACATGATGGGACCACCCATAGGGGCTTCCATCTACCTTGACAACGCTCACCTGGGAGGAGGCTAATGTGATTAGCATGTGAACCACGGCAGACTCTGGCATGTTCACAAGTTACGCAGAGAATATGGTGCTGAGCTGGGGTCTCCAGCAGACAATCATGGCCTACCCTCTCCACCCTATAGAAGTGGCAGACAGACTTGATCTCTTCACGTGGGTGAAGGCGGTCGTAAATGTTTCTCCACAAGGGCTCGACTCAAGGATTGTACTGGGGGTCATACTGGAAGTGGGCCCACTTGCCATCCAATATCATGGCAGTCTCAGCGCCCTGTGCCACTGCTGTAGACTCTAGCACGAGCAGTATAATGAGAATCATGGCTATATATGAAAAGTTAAGCTGAACAGAGTGAACCCCTCGAGAAATATCTGTGCCATCCGGATCGATAATGATCTTCATCCCCTCAGGGGCAGGGGCTAGCTGCTTCACTCTGCCACCGGCTAAGAAACGTAGCTCTAGGACTATATGAGTGATTTGCGGCCTTGTGAGTCCGACTCGCTGAAGAAGTTTAACAGCACCCTTGACTTTGGAGACATGTGACACACCATCTACCCATAGGGTGCCCTCCTGGTGGTTAACAGCTTCTTCTGGTCCATCAAATGGACGACGCAGCAGGAGCTTTTCACCTGTAACGCCCATCTGGTGACCCACCCTCGTCAGGGAGACACCTTCACCTATGTACGTGAGGAAGGATGATCCCCGATTGTAGAGTTTTCGAACTGTCCCATCCTTTTTCACAACAGTGGCGAGAGGAGTAACCTCTATGTAAATGGCTGCGGGAGGCCTATATAGGGGCAAACATGTTTGCCAGTCACCCCCAGGTCCAGCGCGGTACCACACTTCATTCTTCTCAAATATGAACTGCAGGTTTCTTGCCAGGGTCAATAGCAGGCCATCATGGGCCATCGGCGGGGCACCGCTCGAATAGGGTTTGACCAGCTTATTTAGGGTGTTGATGTCTGCCTCCTCTGTATCTGAGAGCTCAATCAACAGCTCGAGGATGTACTTCTTCAGGAAATTGTACCGAAACACGATCTTGTGGCCATCTATGTTGTGACCCAGGTGCTCCTTCGACACATCCTTGAGGTCTGTGAGCAGCTCCACCCCATCACCACCAATGTTATGGAGGGAGAATGCCTTTGCGTTTGCGTCGTACTGTAGGGCGAATGACTTGCCATCGCTCTCTTCTATCTTGTCAGCATCAACTGTGTACACATCTGCCAGGTCAGCAAGACCAGTCGAGTGAGCAAACATGGGTTCCATAACATGTTATAGGAGGGGTTTAAACCGGATATATAACCATGCTAATTGTCCGACTGCTGCTCTCCGGTGGTGAGAACGTAATCTCACCCTCTCTAGAGGGGAAACGGGTGGTACAGTACTGTGTAGAATGGGTCCTCTTCGAGGTGCCCCAGCGGGGCACAACATACATACACGCTGATGTGCTACATCAAGCAGCGGGCAGAGCACACAGCAGCTCACTGGTAGAAATCATCCAGGACGTGATAGAGTATCTCCTAGGTGCCAACAACAACGTATGGAAAGCTATCATTCCTAGCCTGTTCACACCTGTAAATCACCTGTTTGACAGCCGCTCCATTAACATATATGCCAGCACGGATGGGATATTGGACGCCCATTTAGAGTTTACACTTTTATTACTCATTGACCTGATGACAATATGATATCACACCAGGAATATCTGACCTTTGCCGAGATGATGAACCTGATAGAGGGTTGCCAATGGCCTTAAACGCACAGATGCTCGCACAGCAACAGATCTGTCAACAAGGAGAGTGACTACAGCGGGAGAGCTGGTATCAACAGGCTGCCAGCAAGGCAATGGGGCAAAGGAAAAGTGAAGGTTCCCGATACTGGCAGGCCCTCCTGGAGGAGAGTAAGTGGGACACAGGAGTCTTGACAGACGACGATGAGCCATATATCCTTACATACGACGATGAGCCAGATGTCTTCATATACCACGATCAGCCAGGTATCTTCACAGATGAGGATGAGCCAGGTATCTTCACAGATGAGGATGAGCCAGATGTCATATAGTGGGAAGAGGAGATGGCGCAGAAGTGTAAGACCAAGAAAGCCGTCCAGTGGCAGACCTACTACCTTGGTCATAAGGTGAAGTTCCAGATGTCACGTCTCAGAAAGGTACTGGCACCCGACAGATGTCTGTCTCAACACTCAAAAGCTGGCACAGTTCACCAGGCTCTCCAAAATGAACCCTTCTATGACCCATGAGCATATTCTGCAGGTGATGCAGGTTTAATCTCCTGGTATACTATGGCAAAATCAGAGTGGTGGAAGCAACCAGAAATATACCCCTCCCTGACTGCTGATGAGGGTGGTACAGTACAAGGCTGGCGACTCCAGCAGATAGATGCCATCAGGTAGAATCTCGTCCATGAGGCAGAAAAGTACAGCAGAACGTGCATATGATATAAGACAGTCTACAACGTCCTCGTGCGTACAACCACTGCTGCGGGTGTGATTGGAGCCAGTGCTGGTGTGGCAGCTGTGGCCACTCTCACTACAGGGGTGGGTGCCATCGTCGCCCTCCCGCTGGGTGGTGTGACACTAGCTACCACTGTCTTGGCCACTGGCTTGGTGGTGGGGCAGCGGCAGATCACAAGGAGGCTGGAGAAGCATGCTAAGTACGTGACACTGGCACAGAGTATGCTACAGACTATCGACGATATTGAAGGTCCAAGCCCTGTACCACATGGAGAAACATAAAGTGCGACAGCAATACCTCAAAGGCTCCAGCAGGCGGGTTGATATGGAGGAGGTAAAAAACGAGATGTTACAGCGAGGTTGCGTCACTGGTCTCTGGAGTCAAGACGACTACAAATAGTGTGCTGCCTGTATGGTTGCTTTAAGAACCTCACGACAGTCATCCGGAGCCAACCGCCCATCCTGGGTACACCCTTGACTGGTGTGAAAGGTCTACTGGATGATATACCAGAGCTAACACCGTTCTCCATCACAGTGTATGGACGGTCCTGAACCAGCTTCTCCATCAACACACGACCGCTGACCAACCGCCCCATCATCATCAAGGATGCGAAGCAAGTTCATACTTGGATGGCTGCTCCAAGCTTCTCATACTGGAATCAGCAGCTGAACTTTGCCATATGGTGTGCCATGGCAGGATGTGGAGTAAGGTCCACCCTGCTTCACTCCTATTCTGGTACTCCTGAAGCTGTGCTCATCGCCAGCTGTCTCAGATTCCACGTGTACTTCATGGTGCAACGAATCCTCCATCAGCTGGGTGCAAGCCTCCCTGATACAAATGACTTCGACCCACAGCTCAACAGTCATAGCGTCTCAGCGGCCAGTAGACTACAGAGAGAGTTCAGTGCTCACCCAGACTATCGGTGGCATGGTGTTGACAACAGTGGTCTAGAGGTTATGTACGGTGACCCGAGACGTGACTACTCAGGATTCCCCTATCGAACACCCCGATGAGTAGGCCGCCGGAAGACAGCGACATACTCGTCCAGTCCAGACTCCGACCCTGGAGCGCTGGTGTAAAATACGCACATCACTGGCTTGTGGCAGGACTATCCAGATGTGTGGAAGTACTTTGTCCAACACACCACCTCAGGCCTCACACCAGCAGGGATCGTTAGGACATTCCTTAGATGGTGTCAGCGGAGCAGAGGTCCAGCAGGGGTTGCAGAAGGCCCGTCGCAAACTTTACTTTGCTATTTCGCCACACCTACGGTTGATTCTGAGGAACATGATCGTGAACATCGAGGACCTCCAAGTCAGGGGCTATAACAACATGATAGTCGAGGGGAGTTCCCCCCGGTGTCCACTTCGGCTTCAACACTGACATCCACGCATCTACGCGTAGTACGGGCCATACAGTCATTCCGACCCTGACACTGCAGCCAGTCCACACGGCAGCTCCAGGCGTCCCGACACTGCAGCCAGTCGACACGACACCACTTCCCGTGGTAGCTCTACATGTGGTGTCAGGCCTAGCTATCATGACGTTCGGGATCAGCCTACTCTTCCACTAGCAAATCGGCTATAAGACTATCCTGACTCTCTACAGTAGCAGTGGGGACCACGGTGAGACACTGAACCAGCTTGGCATGCCCTACAGCCCCTATACCGGCTGCCAACATGCACATCCAAGGGCTGGAGGGTTCGGCAGTGCATCCTTTTTCCAGCTTGTAGTATTGCAGAGCCTTGTTCAGCTCTGAGTCCGGTGAGGACATGGCAGTCTGCAACTGCTAGAACACATCTGACAGATACTCTCGATCCTTGTAGAAACCTTTAGTTCGCAGGAACTGCTCGACGATACTCCCGCCCATGATAAGGTATTCGAGGAAGCAGATCTGTCCTTTGCCAAATCCTAGATAGAGCATCACAGCTGTCAGCTCCTCTGTCAGCTCAGCACCGGAGAGCTGAGTGAGCTAGTCTGGTGTCTTCCTCTTGTAGTTCTTCAACTCCCTCCGGAAGACATCATAGTACTTCTCGCATAGACATAGCACTAAAAATAGAAACGAGTGCAATGGCTGAGAACATCGTCGCCTACGTTTAACCCCTCTGAATAGTGAGAGATGGATCACGAGACCCCTGCAGCATATGAGGCATGGCGTGCCAGAGGGCAGTGTGTAGCCCATAGTCGAGCACGCAGACTGTGGATCGCCAATGCCCGGGACTGGTGGACCACCCACAAGGCATGCCCCTGCAGAGGGTCATTACCCTGAGTACTGCTACCTATTCCCTTGGCCGACTGCGTGGTCCTACTATGCCCAACTATTTCACTGGTATTTCACTAGTAGGTTTAAGCCGTCTGTATATAGCACTAGGACTATGGCACTCACAGACCTAGAAAGCAAAGAGCTAGGCGATCTTGCTCACTTGGGCGAGGCACGCCTCGGTTCAGAGGACACTGTTGCCCCTATCACCTTCCTAGACCTCGATGAGAAGGGAGACCTGCGGGGTATCCGAGGTACCATCCCAGCCCAAGATCTCATCGGGATGACTGATACGGTAGGACAATCGGCTATTAACAAGGCCAAGACTGTATACAAGGGGATGGTCATCAAGGAGAGGGCGACGATGCGAGGTATGCTCGGAGTCGATGAGGCTGGAGCCACAAAGGTTATGGCTGAGTCCTATGCACAGGACCTGGTTAAGGACCTCCTGAAACCACGGAGCTCATTTCGACAAGATGGAGAGAATCGCAAGATAGGCACCCTCTGCCTGAGCCATATCACTGTCGACTGCCAAACAGGTGCTACCGCCAGCCTCCAGCTACCAGAGGTGAAGAAGTCTGGGTTCTTTGGTTTGCCGTTTAAGACCACAGGATAGTCATGGCTTCCCGTGCATGTATCATGCAGATACTGGATGTACTAGACACTGTGGGCTGCTGGGATTTCATGCTTGACGCCTCCATTGCATCCTTCATATCCGCCGGAGGTGCAGGATTCCCAACTCTGCAGGCGAAAGAGCTGGTGCAGGAAGTACTGCCGTTTAGTCTCCCAGATATAGACGAGGCTACCGCCGACCAAGTACTAACCATCCTCTGCACGCATGTCTGTACCATTCGACAGTAGGCCAGCCGATGCCGGCCAGGTGGTGCTGATCATTGCCCCGTCAGGACACGGGAAAAACATCTTGCTGCAGGCTCTCCTGGCTGAACATCTACATTCTCACTACATCCTTCTGATGTCTGACTCCGCTGCTGAGGCGGTTGACAGTAATGCTCAATGGTACAATGGCCCAATCACCAAGACGCAGAACCTGCAAGCACTGATGGAGAAGCTGCTGGCAGCCCGACTGACAGAACCACTTGTTCTAGTTATCGATGACCCAGCAATGGACCAGAAGACAGTCACCTACCTCAGCAACATCATCAGGCGCATCTGGCACACAAAGATAACCGTCTTCATCCTCTTTCAGAAGTACACCCGTGAGATCTCGCCGGACATCCACCACAATGCCTGGTTGCTATACTTCAGCTCCAAGTGTAGTTGTGCCCTGCTCGAGACCATATATGACAGCCTACCCCTCAAGGAGCCCAAAGGGGACTTTATCGCAGGTGTACAGAGGGCAATTGAGCTGTACCGCTTCATCTTCAGGAACAAGGAGGCAGGTGAGCTGTCACACATCAAGCCATCTCTGGTAAAGGCACATACCTACAAGCTGAATCCAGCCAGGAAACTAGCCTGCTCTACGCATCATTGCTGACAGACTGAGCGCAGACCGCTGTGGTCTATGCTGCAACTTTTTTTCATTCATCAGAAGGCTGTGCAGTCTCCACTACTTCGTCCGCGGTCTCCGCTACTTCGTCCGTGGTCTCCACTGCTTGAGGACCCTCGTCAGCGGTCTCCGCTGCTACTTCAGCAGTTTCGTCAAGTCCATACTGTCGCTGTAACTCTACCCACTGAGGGTCCGTCGTGTCTAGGACTCTCTTCTTATGGAACTTCTCACGGAAGATCCACTTTGTCCATGCACGACGAGCATCTGATTTTCGAGCGGATTTGATGAGGTAGACTTGGTAGTTATCTGGGAATTTCAGAAATGCTGGCAGATTACCAGCAAATCCCCTGCGACCTCTTTCGTTGAAGATGTGCTCAATAGCCTCCTTGTGGCCAACAGTGAACAACTCCTGATTACTATCTGCATGGCGGGTGTTGTGGCTCTCCGCTACAGCGGCACTGACCTCCTCCCTGAAGTAGTTATTTGCTCCAGACTGGAGGCTATCCAGCATATCTCGCTCTTCCTGGCTATGGAGGCTAAATACGGCAGCCCACTTCCCGACCATTAGTAGATCTTTGGGGTCGACCCTCACCCTTTGGAGAGCTAGAATAACAGGACTGTTGGTTTGGGCCACAGGAGGTAGGTCGAGTGTCCTGCACTGGGTGCTGTCAAACCTCGGGTAGAGTATCCGAGTCAGGAGTTCTTTTGTACTACCAGCTGGCACTCCTTCCTCTATGGTGGCCAGTATCTCCGCATCAGATGGAGGTGTGATCCTGGCTCACTCGTGGATAATGTTATGTCACGAAGCAGTCCTTGGACCCTGTCACAGTGGGACAGTGCACGCCATGGCTGTTGTGCTGACTGTCGTGCAGATTTGTCCTGCTGCCTATAGACAATCTGCTGGAGAACATGGCAGCCGTTAACCCCTCTATACCCAGACCTTAAACATGCTGCAGTATGTGCAACATCCAGGTGGGGCCATTGAACCGGAAACATCGCACCGCACTGATCCTTGGAAGGACTGTCTGATGGTCATTCGACCCAGTATACAGGATGAGAACCCGTTGCCCACTGCTGGGAAGTACATTGACTTTGCAATCTCGGCACAGATCCACGAGATCAAGAGCATGACACTCGAGTTCAAGCTTCAGAGCACAATAGAACAGACGGTAGAGCTCCCGCAGGTTCTGAACAGGTGGGAGATGGTGCAGAGCAACAGCACCATGGACACCACCTATGTGAACGACGAGTACCGAGTCCTATGTCCACTAGCTCATGGCCCAACCTTCTATGCAAAGGGAAAGGGGTACTACGCTGTGGGGGGGGGGGGGGCAATGAGGAGTTCATGGAATTCGAACTACAGGCAGGTGTCAAGAAGCCTGTGGCAGTTCCACACTTAACCCGCCTCGAGAACACACACGTGAATCAGGCTGCCATGCAGGATAGGCTGTTCCTCCAGGTGTACACTGAGCAGCGAGCAGATGTGACGATGAATGCTCCAAGACTTCATGTCTGGCATGACGAGAATGACCAGGAGCTGAAGCAAACGGGTTCCAAACAGCGGATCGTGCATGTGGAGCGAGATCACGAGCAGGTCCAAGCCACAGCTAACCAATGGGTAAAGCTGACATTGCATCGTGGTGCATCGGACTGTGTTGCTGTTGTGGTCCTAGTTCAGAAGGGAGGAGCCATCCAGCAGGTGGATAAGCTAGACAAGCTTGTGGTTGCTGCGCCCAATGTTCTTGGTGAGGTACACGAGCTGGCTGATTGCCAACTCTACAGACAGAAAACTAAGTCATATGCACTTCTGTGCCCAACCAGTGGAAGCGACGACCTCGATTCGGCACTCGAGGGCTGTCACCAACTTGGGGCCAGGGACATCCCACATAATCAGGGCAACCGGCTCAGCTTCAACATCGGAAACCTCATAGCTGGGACTCGCTCATTGGGTGTGATGGTACTTTACTTTGACCATGCTAAGGTATGCGTGTCGAACACATCCGGTATTCAGCTTGAGCGTGCATAGAGCACGACTCCTGTCGTCACCACTGCAGCTGCCACCACTACTATAAGCTCCGCTGTCTTCTGACCTGTCGATGCTTCATAGTCGAGCATTGGCTCAGATATCTTTACAGCCTCTCATCGAGACTCTCATCTGCCTCTTTGAGGCTCTGGTTGGCCTGAGCTCGGAGTTGGCGTCGGCGTGCCTCTCTCTCTCTGGTGCATATGCTTGAATGCTTTGCTGTACTCAAACTTCTCCTTAGACAGCTTCTCCATCACCTGGTTATAGCGCTCATGCTCGACCTCTGCCACCTTCTTGTCGGCGAAGCTGAGTCCCCAGTTCGCTAAGGCAAGCACGCCCGCATTCAAGATTGTGGAGGCCATGCTATAGACTACAGTTTAAAGCTACTCTATAGCTGCCCAGCGATGGATCTCCAGAGCGATGTATGAACCAGGGGCTGATCCAGTCGAGGATATAGATGACAAGGACTATGAGGACTATGATGAGGAGGATGATCATGATGCAGACGACTACGATGTAGCAGAGACCGTGGGTGAGTATGCTTATGTAGAGCCTAAATCCCACAAGCTAGTACATAGAGCGAAAGGAATCTATCGCACTTATGTAAAAGGTTATATTGGTACGCTGGCAGCAGTTGGGGCTCTAATCGCTCTGTTCACAATGAAGGCTGGCGAGACGGTCTGCAAGATCACCAACAATGCTTTCCGGGGGGGGGGGGGGTGGAGAATATTTCTGAAGCCATACCAGCCATCGCCTCAGGAGTAGTTACATTCTTCGGAGTCGCAGGCCCTGGGCTACTGTACATTGGCATAGCGCTCGTGGCCATCTGGGCCGCCGAACATTTAAGCCATACTATATAAGGATGGCGTCTCTGTACGACCTGGTCAAGTCCCTTAACTTCCGAGGGTTGGTCGATAAACTACTGTTCAGTGAGGCTCCAGCAGAGATTAGATGCCAGTGTAAGGAGGTGTTTGAAGAGGTCTTCAGTGATGGTCGAATGAATGATGGCTGTCTGTTCGTCTGATTAGAGTTCACCCAGGCCGTGCATGACAGGACGGGAGTGGACGTCAGTGATGAAATCCGGGAGTTTATCAACCGTCTTTCTTGAGGAACTCTACTATCAGCCTACGGTGAGCCCCTACTGCAACTACTCGAGGCTGCACGTCGCAAGGGCCACAACTTCACATTGGAGACAGTTAGCCAGTGGCTCAGCTGCAAGGCGATGTGGTAGATATACAGACCTCGTCCATGGCATATCAGGCATGCCCATTTCGAGGAAACTGTCCCGAACAGAGTTCATTTGGCAGATGTTCTATTCCTTCCAGATGACTCGGTTGGTCGTAAGACCTACAAGTATGCCCTCACCATCGTCGATGTCGCCAGCAAGAACTAGGCGGCAGTACCGCTCACAGACAAGTCAGCTGGCCAGGTGGCCCAGGCATTCCATGGTGTCTACGAGGTTTCAGAAAATCCCCTCCAGTGGCCGGAATTGTTGCAGGTGGATGAAGGTAAGGAGTTCAGAGGGGAGACTGCAGCCCTCATGCAGAAAGACGGTGTGGCAGTTAGGCGAGGCGACATAGGGCATCACCGTTCCCAGGCTATCATTGAGTGGTGGAATCGGACACTGGCAGAGAGACTGTTCCCACACCAATACGCCAAGGAAATGGCCACGCCGAGTGAACGTTCTAGAGTATGGGTGAGAGGGCTGCCTGCTGTGGTGGAGAGATCCAATGCCGAGGTCACTAGGCCAATCGGGAAGAAGCCGGTAGAGGCTATCAGACACTCTGCTGGTCACAGCTCTAGAGGAGCGAACAAGGGAGAGGCGTGCCCACAACCTGATGCTCTGGTTCGGTACCTGTATGAGCCTGGTAAGCTGGAAGGTGGTCGACAGCGTGCAACAGATTTTAACTGGTCGATAGATGTTCACAGGCTTGACAGGTATGTGGAGGTGGAGGGGCGGCCTACACTGTACTACCTGACACGCCAGCATGGAGAGCTTCAGCTAGTCCCTGAAGACACACAGCTACAACCCCCTAGGGTGCTAACATGATACTCGAAGGGCTCGGTATGGACCCCATCTGGCAGCACATGGTGCTTATCATAGTAAGCGGACGGTCCAAGTTTTTCCTGCGCATATGTCACCATACCCTGGTTCTGCATGCGTAAGCCTCGGTTTTTACCTCTGTCCACCCTGCCATGTAGGGCACTGTAGGACCTCTGCCAAGAGACCTCATTCTGCCGCTTTGACATTCCCTTAGCTGAGCACTTACTTGCAGCTGCGCTCTCCACATAGGAGCATTTAGAGCAGAGAGCGATGCCACGAGAGCCTTCGAACTCGAGCTTGAACAGTTCCGGAGTTTGTCCAGACCATTTGTCCCAAGCTAGCCAGTCCCGCTTATGAGCCTGGTACTCTGCTCGAATCCCAGGGTGAATGACATCATTGAGGTTGGAGCCTGCTATAGTGATATATGCGGAGTCAGTGTCAATCTGCAGGTACTCAAAGCTGTCACGAGCTACGTAGCGATCGAAGAAGTCTTATTATAACTCCAGCATTTGCAGCTTCGCGAGCTCATAAACGGCTATCCCCACCTGGAAGAGCCTTCGAATTGTGATTCTTGGCTTGTGACTCTGGAGCTCATATGACTCACCGATCTCCTCGAGATCTTCGAACTACGCACGACCTTGTCTACCACACGTTCATCCTTCGTGAAGCTGGTGTTGCTATGACGTTCTAGGGCCTCGATGAGCTTCCCGTAGGCACAGTTGCTGAGAAGTTTGAAGAGATCTGCCAAGAGCGCTTTACTCTTATCTACATCTCCCGAGCGACGGGCCTCCGTAACATTCTCCACGACCCACTCGAATGGGCGCTTGACCTCATAGTCTATGGTGCGGTATACAGCAGTGATCTCCAGTCCATGGGTTATATACCACTTGAGGGTCGGGGCGTACAGCAGCCGCTTCTTGATAGAGAGGGCACCGACCAGCTTCTGGATGATGGGCCACTTCCTCCCTGTTCACCCTAGATATGCCAGCATCTCAGATGAGATTGGCTCTACCGGGATCTCGCGGTTATAGAAGAGAGGAGGCATTTCCTCAAACTTTGCCCACAGAGCCTTGGGGACCTCTATATCCACCTTAGCAAACCCCACTGGCACCGGACCAATGGTGCACTTTCTCTTTACCACATGGCATCTCTTTGGCTATCATTGACAGGTACAGAGCATTTGCGTCGCAGCCGAGTAGACGTTGGCAGACACGCTCACTCTGGCGGATTCGAGTCACACTGGCATCGTGGTATCTGGTGAACATGATGCTGGGACCGCCAACAACCGCATCCTTCAGCATCTCGTAGGCTTCCTTGTCTGGTGAATAGAGGCTAACATCTGGCATGTGCTGAGCGGTTCCATGTAGGAGGTACTGCAGTGACACAATGTGTAGAACTCCCGCATTGAGGATGTCTATTTCTCATTCTGTGTAGAACTCCCTCATCCACTCTAGGGCTTCGATGAATGGACTGACGTCCAGGTTGTTGTAATATCGCAGCCAGTTAGCGAATGTTCGCATTCCATGCTCGCTGAATGTCTGATTACACTCTATTCGTGCCAAGAGGTAGCCACCCTTGAGCTTAGATGTCCATGCTGAGTAGTCAGGAAGCCATGGATAGTTGAGCTTCTCGTGTGTGTCAAACCATTCATATGGGAGCCAGCTCTTCTGCTGTGCACACCCGTAAGCTTTGACCCATACCCTGTACGAGACAACTTGGCCGAGGTAGTTCAGCACGTTGAGAAACCGTAGCTCAGGTGTTATGAGGAACATGGTCTGACTAGCCTTCTTGGCGACTTTCACTGTACCTGTACCGTCAGTCAGCTCATCGACAAAGTACTTCTTGATGAGGTTCAGGTCATACCACCCAGAGTTGAACCCCAGTACAGGCACTTGGTCACACCACTCGTTGATCAGTCACTGCTGTTGTTTTTGGAGCTTGTCCAGGGCTGTCAGTATGTACTGTGCCCTAACCCTTGTCCGGATTAGAGATGCTCGCCATTGGATCTCCAGAATGAACTCTCTGATCAGTTCTTTGGGGTCAGGATTGCAGAGTGGGCTCACTCGTGGCGCCGTCTAAGGAGCAGCCAACTGGCACAGAGATAGGTATGTGAGTACTCTCGATCGTGAGAGTCTCCGTAGGATGAGTCTTGATACCATCTAGGAGTGCTTTGAAGTCGTAAACTATGCAGTGTGGATAAGGGACAGTCCGAATTCGTTTAGGGATGCTTGGGCAGCGTTTTATACAGCACTCCCACTGTACCACAAGCGGGCATCCAGAGGCTCTCAGCTTCTCCTCTCTCAGGAATGTCTTGCGGTATCTTTGTTTGGCATCCTCACCTCACTGGTGTTGTGGAGACCCATGCCAGTGACAGCCATGGAACTGGTAAACGGTGTTGGTGGTCGGATCATAACCATCTACGGGAGCGCCCACGATCCAACGCTCGCCACCATGCCCACACTCTACATGGTGTATGTGTTGCCTCTGTTTCTCGACTCGTACTCGATCCAACGAGTAGCCGCTGAACTGGATGGTCGGGGCAGATAGAAGGCTTTCTCATATGCAGACTGTGGTGCCTCAACCTTCTCGCCAGGACACATGATTTTTTTTTTTGCAACCTGTACAGTGATCAGCGTGGCGTTGAAGATTGCATGCCTGTGTAAACCTCTGCTGACAGTGACTGCAGACTAGTGTATGTGCCAGCTTGGAGATGTTCTTGAGGTAGAAGGCATGGTGGTCCCACACTCCGATGGTCATGGTGTCATGGTAGTGAGCCGCTTGCCTGATCATGTGCCAGGTGCCCTCTTCGGTTGGTTCATGCACGTGAATCCTGATCTTGGCGAAGAACTCTACCTTCCCCAACAGATCCAGCGAGGTCTTGCGGACATCGGGTACTGTCTTGCCGTAGAACTGTGTGGCAAGCTCTCATGAAGGAGCTGTACTTCTATCAGCTCTTGCTCTTCGGTGGACTGTTAGACATCTCCAGAGACACATGCTGTCCCTGTAGGTGTCGAGGGAAGTCATACTCTTCTGCTGTCGTAGCCAGTCTGGGAGGGGGCCTGTCCAAAGCAGAGGTTGGCAGTCGATGACAGCCCTGACCTCAATGTTGATTGATCGAACGAAAGCCCACTTGGTGTTCGGTCGATCGATATTGTCTGTGTCAAGGTGGGCTTGCTCTCTTGCTGCTACCCAGCCCTGAGCTGCTCCTATCGTGTTCAGCCATGCGCTCCCTTGAGCATTCTTGTGGAAGAGCATCACCCTACCGTCTTTGATGTGACGGATGCGATAGGTATGGGTGTAGCGGAGCTAGAAAGCGTTCTGGACAGTCTGCTGGATCTTTTGCATGATCTGGCCTGTGAGGTCTCCTTCCTCTGAAGAATGTCCAGCATACTGACCGGCGTCCTCTATCCTCTGTCTCCCTTTCGCCGAGACGCTGGTCGAGAATGTGTTCGCCTTCTCGTCTCATTCTCTGAGCTAAGGGTTCAGACCTTGGCCCCCTTATGCTCCGGGCTTGGCTCAGACCTCGGCATTGCTTAACAATCCTGCATGTGAGAGTTAAGCGCTCCAGTGGATGGGCCTCCATCCACCTCACTACAGTCTTGGCTCGCAAGCTAGCAGTTACCCCCTTGTCCAACTGACGATGCTCACGTATCTGCTGCGCTTTCTTGTGGGGATTCCACGGATCCTCCTTGGTAAGCACTGGAAACCTTCCCATATTCATTGCTCGGGAGAGTCGCTTCTGCCACTCCTCGGCACTGACCTGTCCAATCATCTGGAGCAGGTCGGCTTTCTTGGCCTTAGAGTAGACTCTAAGGCCGAATTGCTTTGCAATAGCGTGAAGCTGTGTAACAGTACTCATGGTGTATATCCCTGTGGATGCCTGCATAGGGTGCGGGGCCCATGCGTTGGAGAGTTAAGTGCTCCAGTGAATGGGCCTCCATCTGCCTCACTACAGCCGTGGCTCACAAGCTAGCAGTCACCTCCTCGTCCAACTGACTAAACTCATGTATCCACAGCTTTCTTGTGGGGATTCCAAGGATCCTCGGTATGTGCTCCAAACCTTCCCGTATTCATTGCTCGGAAGAGTCACTTCTACTACTCCTCGGCATGGATCTGGTCGATCATCTGGAGCAGGTCGGCTTTCTTGGCCTTCGATTAGCCTCTAAGGCCGAATTGCTTTGCAATAGCGTGAATATGTGCAACAGTACTCATGGTGTATATCCCTGTGGATGCCTGTCTCTAAATGGGCGTTCAGACCCTATTATATGTGGCGATCAGTACCTGTGGATACCTGTCTGGGCGTTCAGACCTATTATGTGTGGTACTGGCGATCAGGTACCTGTGGGTGGATGCCTGTCACTAAATGGGCGTTCAGACCCTATTATGTGTGGCGATCAGTACCTGACGGTGCATGCCTGTCTGAGCGTTCAGACCCTATTATGGGTGGTGTATATCCCTGTGGATGCCTGTCTCTAAATGGCTGTTCAGACCCTATTATGTGTGGTGTATAACTCTGTGGATGCCTGTCTGGGTATTCAGACCCTATTATGTGTGGCGATCAGTACCTGTAGGTGGTGTATATCCCTGTGGATGCCTGTCTCTAAATGGGCGTTCAGACCCCATTATGTGTGGTGCTGCTGATCAGTACCTGTGGGGGTGTATATCCCTGTGGGTGCTTGTCTCTAAATGGGCGATGCGCATGCATGCCCCCTGGGTAGGATATTATGCGTGTGTGTATAACGCCCTATGAGCGAGGTATGGCTAAGTCCATAAGAACACGTAGCAGGTATGCGCATGCATCAGATCCACGTGTCAGTATTGTGAGAGAGTGTATGCTTATATTGTACCGAGAAATCACTTCATTCTTGTCGTTCCTGGCGCCGATTAGGACCAGAATGAAGCGAGAATTTAAAAACTGTTTACCATTTTAAAATCGGACTAGAAATGGCCGAGTTATCCACAAATGCTAATAGTAAGATTTGAACCTGTGATTTTATTAACTATCTTAGCCATGTATGCATTAGTAATTATAGCTGATAAGTTATGTGTTCTCATTGCTGTATTGCTGCGCTTATCAATCCTTCTAGCTCTTGGTGGTACTTCGAGATAACGCAGTAACCGCAATTTTACAACTCATGCTCAGAGATAAGATTACCAAGAGGCGAGATTTTAGTGGTGTTGCAGTGGGTCAATCAAAAGAGTATTGAATTGCATAGGATTACCAGTCTGCAGACTGGGGTTCAAATCCGCTCAAAAGACCTCGCTAGAACTTACCTGAAGTTTCGAAACTAGGTAAGACACTAGGGCCGGGGTAATATGACTAGGTTAGATAAAGACCCACCGTGACACTCCCCAGTGCAGGGTCAAAGCACCACAGACATACACACACCAGCTGGCTGGAATAGCAACAGGGTGCGGTAGGAGATAGGTGGGGTAGGATAGGTACATAGGTAGGATAGGTAGAAAAGTGGCCCACAGATAGAAAAACCTCCTCAGGATACTGGTCAGGATAGGGAGAGATAGGCCGGCCACTGGTCGGTATCCTGAGGAGGTTCTCCCGGACAGTGGGTTCCACACAGGAGTTTTATATTCGCCACGGCCTTCCATGGCCACGGATCGCCGAACGGCGGCCAGTTGAGGGAGGTGGTATCATTTTAATTCCGACACTACTACTTGACTAATGACCCCCATGACTTTATGAATCATGAATATGACTTAATGAATCACGACCACCATGATCACAAAGACATAATGAACCATGACCAGCAAGACTTAGTGAACCATGACCACCATGACTTAGTGAACCATGACTCATGAATTACTCTACAATGACTTAATGAACCATTACCAATATGACTTAGTGAACCACAAGCACAATGTGTGCACAAATCAAGCATTAATGAAGGCATCACAGTTGACATCCGGAATCCACACTACCCCTTATGATGCAGTGATTGCTAACCTGACACTTTCTTTTTTAGCTTCTCAGCAGAATGTGACACAATAAAGATCCTGTAAAACAGAATACTTCCTGGGAAAAATTTAACATTACCAGGTACAAAGAATTACTCCTCCAGATTATGGGCAATGTTATGTGTAGCTGGTACTAACCCCCAGAACTGCAGGTACAAAGGGCTAATCAAATTACATGTCAAACAGCAATTGAGCAGAGTCCTGCAAGGAGAAAGCCAAAACCAATCAGATTTAGATGGGATGCTCAACTCAAGCCACTAATGCTAGAATTGAAGGCAGCACATAAAGAATAGAAGAGCCATGTATGCCCAAAGGAAGGACAATTCTGGGATCAGAAAAAGCTTGCAAGGAAACTTCTAAGAAAAGCCCAGAAACAGATAGCTGCTGGGGACAAAAACAAACTATATACCAACAACATACAGAACAGAAATCAAATGTACACGATAATCCAGAAAACTTGCAAAGCAAAACCATCTGCTGATCCATGTATCAACTTCATAGACCATGGGATCAAACCAGAAAATGAAATGGGTACAGTTCTTCGAAGATCTTGTTACTCCAAAGGACAATCTGCGCTTCAATCCTGATATAAGAACATTAGCAGATATTAGGTATTTCATCTTGACCCAGATAACATCAATAGCTGCTGCCCTTAACCCTTATCACTCTGATGTCAAAATTTTTAATTTTCAAATTAAATTAAAAGATGAGCTGCTGTTCATTTTTTAACAAAGTTGGTGGAAGATGGTGCTGTCGTAGACAGTAACATCGTCTAGCAAATATTGTTGAACAATGTACATCAATTTCTTTGCTACTGCCAAACAAAAAGATAGAACATTGACATCAGAGTGGTAAGGGTTAATCCAACTAGACAGGAATATATAAACGACTGAGACTAGGAAAGGCGGCCGATGTATACAGTATAACATCAGAGCATACCAGATAATCTAGGTAACGAACATTGTCAGCAACAAAGTGCTAACCATTGTTAAAATCCCTGAATCCGCAAAACTTACCATTGTGACACCTATAATTAAAAAGGGAAGCATGCCAGATCACCAGCTAGTTACAGCCACATTACAGTGGGCTCTCTCCAGGAAAAATCCTCCTCCTGAATCTTAGCCATGGTACACGTTCTCAGGAGTGAGCATATATTCCATAACAGATGACAGTGGCAAATGGCAACACATCTGACTGTATTTCTCAAAGAATGTATGAAAACCTGATCACATCCTCATCAGCACACTTCAGAGGTCAACAGAAAGCGGCCTGTGTGACCTGATGAGGACAGCTTTCAGTCTGAGGTGACAGGTGGGGGATTGTGTGCTCCAAGACGTTAACGTGAAGGTTGAAACTGAGAAAATTACACCTTGAGTAAGTCAAATATAACAAGCACTTGCACATGAACACACACGTACGCACACACGCACGCATGCACGCACGCACACACAACACACACACACACACAACACACACACACACACACACACACACACACACACACACACACACACACACACACACACACACACACACACACACACACACACACACACACACACACACACACACACACACACACCACCACCACCACCACCACCACCACCACCACCACCACCACCACCACCACCACCACCACCACCACCACCACCACCACCATTGTGACACCTATAATTAAAAAGGGAAGCATGCCAGATCACCAGCTAGTTACAGCCACATTACAGTGGGCTCTCTCCAGGAAAAATCCTCCTCCTGAATCTTAGCCATGGTACACGTTCTCAGGAGTGAGCATATATTCCATAACAGATGACAGTGGCAAATGGCAACACATCTGACTGTATTTCTCAAAGAATGTATGAAAACCTGATCACATCCTCATCAGCACACTTCAGAGGTCAACAGAAAGCGGCCTGTGTGACTTGATGAGGACAGCTTTCAGTCTGAGGTGACAGGTGGGGGATTGTGTGCTCCAAGACGTTAACGTGAAGGTTGAAACTGAGAAAATTACACCTTGAGTAAGTCAAATATAACAAGCACTTGCACATGAACACACACGTACGCACACACGCACGCATGCACGCACGCACGCACACACACACACACACACAACACACACACACACACACACACACACACACACACACACACACACACACACACACACACACACACACACACACACACACCACCACCACCACCACCACCACCACCACCACCACCACCACCACCACCACCACCACCACCACCACCACCACCACCACCATGCACATACGCATGTATCATGCTGATACTTAACAAACATTTCTGGGCTTAATTAACACACACACCCATATAGTAGTGTGCATCCAAAACAAACAAAACTCCTTAAAAAACGAACCAGAAAAAGAATCAAAAAGTAAAACCATGCGTATGCATGCATGCATAAACACACAAACACAAAAAAACCCAACCGAGATAAAACCTGCAAAAGAAATGCAAACCGCAAAATATGAACAAACCGCACTAAAATGCAAACGAAACAGAAACTGAAAACCCCTTCAAAAAGTGAACAAAGCGCAATAAAATGCCAAAAAGTAAAAACGAGAAAGAGCAATTTTGTGTCCGTGTGCGTGCATTCGTGCGTCCGAGCAGGTGTGAGTGAGTGAGCGAGCGAGCGAGCGAGCGAGCGAGTGCGTGAGTGCACTTAGATATCCGCCACAATGTGAAGCTACTGGACTTAATTCATGTCTAGGTGTGGTTATGCCCTCGGAGAGATGCTAATGGCAGTCTAACACATGTTGATATTTAACAAATTCTTAATTATGGCCAAGTAGGAACCATCTCTACCTAATGTACAAACGCCATGCCATGCAAGAGCGTTTAGTCACCTACACCCTACCTAAGCTCACGAGCGACACTGACACCCAAATGTCATACAAAAAGGCCATTGGGGATCAGATAGCTAACATCGGCATCAGCTCTGGTCAGCTAAGAGAAGCCCTAATAAACAATACTCAAATATATAGAATCATCAGCTACCAGCATTATAGGAATTGGAGAAAAATAACAGCCAATCTAGGCATACTGATGACCCTGTAGTAGTAAAACTAATAGAAGAGCAGAACGCACTACGGCCATGATGGCTGCGCATCTATGAAAGTGGCCAAAGTGAAGACTGCACCAAAATATGCATAGAACGCAATAATATTCTGCACCACATCAGCCAATGCTTAAAAATCTTGCTATTTAACAAGTGGGCAAGTGTTTCCAGCAGCCCGAGCCCTGAGAATCACAGACTTTACACCATGTGACTAACTATACACACCCCTGAAGGACACGTTATCAGAACTGACCAGGACAAACATGGCAAAGCGGACAAAATTAAAAAATATGGTTCAAGGAACAATTCAGAGATCACGATGATGAACACTGCACTCGTTTTCAGGTGACCCCAGGCCATTACTAACACCAAGTAACACAGCAGAAGTTGAGAAGGCATTAAATTCCTGAAAAATGGGCGTACATTCGGACACACAAGTGACAGTATCTCAAAACTGATCAGCCTTTGTGCCCCACCTTCCCATCAATGATGTAGGCCAAGGTGCCCTTATCGCAATACCCAATCCCAAGTAGCCACCCAATTAAATCGTCAAAGATCCTAGATGTACTACACAAGACCAGTTACAATGAGGATGAGCTGCAACTACTGCTTGCAGACACCACCTAAAAGTAAGAGTCAGGACAATATACTCTGTAGAGTTTGAGACATCAATCGGCTCCCCATAGGGATATGGACTATCCACTGTGCTTTTCACCTGTTACCTTGTTGCTGCATTGATATCTGTGTGGGAAAATTCCAGAAGACCAAACCCACCAGCTTCCATACTGGGTATGCCGCTAGAAGTGTAATATGCCGACAATATTGACTCATACATGAGGAAAGGAACCCCATTGACAAGCTACTTCCAATAAATGTAAACAAACACAAAACTTTATTATATTGATGAATGAATCGGAAAACAGTGTTCACCCACAGTTACCTATCGACAAAACATGGAAAAAAAGCAAATGACGATTCACTTCTTGGCAGGGAACTATAGATGAAAAGTAAAATATCTGGCTCACTCCTCTGCAATACTGCTGAGATAGCTGCATCATGCGGAACATAGCTTTCCAGTCATTCTGGAGGCTATGGATTCGTAGATCAAAGATGACATTGAAAAAAAGACTATGTTTATACAATGCAACCTGCGTATCTGTGATGATGTATAACTCCAACAAATGGGCAACTCCAGACAAAACTTGATGCATGCCACCTCAGCACCAACACTGGACACTGATGGCCAGACAGAATAATTTCCAACGATGCATTATACAAGGTCTGTCCTACAGCACTATGGCCATAAGTCGGCCAGCAAAGACGGTTCATGTTTGGCCATTTTCTAAGGATACCAGAAGACACACTAGCACAGAGAACCTTGTTTCTACTACTACAGCCGCAGAACACAGTAATCGTACATACATCATACAAGCAGATGGTGGGTAGTCTGTAACACTTCATCTTCGCCCACCAGAAGCTTAACCCTTTAATGGCCAAGTCAGCTAAAACCGACCTCTGCTATGATCTTGAGGAATATCCTTTAGCCCGCCAAGTTATTTTTTTTAGATTTCACCACTGGAATGACTGGCTCGATAATCGAATCAGTCAATCCAGTGTTAAATTTCCAAAAATAGTCTTCTCTTGTACTGTAAATGGACATTCAATAAGCAAATAGTTACATTTTCATAACTACTCTATGGCCAGTAAATGGTCAACAGGTCATCCACATTAAGCTGGAAGAGGCTGTGTGCTTGAGCAATAAGTTGCTATGCGAGTGTGAATTATGTTGTGATATACTGGTGATTTAAACAGAGATCCTCCATAGAGCAAAGTAAGATCCCCCCAAATAAAACAGACAAAGCACAAGTGATGCTGCACTTCATAAAATACTGGCACTACTGGGAATACAACAGAGCACAGATAGTGCACAAAAGTTAAAGTCCAGTTCTCCACTACAAACGGGAGCTCATCCAAAAAAGAACAAAGCAAAAAGGTGGTGTCCATAATGCTGACTGCCCATTCTGAGCGTCTCAAAATTTGGGAAACCCAGATAGCCATTCTGACTCGGCTACTTCAAACCAACAATCAAATGCAGCCACAGTTTGAAAGTAATTTGACTGGAATCTGGCAACAAGGTATCAGCAGCGAGATCTTCCAATGCAAACAATCATCAAATGATGTAATATGACTGCATTTGCTAAATCTGGTGTTTCTGCCTTCTTGTAGACTGTAAGCCTACAAAATTGAAATACTTTGGTCTTATCCAAGAGGCAGAGAATTGATTACAACATTGTAAGCATTGTCTTGAGCTAATATGAATATATATATATATATAAGACAGAAAGTTTTGGAATTATTAACTACGTTGGCATTGTTTGAAATAAAGTGTATACCAGAATTCAGTATTTATTATTGCTGGTATGATGTCATAATTAATGATGATGACGATTTATGTGCAATAGACGAATAACTTCAAATGCAAAAAGATACTCGTTTTAAGTGAGAGTTGCCTTCCTTATTAAATTATACAGACCATGGTCAAAAAAGTGTTCGTGAAAATGTTTAGCATTAGAGAATATCGTGGAAAATGATGAGTTAGACTCAAAGCTCGTCGAAATGTCTCAGGTGGCTACCGAAGTGGACTGGAATGATGCATGGTAATGGCTGGTAGATGTCAAACAAGACCTCCTGGTAGACCCATCAACTACCTCACAGCGGCCACGCCCGTAGGTACAGGGTAAGCCAGCGAGGAGCGTTGTGACATCCCTGCCATACACTGAACATGTTGTGGCCATGTTTCAGCAGGCACAGGAATCTATTCAATTTAATGAAAAACTTGTGAGGGACTCACAAGGTAACAGAGCAGTGCCAGAAATACTGTGTCGTCCCAAAACCGTGAGCTCATGATCTCATGGCATTGAGCGAAAATGCAGGATCTGGGTCCGGACTGATATGGGACCTCATTTGCCCGAATGATATACATTCCACAAATATCCTGCACTGCTAGATTTAGAGGAGAGTATGATGAGTGTGTCAATTTCGTCACAGTGTCATGTCTCCAATCTGGAATAATGGCTCGTAGCAGCATCCGCATCCCACCAGCAATCACCAATTTCATTCCACAGAGTCATTCGGGATGGCTTCAAGCTTTCAGGCCAAGTGAGCTTATAATGATAAAAAGGGGTTCAAATATATGTGCACACAATGACTTCCCATTGCAAAGAAAATATGCTTTGGCTTGTTAACATGTTTTATATCTATTCGACATGCCGTTGTTAGAACTCATAAATAATATCATGATACAACGTATAGTTGAATGCACAACCCGCTTTAAAAGACCAAATGCGAGCCTCTGAAATGGATGCTTTTGATTGTGCATATGTAAATGAAGTTAGAGGGAATTCCGAATATTGCTTATGATTATAATCTCGTCACTGATGGTCGGTCCAAAATCTTGTGAATGTCTGCCCGGTGTAGCATTCCACTTGGGCTGACTGGCGGGTCGAGGTGACTAGTCAGTCTGTCCAAATATATGTTACAGGTAAGGGTCGAGTTGGAGCAGACTAGTTGAATAATCTAAGCACATTGTATAGAACAAATCTGTGAAGTTTTATTCAAATCGGATAAGCAGTTGATGAGTAAATTGTCATTTGCAAAAAGCTAAACCCCAGCATGATACATATAAGTTGGATATAAATCAACCGTAAAATAATCAAAGTCCAGTCCATGTAAAAGTATGGAAATTTTTGAAAATAAATTTCCTCTTGATGTGGACTAGTCATAAGGATGGTATAGAACAAATATGTGAAGTTTTATTCAACTTGGATAAACCCTTGTGGGCGTAACTTTAACCACAGCATAATTCATATATCCAAACAGCTTAATACATATAACCTGGATTCAAATCAGCCATAAAATAATCAAAGTTCAAATGCCAAAAAAATATAGAATATTTTGGAAATCGATTTTCTTTTTATGTGGGCTAGTGTTAAGCATCGTATAAGAACAAATCTCTGAAGCTTTATTGACATCAACTAACCCCTTTTGGATGCAAATGTCATTTTTAAAATGCTTAGCGAAAACATAATGATAATCTCGATACAAATCAGGCCTAAAACTATCAAAGTCCAAACACCGAAAAAAATTAATTTCTTTTCCATGTGGACTAGTCCTAAACATCGTATAGAACACATCTGTGAATTTTTTTTAATTTGATAACACCTTGTGGGTGCAAATGTCATTTTACAAAAAGCTTAACCAAGAAAATAATGAGTAACCTTGATACAAATTAGGACTAAAATAATCAAAGTTCAAAGACCCAAAAAATATGGAAAAAATTTGAAAACCGATTTCCTAAGCATCGCATAGAACACATCTGTGAAGTTGGGTTTTTTAAATCTGATAACCCCTTGCGGGTGCAAATGTAATTCCAACAAAAGGTATCAGAAGATACCAAATATCTCGCCTTTTTAGGTTACCGCAGGACCCGGATGCTGTAGGACCCATTCTGTGCTGGACTTAATATTCCGCAATAAAATAATGTCCATGCCATGTACACATATAGAGCAAGAGCTATCAGAAGATAGCAAATAGCTTACCTGTTTATTAATTGTACATCACAGGATATGATGGACCACCAGATAGTCTCATTTTGAAATTTGACAATTCACTTGTCGAATCAAAATACCCATGGATGATACAATCCAATGGGCCAGCAAAGCTTCATAGAAGCCTAGCATGGCGACTGAACCATAAATCCCGACTGCCCGGTAGTAACCTGCAATACAATGACTACTGGCGCACCATGACTGACCGAAAGGCAAATGGTCAAAGCATAAGCAAAGTTCATAGGCTGAAAAAAAAAGAAGAAACATTTTTAAAAGCAAGTACATTAATATGATGCGGGCTACATCTAAGAAGCCTATATAACAAATGAAAACATTTGATCTAAACTGGATAGGTATTTGCTGATTAAATTATCATTTTCAAAACCTTTACCACAGCATAACCTGGATGCAAATCAGCCGTAAAATAACCAAAGTCCGAACACTGTAAAAGTATGGAAAATCCATTTATTTTATATGTGGACTTGTCCTACGTATCGCATAGAACATATCTGTGAAATTTTATTCAAATTGGATAAACCCATGTGGGTGTAAATGTCGCTTTAAAAAGGTTAACACAACAAGAACCCTAACCTGGACATATAACCAGCATGCAAATCCACCATAAAATAATCAGAGTACAAATGCCCAAAAAAATCTTGAAAGTCTCTTTTTCTATGTGGACTAGTGCTAAACATTGTATAGAAGAAAGCTGTGGTTGCAAATGTCATTTGAAAAAAACTTAACACAGTCAAAACCTATACCTGGCTTAAGTCTATCATAAACGTACTGGTGAAGGTACTGGGGTGTGTGTGTGTGAGTCATCACCGTTTTGGTTCTAGCCATCGAGAAACCTCTGCAATATCAATGGTCGGCTTTAACACAACCAGCAGGAGGAGTTACCAGACAATGATATCATCCGAATACAGTTGTAGACAGAGATAGTTGTGAGTAATAGCAATTAAATGGTCGTGCTAAGACTCTTTTGACGGTTATCCATAGTTACTTGGGTGGACCCGAAAGACGAGCTTTACAATAAATAGCACATCTTGGTGCAACTTCCTCTGACCGCTACAATGTCTAACCGAAATACCTGAGCTAATATTTTAGGTTAGGAATTATACCGTATCATGTCTATAGGTGCAGGCATGAGAAACGTTCCTTAGTGAGAATATGTAGCCATATATAATACGTTTTAGGGTAGTGAGGAGAGTTGTCAGGGAATCCATCTGGCTCATTATCTCCTCCAATCACGCATTCGTATTTGGTGGTAGTTTTGGTTTCCATCATTGTTGTGGCCCGGGCCATTATTGGCGGACCTTTGGTGGCCTTGGTCTCGAGCTTTGACTTTTATTAGGGATTAGCCTGTTAATTAGGATTCGTTTGGTTGTCTTCTGTAGTATTGATTACCAGGGCCTCAGCCAGTGAGGCAGAGAGCTTGTTGGTGCTGGCAGCATAGGTGCAGTGGCTCGTTCGATCGGCGTCAGGTACCAGCTCATACCTGCGGGTGGGAATTCACCAATGCCTAGATGTATGCGAACCCTTTTGGGAGCCAGGAAGTTTTGGTCTGCGTTGGCACAGACCGGTATATTGGTGCCTCATCATACTAAATTTGGTTAGTTATTTGACGAGGTGGCTCAATATGCCTCTGGGAGGTGCATCCTCGGCATGGTGGGGGTGGGAGGGGGGGGGGGCTGAGGAAGAGTGGGTGGTGTGTGGTAGTTGGTAACTGAGAGGGCATATAACTCATGGGTGCTATAGTGTCCAGGCCATTCGTAGCATGCCATCTGCGACTCAGAGGCCTAGTGGTACTGGCGAGGCAGCATAGCGAGGGGGTGTAACGGAGTGGATATTACAAACATCATGGCATGGTCGTGGTCGCCCAGTGCCAAGCGACTCGTTTCGATTGCGAGGTGGATGATTCATGGTGATTGGCCCTCAAGGGCGACTTTTTGGGTGAAGGGCGTAATTGTGCATTGGTGTTTCATGCTGGTTATGCAGATGGTCAGGAAGAAGATGTCAGCTACAGAGGCGTCGATAAACGCCCCCTCACTTATGGGTCAGTAAGCTGGCCAAGTATAGGTAGCAGATGCCACTGGGTAGTGAGTGGGGATTATGGCATCAGGATGGGAGGTGATAGTCACCATTCGCACTGCTCAGACGTTTAGATATGTCTCATAGTCTCAAATAGTTCAGGAAGGTAATAGGTAGATTCGCCTTTTCAAGCCCCACATCAGGCACAACGTGTAGCTATGGGGCCATGCCGTCGGTCGTAATCCCCTTTGATGTCTGACTCGTACCCATGTTACGAGCCGACCCGATGGTGCTGATTAGCTGGCCTCTGGGAAGTAGAGGGCTAGGGGATACTGGTTCATACAAAGATCGGCCTCTAGGACCAGTGGAACGATCACATTCCAGTGGAGCCGGGTTAACATTCCCGCCTACGTTGAACACTAACGTGTCGTCCCAACTATTGAAATAGATGGGGTGTCTCTGCATTCTACAATAGTCATGTTAGAGATGTATCTTAGAAGAGTACTTTAAAAGGGCCCAGTGAGTGGTGAGCTGGACCTAGAGAGAGAGAGATATAGAAGTAAGGATGCACCTTAATAAGGTGGCATGCTTGTTAGTATATAGAGGGGCGTCCATAGTGCCAGTAATGTCAGTTTCACCGTTTCGTACCTATCCGTCTGTTATACAAGGGAGGCGACAGCGGAAAGGTAAAGCCCTAAATTTACAAATATGAGCAAATTAACGATGCCTCAAGCTTGGTTTTGCGAAAGGAAAGGTGCCTCACGCGGGCCTCCATCACAGGATACTAGCCTCTTATGGCGAAGCGCAGAAGGTGTTGAAGGCGAATTCCTTATTTGTAAACAGCAAAGGTGAGATGAACAATGGGTGTAATGTGTGTTAAATGGTTGGGTTGTACGCTGGTTTATGTATAATGGAAACAGTGCACAGATTTTGATGGAAGCCGGTGCAGCCATATCCCTAATAAGAGTTTAGTAGGAGCCAGGTTATTTTAGTGGGCCTTCTGCGGAGCTAGACTAACCTTTAGTTGGTATGTCCAGTCAGGAGGGTTATGCCTCAAATGGCCTATGCCTACTTAGCTATTTGTAAAGGTGTGAATTTGATCACATCTTTAAGTGATATGTATTATAAGTAATGTATATTGTATGGGAGGTAGTTCAGTTTTGTCAATCGTTGCAATGAGTTTTCTTTACTTCATTGTCTCCCTTTCATTTATATACGTATATGTGGTATGGCATCATATATTTATAGTATAAGTTTTTTATATTATTAATGAGCAGAGACCAGAAAGATTATTTTCTTAATTTTTTTAGGCAATTCATTTTCAAAGATATTAGTTATAGAATATGTTTTATTAATAATTGGAAGTAATTTGTGCCATTTGGAGATTAGGTGTAAAACGGTTAACTTTTTAGATCTTGATGAGCAATGTGCCACTGCAAAGCAGGTCTCGGCCTGCATGGCGTGTTATGCAAATCATAGCTGGGAGCAGATCTGAGTAATTTGGTGAATTGCAGTTGGGATTAATTTTGCCAATGCTGTTAGGCTGTAGGTTAATGACGTCATTACGTTTTGGCCAGGCCTTTTGAGGAACTATTTTTCCTACGCATATGAAGTGATATAAGCGACATGCACACCATAGATGACAGTCTTCATCTTTCAAGGTCAGTCATGGGCATGACATGTTATATACATTACGGATGACAATAGATAAATAACGAAAGGATTCTCTCCATATTGTGAGGTAAGCAAACCATGTGTGTTAATGATAATTGGCGAGGTGTTTTGGTTTGAATGGGAGTAAGGAGTGAAAAGTTGTTTGTTGAAATCAAGTGTTAAATTACTATTGGACTGCGGGTGTGTTGAAAGTCGCCGGATTCGATTGTGATTTATGTGTTGGATTCGCTATTTTAAGTATGAATATTAAAAAAAACCATGGAAATAACATTGTAGCGAACAAAGGAGTAGTGAAAAACATGAAAAATTGCGCGCAATTGCCTATATACGGTGATATGTTGTCTAAAGCCATTACCCCAGATTTTCATACATATCAATCGATAGGGCTCTCAAAAACCTATCGGCACGTAAAAAATTAGAAAGTTCTCTCCATTATTTTTAGCAATGGAGGTCTGATTACCGTAAATCTTAATGGAATTCCGTTCACAGGCGTATTTATGGCGGCATACTGTCTGAACCGGCCATTAGCCCAGATTTTAGATCAGACAGCTTGATAGGGCTCCCAAAGAACTATCGACATGCAAAAAATTACAAAGTTCTATCTCCATTATTTTTTGCAATGGAGGTCTGATTACCGTAAATATTAATGGAATTCCGTTCACAAGCGTATTTATGGCGCCATTAAGTCTGAACCGGCCATTACGTCAGATGTTAGACCAGACAGGTTTATAGGGCTCCCAAAGAACTATCGACATGCACAAAATTAGAAAGTTCTATCTCCATTATTTTAGCAATGGAGGTCTGATTACCGTAAATCTTAATGGAATTCCGTTCACAGGCGAATTTGTAGCGCCGTACTGTCTGAATCGGCCATTACCCCATATTTTAGACCAGACAGGTTGATAGGGCTCCCAAAGAACTATCGACATGCAAAAAATTAGGAAGTTCTATCTCCATTATTTTTAGCAATACCCGTTTCTTTCCGATATATCTGAATGTGTCGAATGTCAATTAGATAGACATTCGACACATTCGGCTTTTTCACGGTGGTAATAGAAACGGTGTAAGTCTTGCGCTAGTCGGTCGACCACGGGGTTGTTTGCACGTTTGATGTTTAGTAATATGAATAGGCTACATTCGGGAAATATATATATTTTTAAATCATGGAAATAATATTGTAGCGAACAAAAGAGTAGTGAAAAACATGAAAAATCGCCCGCAATTGCCTATATAAGGCGCTATGTTGTCAGAATCGGGCAGAACCCCAGATTTTCATACATATCAATCGATATGGCTCTCAAAGACCTATCGACATGCAAAAAATTAGAAAGTTCTATCTCCATCATTTTTAGCAATGGAGGTCTGATTACCTTAAATCTTAATGGAATTCCGTTCAGAAGCGTATTTATGGCGCCGTACTGTCTGAACCGACCATTACCCCAGATAGAAGACCTGACAGGCTGATAGCGTTCGCAAAGACCTATCGACATGTAAAAAATTAGAAAGTTCTATCTCCATGATTTTAGCCATGGAGGTCTGATTGCCGTAAATCTTAATGGAATTCCGTTCACTGGCCTATATATGGCGGCATACTGTCTGAACCGGCCATTACCCAGGATTTTAGACCAGACAGGTTGATAGCGCTCCCAAAGAGCTATCGACATGCTAAAAATTAGAACGTTCTATCTCCATTATTTTTAGCAATGGAGGTCTGATTACCGTAAATCTTAATGGAATTCACAGGCGTATTTATGGCCATTATTTTAGCAATACCCGTTTCTTTCTGATATATCTGAATGTGTCGAATGTCAATTAGATAGACATTCGACACATTCGGGGTTTTCACGGTGGTAATAGTAACGGTGTAAGTCTCGCGCTGGTCGGTCGACCACGGGGTTGTTTGCATGTTTAATGTTTAGAAATATGAATAGGCTACATTCGGGCAATATTTTTTTTTTTAAATCATGGAAATAATATTGTAGCGAACAAAAGAGTAGTGAAAAACATGAACAATCGCACGCAATTGCCTATATACGGTGCTATGTTGTCTGAATCGCCCATTACCACAGATTTTCATACATATCAATAGATAGTACTCTCAACGAGCTATCGACACGCATAAAATTAACAAGTTCTATCTTCATTATTTTTAGCAATGGAGGTCTGATTACCATAAATCTTAATGGAATTCCGTTCACAGGCGTATTTATTGCGCCGTACTGTCTGAACCGGCCATTACCCCAGATTTTAGACCAAACAGGTTGATAGGGCTCCCAGAGACCTATTGACATGCAAAAAATTAGAAAGTTCTATCTCCATTATTTTTAGCAATACCTGTTTCTTTCCGATATATCTGAATGTGTCGAATGTCAATTAGATAGACATTCGACACATTCGGGGTTTTCATGGTGGTAATAGAAACGGTGTAAGTCTCGTGCTGATCGGTCGACCACGGGGTTGTTTGCATGTTTGATGTTTAGTAATATGAATAGGCTACATTCAGGCCATATTTAAAAAAAATCATGTAAATAATATTGTAGCAAACAAAAGCGTAGTGAAAAACATGAAAAATTTCCCGCAATTGCCTATATAATGCGCTATGTTGTCTGAATCGACAATTACCCCATATTTTCATACATATCAATCGATAGGGGTCTCAAAGACCTATCGAGATGCAAAAAATTAGAAAGTTCTATCTCCATTATTTTTAGCAATGGAGGTCTGATTACCATAAATCTTAATGGAATTTTGTTCACAGGTGTATTTATAGCGCCGTAATGTCTGAACCGTCCATTACCCCAGATTTTAGACCAGATAGTTTGATCGAGCTCGCAAAGAACTATCGACCTGCAAAAAATTGGAAAGTTCTATCTCCATTATTTTTAGCAATGGAGGTCTGATTACCGTAAATCTTAATGGAATTCACAGGCGTATTTATGGCGCCGGACTGTCTGAACCGGCCATTACCGCAGATTTTAGACCAGACAGCTTGATAGGGCTCCAAAAGAACAATCGACATGCAAAAAATTAGAACGTTCTATCCCCATTATTTTTAGCAATGGAGGTCGGATTACCGTAAATCTTAATGGAATTCCATTCACAGGCGTATTTATGGCGCCATACTGTCTGAACCGTCCATTACCCCAGACTTTAGACCAGACAGGTTCATAGGGGTCCCAAAGATCTATCGACATGCAAAAAATTAGAAAGTTGCTTCTCCATTATTTTTAGCAATGGAGGTCTGATTACCATAAATCGTAATGGAATTCCGTTCAAGGCATATTTATGGCGTCATACTGTCTGAACGGGCCATTACTCCGGATTTTAGACCAGACAGGTTGATAGCGCTCCCAAAGAACCATCGACATGCGAAAAATTTCTTTCCGATATATCTGAATCTGTCGAATGTCAATTAGATAGACATTCGACACATTTGGTTTTTTCACGGTGGTAATAAAAATGGTGTAACTCTCGCGCTGGTCGGTCGACCACGGGGTTGTTTGGACGTTTGATATTTAGTAATATGAATAGGCTACATTCGGGATATATTTTAGAAAAAATTATGGAAATAATATTGTAGCGAACAAAAGAGTAGTGAAAAACATGAAAAATTGCTCGCAATTGCCTATATAAGGTGCTATGTTGACTGAATCGGCCATAACCTCAGATTTCCATACATATCAATTGATATGGCTCTCAAAGACCTATTGACATGCAAACAATTAGAAAGTTGTATCCCCATTATTTTTAGCAATGGAGGTCTGATTACCGTAAATCTGAATGGAATTCCATTCACGGGCGTATTTATGGCGTCATACTGTCTGAACGGGCCATTACCCCCCGATTTTAGACCAGATAGCTAGATAGTGCTCCAAAAGAACTACAGACATGCAAAAAAATTAAAAGTTCTATCTCCATTATTTTTAGCAATGGATGTGTAATTACCGTAAATCTTAATGGAATTCCGTTCAGAGGCGTATTTATGGCGCCATACTGTCTGAACCGGCCATTAGCCCAGATTTTAGACCAGACATGTTGATAGGGCTCTCAACGAACTACAGACACGCAAAAAATTGGAAAGTTCTATTTCCATTATTTTTTGCAATGGAGGTCTGATTACCGTAAATCTGAATGCAATTCCGTTCACAGGTATACTTATAGCACCGTACTGTCTAAACCGGCGATTACCACAGATTTTGGACTAGACAATTTGATCGGGCTCGCGAAGAACTATCGACATGCAAAAAAATTGGAAAGTTCTATCCCCATTATTTTTAGCAATGGAGGTCTGATTACCGTAAATCTTAATGGAATTCCGTTCACAGGCGTATTTAAGGCGCCATACTGTCTGAACCGCCAATTACCCGGATTTTAGACCAGACAGGCTGATGGCACTCCCAAAGAACTATCGACATGCAAAAAATTAGAAAGTTCTATCCCCATTATTTTTTAGCAATACCCGTTTCTTTCTGATATATCTGAATGTGTTGAATGTCAATTAGATAGACATTCGACACATTCAGAGGTTTTCACGCTGGTAATAGTAACGGTGTAAGTCTCGCACTGATCGCTCGGCCACGGGGTTGTTTGCACGTTTAATGTTTAGTAATATGAATAGGCTACATTCGGGAAAATTTTTCTTTTTTTTAAATCATGGGAAATAAAAGAGTAGTGAAAAACATGAAAAATCGCCAGCAATTGCCTATATACGGTGCTAGGTTGTCTGAATCGGCCATACCCCAGATTTTCCTAAATATCACTCGATATGGCTCTCAAAGACCTATTGACATGCAAAAAATTAGCAAGTTCTATCTCCATTATTTTTAGCAATGGAGGTCTGATTACCGTAAATCTTAATGGAATTCCATTCACAGGCGGGTTTATGGCGCCATTCTGTCTAAACCGGCCATTACCCCAGATATTAGATGAGGCAGACTGATAGGCCTCCCAAAGAACTATTGACATGCAAAAAATTAGAAAGTTCTATCTCCATTATTTTTAGCAATACACGTTTCTTTCTGATATATCCGAATGTATCAAATGTCAATTAGATAGACATTCGACACATTCAGTTTTTTCACGGTGGTAATAGAAACGGTGTAAGTCTCGCGCTGGTCGGTCGGTCGACCACGGGGTTGTTTGCACATTTGATATCTAGTAATATGAATAGGCTACATTCGGGTAATTTTTTTTTTTTAGATCACGGAAATAATATTGTAGTGAACCAAAGAGTAGTGAAAAACATAGACTCAGAAGCTTGAGGAACTTCATTAGTTTCGTCAGAAGCCTGTCGCTTAAACTCTACCCACTGAGGGTCAGAGTCTATGGCTCTCTTCTTCTGGAACTTCTCACGGAAGATCCACTGTGTCCATGCGTGACGAGAATCTGATTTGCGAGCGGATTTGATGAGGTAGTCCTAGTAGTTATCTGGGAATTTCAAAAATGCTAAAAGATTACTGGCCAATCTCCTGCGCCCTTCTTCGTTGAAGATGTGCTCAACAGCCTCCTTGCGGCCAACAGTGAACCCCTCCTGAGTACCTTCTGCATGACCGGTGTCATGGCTCTCTGCTACAGCAGTACTGACCTCCTCCCTGAAGTAGTTATTTGCTCCAGACGGGAGGCTATCCAGCATATCTCGCTCTTCCCGGCTATGGAGGCTAAATACGGAAGCCCACCTCCCTACCATTAGTAGATCTTTGGGGTCGACCCTCGCCCTTTTGAGAGCTAGAATAACAGGACTGTTGGTTTCGGCCACAGGAGGTATGTCGAGTGTCCTGCCCTGGGTGCTGTCAAACTTCCAGTAGAGTATCCGAGTCAGGAGTTCTTTTGTACTACGAGCTGGCGCTCCTTCCTCTATGGTGGCCAGTATCTCCGCATCAAACGGAGGTGTGACCTTGGCTCGCTCGTGGATAATGTTGATGTCACGAAGCAGTCCTCGGATCCGGTCACAGTGGGACAGTGCACGCCGTGGCTGCCGTGCTGACTATCATGCTGACTTGTCCTACTGCCTATAGACAATCTGCTGGAGAACTGTCCCAAACATGGCAGTCGTTTAACCCCTCTATATACTCAGACCTTAAACATGCTGCAGTATGTGCAACATCCAGATGGGGCCATTGAACCTGCGACATCGCACCGCACTGATCCTTGGAAGGACTTCCTGATGGTCATTCGACCCAGTATACACGATGAGAACCCATTGTCCGCTGCTGGGAAGTCATTCACTTTGCAATCTCGGCACAGATACACGAGATAAAGAGCATAGCACTCAATTTCAAGCTTCAGGGCACAATAGAACAGACGGTACCAGGGAAACCCCTATGTGAACGATGAGTACCGAGTCCTAGGTCTGCTGGCCTGTGGCCCAACCTTCTATACGATGGGAAAGGGGTACTATGATGTGGGGTGCAATGAGGGGTTCACGGAATTCGAACTATGGGCAGGTGTCGAGAAGCCTGTGGCAGTTCCACTATTCACCTTCCTCTAGAACACACACATGAATCCGGCTGCCATGCAGGATAGGCTGTTCCCCCTGGTGTACACTGAGCAGCTCGCAGCTGCGACGAGGAATGCTCCAAGACTTCTTGTCTGGCATATGACGAGAATGACCAGGAGCTGAAGCAAACGGGTTCCAAACAGCGGATTGTGCATGTGGAGCGAGAACATCAGCAGGACCAAGCCACAGCTAACCAACAGGTAGAGCTGACATTGCATCGTGATGCATCGAACTGTGTCACTGTTGCTGTCCTGGTTCAGAAGGGAGGAGCCATCCAGCAGGTGGATAAGCTAGACGACTTCAAGCTTGTGGTTGCAAGGACAAATGTTCTTGGTGAGGTACGCGAGCTGGATGATTGCCAACTCTACAGACAGAAAACTAAGTCATATGCACTTCTGCGCCTAACCAGTGGAAGCGACAACCTCAAGTCAGCACTCGAGGACCATCACCACCTCGGGGCAGGGACATCCCACATAATCAGTGCAACTAGCTCAGCTTCAACATCGGAACCCTCATAGCTGGGACTCGCTCATTAGGTGTGATGGTACTTTACTTTGGCTATGCTAAGGTATGCGTGTCGAAAACATCAGGTATTCAGCCTGAGCATGCATAGCGCACAACTCCTGTCATCACCGCTGCAGCTGCCACCACTACTATAAGCTCTGCTGTCTTCTGGCCTGTCAATGCTTCATTGTCGAGCCTCGTAGTACCCATCGAGATTCTCATCTGCCTCTTTGAGGCTCTGGTTGGCCTGCGCTCGGAGTTGTCATCAGCGTGCCTCCCTCTAGCGCATGTGCTCGAGTGCTTTGCTGTACTCAAACTTCTCCTTAGACAGCTTCTCCATCGCCTGGTTATGACGATCACGCTCGACCTCTGCCACCTTCTTGTCAGCGAAGCTGAGTCCCCAGTTCGCTAAGGCAAACACGCCCGCATTCAGGATGCGGAGGCCATGCTATAGACTACAGTTTTAAGCTACTATATAACTGCCCCAGTGACGGATCCCTAGAGCGATTTATGAACCAGAGGCTGGTACAGTCGAGGATATAGATGACGAGGACTATGATGAGGACTACGATGAGGAGGATGATTATGATGCAGACGACTACGATGTAACGGAGACTGTGGGTGAGTATGATGATGTAGAGCCTGAATCCCACAAGCTAGTACACAGAGCGAAAGGAATCTATCGCACTTACGTAAAAGGTTCTATCGGTCTGCTGGTAGCAGTTGGGGCTCTGATCACTCTGTTCACAACGAAGGCTGGCGAGATGGTCCGCAAGATCGCCAACAATGTTTTCCATGGGATGGGGAAGATTTCTGAAGCCATACCAGCCATCGCCTCAGGAGTAAGTACATTCTTCGGAGTCGCAGGCCCTTGGCTACCGTACGTTGCCATAGCGCTCGTGGCCATCTGGCCCGCTGAACATTTAAGCCGTACTATATAAGGATGGCGTCTCTTACGACCTGGTCAAGTCCCTTAACTTCCGACGGTTGGTCGATAAACTACTGTTCAGTGAGGATCCAGCAGAGATTAGACGCCAGTGTACGGAGGTGTTTGAGGAGGTCTTCAGTGATGGTTGAATGAATGCCGGCCATCTGTTCGTCTGTTTAGAGTTCACCCAGGCCATGCGTGGCAGGACGGGAGTGGACATCAGTGATGAAATCCGTGAGTTTATCTACCGTCTTTCTTGAGGAACTCTACTATCAGCCTGGTGGATATTACTCGAGGCTGCACGTCGCAAGGGCCACAACTTCACATTGGAGACAGTTAGCCAATCGCTCAGCCGCCAGGCAATGTGGCAGATATAGACTTCGTCCACAGCACATCAGGCATGCCCATTTCGAGAAAAACTGTCCTGAACAGAGTTCACCAGGCAGATGTTGTATTCCTTCCACATGACTCAGTTGGTCGTAAGACTTACAAGTATACCCTCACCATCGTCGATGTCGCCAGCAGGTACAAGTCGGCAGTACCGCTCACAGACAAGTCAGCTGGCCAGGTGGCCCAGGCATTCCAGGGTGTCTACGAGGCTTCGGAAAATCCCCTCCAGTGGCCGGAATTGTTGCAGGTGGATGAGGGTAAGGAATTCAGAGGGGAGACTGCAGCCCTCATGTGGAAACATGGTGTGGCGGTTAGGCGAGGCGAGGTAGGGTATCACCGTGCCAAGGCTATCGTTGAGTGGTGGAATCAGACACTGGCAGAGAGACTGTTCCCGCACCAATACGCCCAGTAAATGGCCGCACCGAGTGAACGGTCTAGAGTATGGGTGAGAGAGATGCCTGCTGTGGTGGAGAGATCCAATGCCGTGGTTACTAGGCTAATCAGGAAGAAGCCGGTAGAGGCTATCAGACACTCTGCTGGTCACAGCTCTGGAGGAGTGAACAAGGGAGAGGAGTGCCTACCACCTGATGCTCTTGTTCGGTACCTGTATGAGCCTGGTGAGCTGGAAGGTAGTCAACAGCGTGCAACAGATCCTAACTGGGCGATAGATGTTCACAGGCTGGACAGGTATTTGGAGGCGGAGGGGCGGCCTACACTGTACTACCTGACACGCCAGCATGGAGTGCCTAGGCGGCCATTTGTCGTACAAGAGCTTCAGCTAGTCCCTGAAGGCACACACCTACCACCCCTAGGGTGCTAACACGATACTCAATGGGCTCGGTATGGACCCCATCTGGCAGCACATGGTGCTTATCATAGTAAGCAGAGGGTCCGAGTTTTTTCTGCGCATATGTCACCATACACTGGTTGTGCATGTGTAGGCCTCAGTTTTTAGCTCCGTCCACCCCTCCATGTAGGGCACTGTAGAACCTCTGCCAAGAGACCTCATTCTGCTGCTTTGACATTCCCTTAACTGAGTCCTTACTTGCAGCAGCGCTCTCCACGTAGTAGTATTTGGAGCAGACAGCTATGCCACGAGAGCCTTCGAACTCGAGCTTGAACAGTCCCGGAGTTTGTCCAGACCATTTGTCCCAAGCTAGCCAGTCCCGCTTATGAGCCTGGTACTCTGCTCGCATCCCAGGGCGAATGACATCATTGAGGTTGGAGCCTGCTATAGTGATATATGCGGAGTCAGTGTCAATCTGTAGGTACTCAAAGCTGTCACGAGCTACGTAGCGATCGAAGAAGTCATAGTATAACTCCAGCATTTGCAGCTTCGCGAGCTCATAAACGGCTATCCCCACCTGGAAGAGCCTTCGAATTGTGATTCTCGGCTTGCGACTCTGGAGCTCGTATGACTCACCGATCTCCTCGAGATCTTCGAACTACGCAGGACCTTGTCGACCACGCGTTCATCCTTCGTGAAGTTGGTGTTGCTATGACGTTCTAGGGCCTCGATGAGCTTCACGTAGGCACAGTTGCTGAGGAGTTTGAAGAGATCTGCCAAGAGCGTTTTGCTCTTATCTACATCTCCCGAGCGACGGGCCTCCGTAACATTCTCCACGAACCACTCGAATGGGCGCTTGGCCTCATAGTCTATGGTGCGGTATACAGCAGTGATCTCCAGGCCATGGGTTATATACCACTTGAGGGTTGGGGCGTACAGCAGCAGCTTCTTGCCAGAGAGGGCACCGACCAGCTTCTGGGTGGTGGGCTGCTTCCTCCCTGTTCGCCCTAGATATGCCAGCATCTCAGACGAGAGTGCCTCTACCGGGATCTGGCGGTTATGGAAGAGAGGAGGCATTTCCTCAAACTTTTCCCACAGAGCCTTGGGGACCTCTATATCCACCTCAGCAAACCAAAACCAGCTGTTTGCTAGGAGAGCCTCCTTAAAGCTAGCTACCTCACTGGCACCGGACCAATGGCGCACTTTCTCCTTACCACATGGCATCTCTTTGGCCATCATTGACAGGTACGGAACATTTGCGTCATAGCCGAGTAGACGTTGGCAGACACGTTCAGTCCGGCGGATTCGAGTCACACCGGCCTCATGGTATCTGGTGAACACGATGCTGGGACCGCCAGCAACAGCACCCTTCAGCATCTCGTAGGCTTCCTTGTCTGGTGAATAGAGGATAACATCCAGCATGTGCTGAGCAGTTCCATGTAGGAGGTACTGCAGTGACACACCTGGGAGAGACACCGCATCTTTGAGGATGTCTATTTCTCATTCTGTGTAGAACTCCCACATCTGCTCTAGGGCTTTGATGAATGGATTGACGTCCAGGTTGTTGTAGTATCGCAGCTAGTCGGCGTATATCTGCATTCCATGATCGCTGAATGTCTGGTTACACTGTTCCCACTCTGTTCGCATCAAGAGGTAGCCACCCTTGAGCTTAGATGCCCATGCCGAGTAGTCAGGAAGCCCTGGATAGTTGAGCTTCTCATGTATGTCAAACCATTCATACGGGAGTCAGCTCTTCTGCTGTGTATACTCGTAACCTTTGACCCATACCTCATACGAGACTCCTGGGCCGAGGTAGTTCAGCACGTTGAGAAACCGTAGCTCAGGTGTTATGAGGAACATGGTCTGACTAGCCTTCTTGGCGACTTTCACTGTACCTGTACTGTCAGTCAGATCATCGACAAAGGACTGTTTGATGAGGTTCAGGTCATACCGCCCAGAGTTGAACCCCAGTACAGGCACTTGGTCACACCACTCATTGATCAGTCACTGCTGTCGCTTTGGTACCTTGTCCAGATCTGTCGGTATGTACTGTGCCCTAACCCTTGTCCGGATTAGAGATACTCACCATTGGACCTCCAGCATGAACTCTCTGATCAGTTCTTTGGGGTCATGATTGCAGAGTGGGCTCAAACGTGGCGCCCTCTAACTGACACAGAGATAGGTATGTGAGTACTCTCGATCGTGAGTCTCCATAGGATGAGTCTTGATACCATCTAGGAGTGCTTCGAAGTCATAAATTATGAAGTGTGGGTATGGGACAGTCCGAACTCGTTTAGGGATGCTTGGGCAGCGTCTTATACAGCACTCCCACTGTACCACAAGCGTGCATCGAGAGGCTCTCAGCTTCTCCTCTCTCAGGACTGTCTTGTGGTATCTTTGTTTGGCATCCTCACCTCGCTGGTTGCGGACACCCGTGCCAGTGACAGCCATGGAAATGGTCAATGGTGTTGGTGGTCGGATCATAACCATCTACGGGAGCGCCCTCGATCCAGTGCTCGCCAATGTGCACACCTCCGTTTCTCGACTCATACTCGATCCAATGAGTAGCTGCTGAACTGGATGGTTGGGGTGGAGAGAAGGCTTTCTCATACGCAGACTGTGGCACCTCAACCTTTTTGCCAGGACACACAATTTTTGTTTTGCCGCCTGTACAGTGATCAGCGTGGCGTTGAAGATTGCATGCCTGTGGGTAACCTCTGCTGACAGTGAGTGCAGACTAGTTTATGTGCCAGCTTGGAGATGTTCTTGATGTAGAAGGCGTGGTGGTCCCACACTCCGATGGTCATGGTGTCATGGTAGTGAGCCGCTTGATCATGTGCCAGGTGCCCTCTTCAGTTGGTCCATACATGTGAATTCCGATCTTGGCGAAGAACTCTACCTTGTCCAGCTGATCCAGCGAGGTCTTGCGGACATCAGGTACTGTCTTGCCGTAGAGCTGTGTGGCAAGCTCTCGTGCAGGAGCTGTACTTCTATCAGCTCTCGCTCCTTGGTGGACTGCTAGACATCTCCAGAGACACATGTTGTCCCTGTAGGTGTCGAGGGCAGTCATACTCTTCTTCTGTCGTAGCCAGTCTGGGAGGGGGCCTGTCCCAAGCAGAGGTTGGCAGTCGATGACAGCCCTGACCTCAATGTTGATTGATCGAACAAAATCCCACTTGGTGTTGGGTCGAGCGATATTGTCTGTGTCGAAGCGGGCTTGCTCTCTTGCTGCCACCCAGTCCTCAGCTGCTCCTATCGTGTTCCCTGGAGCATTCTTGTGGAAAAGCATCACCCTACCGTCTTCGATGTGACGGATGCGATAGGTATGGGTGTAGCGGAGGTAGAAGGCGTCCTGGGCAGTCTGCTGGATCTTTTGCATTATCTGGCCTGTGAGGTCTTCTTCTATACATCTGAAGAATGTCCAGCGTACTGACCTGCGTCCTCTATCCTCTGTCTCCCTTACGCCGAGATGCTGGTCGGGAATGTATTCGCCTTCTCGCCTCATGCTCCAGGCTAAGGGTTCAGACCTCGGCCCCCTTATGCTCCAGGCTGGGCTCAGACCTCGGCATTGCTTAATGAAAGTTAAACACTCCAGTGGATGGGCCTCCATCTGCCTCGCTACAGTCTTGGCTCGCAAGCTAGCAGTCACCTCCTCGTCCAACTGACGATGCTCACGTATCCACTGCACTTTCTTGTGAGGATTCCAAGGATCCTCTTTGGTAAGCGCTGGAAACCTTCCTGTATTCATTGCTCGAGAGTCACTTCTGCCACTCCTCGGCACGGACATGTCCGATCATCTGGAGCAGTTTGGCTTTCTTGGCCTTAGAGTAGAATCTAAGGCCGAATTGCCTTGCAATATCGCGAATCTGTGCAACAGTACTCATGGTGTATATCCCTGTGGATGCCTGCATAGGGTGGTGCCCCCCCCCCCCCCCCCACCTGTGTTGGAGAGCTAAGCGCTCCAGTGAATGGGCCTCCATCCGCCTCGCCTCGTCCACCTGACTAAACTCACGTATCCACTGCGCTTTCTTGTGGCGATTCCAAGGATCCTCGGTAAGCGCTCGAAACCTTCCCATATTCATTGCTTGGGAGTCGCTTCTGCCACTCCTCGGTACGGATCTGGTCACCATCTGGAGCAGATTGGCTTTCTTGGCCTTAGAGTAGCCTCTAAGGCCGAATTGCTTTGCAATAGCGCGAATCTGTGCAACAGTACTCATGGTGTATATCCCTGTGGATGCCTGTCTCTAAATGGGCGTTCAGACCCTATTATGTTTGGCGATCAGTACCTGTTGGTGGTGTATAACTCTGTGGATGCCTGTCTGGGTGTTCATACCCTATTATGTGTGGTGATCAGTACCTGTAGGTGGTGTATATTCAGACCCTATTATGCATGGTGTATATCCCTGTGGATGCCTGTCTCTAAATGGCTGTTCAGACCCTATTATGTGTGGCGATCAGTACCGTGGGTGGTGTATAACCCTTTGGATGCCTGTCTTGGTGTTCAGACCCTATTATGTGTAGCGATCAGTACCTGTAGGTGGTGCATATCCCTGTGGATGCATGTCTCTAAATGGGCGTTCAGACCCTATTATGTGTGGTGCTTGCGATCAGTACTGGGGGTGTACATCCCTGTGGGTGCCTGTCTCTAAATGGGCAGTGCGCATGCATGCCCCCTGGATAGGATAGTACGTGTGTGTGTATAAAGCCCTATGAGAGAGGTATGGCTAAGTTCATAAGAACACGTAGCACGCATTGCGCATGCGTCAGATCCATGTGTCAGAATTGTGAGAGTTATGCTTATATTGTACCGGGAAACCACTTCATTCTCGGCATTCTTGGCACCGATTAGGACCAGAATGAAGCAGGAATTTCAAAACTGTTTACCATTTTAAAATCGAACCAGAAATGGCCGAGTTATCCACAAATGGTAATAGTGAGATTTGAACCTGTGATTTTAAGTTTGCTAATAAACACAAAACAAGGATCTCCCACATTAACTACCTCGGCCATGTATGCATTAGTAATTATAACTGATTATGTGTTCTCATTGTTGTTACTGCGTTATCTCGAAGTGACGTCAAGATCTAGAGGGACTGATAAGCGCAGTAACAGCAATTTTACAACCCATGCTCAGAGATAAGATTACTAAGAGGCGAGATTTTAGTGGTGTTGCGGTGGGTCAATCAATAAAGTATTGAATTGCATAGGATTCCCAGGCTGCAGACTGGGGTTCAAATCCGCTCAAAAGACCTCGCTAGGACTTACCTGAAATTTCGAAACTAGGTAAGACACTAGGGCTGGGGTAATATGGCCAGGTTAGATAAAGACCCACCACAACACTCCCCAGACAAACCTCCTCAGGATACCGACTAGAATAGAGAGAGAGAGAGAGAGAAAGGCCGGCCACTGGCCGGTATCCTGAGGTTTTCCCGGACAGTGGGATCCGCAGTTTTATGTTCGCCACGGCCTTCCATGGCCACGGATCGCCAAACGGCGGTCGGTTGAGGGAGGTGGTATCATTTTAATTCTGACACTACTACTGCCCTCAATTATGAGCTTATAATGAATAATGCTATTGGACAATATCCAAAAATATGGATAAACATGGGATCCGTTTTGTTACCATGTTTGCTAGACAGTGGTGCTGAAATATCCACAGTAACTGAGTCATTTTTTTTTCATTAGCGTCAAAAATGACTGAGTCATTATATAATCAATATTTGCAAAGTAAGATGAAATTGATTAATATGGATAGTTTGTTAACTATTTCAGTTGCTAATTGTATGGAAATGCCTCTCATAGGATATTTTGAAACTAATATTAGTTTGTTTGGAATGTCTTTGAACAGGATGGGGTTTCTTGTAGTAAAAGATCCCATTGGTACTCCAATAGCAGATAGAAAAACGAAATTAACGGGAGTGATAGGTTGTAATATATTACGATATATACATAAATCAGTGCAAGAAGAAGGAAACATGGTAAGAAAGTTATCACAACGAGCGGATGGAAAAACTCTGATTGGGGTGCTGTCTTTATTTGGTGAGTTACCAACTATGGCTCAGGAGCAGGAGCGGCCAAGTAAAACAAGTTGTGTACAAGTGAGTGTAGATCAAATGGTTTGTATACCAGCAGGATCTTCTAGAATTATTTTGGGATCAGCGCAAAAATTTCAAGAAGTTTCTGGTTATCATGCATTGATAGAACCTATTCAAGGTAATAATAATTTACTGGCTGGAGTAATGGTTAGCCCAGCCCTGGTTAAAGTTAACAATGGACAATTGCCAGTGAGAATTGCCAACTTTAGTGACACTGATATCTATTTACAAAAAGGTCAAAATGTAGGACTGGTAAAGAAAGATATTATAGTACAAGAGAATAATGCAATACCAAAAGAAGAGGGTAGTGATTATCAAGAGAATAACATTAGAGCTCAAGAAATAATGACCCAATTAAATATTGGTGAGGATTTATCTAAGAGTCAAAAAGAAGAGTTATTAAGTTTAATAGATAGATATCAACATATCTTCAGTAAAGGTGGCCATGATTTAGGCTACTGTAATGTAATTAAACATGCTATTAAATTATCTGATGATCATCCTATTAAATTGCCACATCGACGAATTCCACCTAATCAAATGAAGCAAGTTCAGGATTATGTTGACACCCAATTAAATGCAGGAATAATTTGTCATAGTAAATCGCCATATGCTTCAAATGTAGTGTTGGTAAAGAAACCAGATGACACTCTTATAATTTGCGGAGATTTCAGAGTTTTAAATGTGAAAACAATCAAAGATGCTCATCCTTTACCATGGATTGAGGAAGCTTTTGATGCCCTAAAAGGGTCAAAATATTTTTCCACAATTGACTTGGCTCATGTTTTTTTACAATGTGCAATTGAAGAAGAAGACATTCTTAAGACTTCCTTTAGGGTGGGGTTTTCTGGGATGTACGAATACACCAGAATGCCCATGGGCCTTTGCAATTCTCCAGCTATATTTTCAAGGATGATACAGGCTTGTTTAGGCGACCAAAATTTACTTTCATTAATTGTGTATCTGGATGACATATTGGTGTTTGCCAAATCGTTCGAGGAGATATGTAAACAATTGGAGTTAGTTTTATCTCGATTGGAAAGTTTCGGGCTGAAAATGAAACCAAAGAAATGTCATTTGTTTAAAAAAAATCAAGTATCTTGGTCATGTTATTTCAAGTTCAGGTGTTGAAACCAATCCTGAGAAAATAGATTGTATACGAGATTGGCAGGTTCCAAAATGTGCTAAGGAGCTGAGGTCATTTTTATGTTTGCCCTCATTTTTCCGGAGATTTATTAAAGGATTTTCCCAAATTGTGAAGCCTTATTGGGTCATCCTAGTAAAGATAAAAGAAGGATAGATGATAAAATCTTTCAAACTGGGATAAAAATTGCAATACAGCTTTCACCCAATTGAAGGAAAAGTTGATCTCAAGTCCTCAATTAGGTTTTTCGGATTTTTCTGAGCCTTTTATAGTAGAAACAAATGCAACTTTTGATGGATTGAGTGTGGTATTGTCACAACACCAAGATGGAAAATTGGTGGTACTTGCCTATGCTAGTCATGGTCTGAAATTGACAGAAAGAAATGATGCCAATTACAGTTCCATGAAGTTGGAACTGTTGGCATTAAAATGGGCAGTCACAGACAAGTTTAGGGAATATCTTTTAGGTTCAAAATTTACTGTATTTACCAATAATAATCCACTGGCATATATACAAACTGCGAAGTTAGGAGCAACAGAAATGAGGTGGGTAGCTCAATTGGCCCAGTTTGATTTTGACATCAAGTATCGGTCCGGTAAGTTTAATACTAGTGTGGATGTGTTAAGCAGACTATCAGCTTACAGGTGTCAGCCTGAAGTTCAAGAGGTAAGAAGGACCACTAATATTCCTAATGAGGTGAGCACAGAAGAATGCAGAGTGAAAATTTGTTCTTTATCATGTACATATACAACATAACCCTGTTATGCGAATGAGATGTTCGTGTCTAATACATTGCCTACTTATGAGGAAGTTTCAAAGATCAGATCCAGTAATAGCAAGGTTAATCTACTTTAGACAAAAAGGAAATAAACCCTCAGATCGGAGTATGTGGAAGGAGAAAGTTCAAGCAAGAAAATTACTTAAACAATGGGATCGAATTCAAGAACATTCAGGTGTGTTATTTTGAGTGATGGAACTCAATGGAAAGGTAGTAAAGCAGGTACTATTGTCGGAGTTTCTCCAGGCGGTGTTACATGGGTGTCATGATGAGTTGGTACATCAATGTAAGAACAGAAATTTTGCTCTGATTCGTCTACGATGTTATTGGGTAGGAATGTATAAAGATGTGGAGAGATATTGTCAGTCATGTCATTCCTGTTTCATTGCTATTTTAGATCTATGTAATTAGTCAAATGATACGAATAGTGATACTATGCTATATATTAAATATTGTTGAAAATCTGTGTATATGTATATATATATATATATATATATATATATATATATATATATATATATATATATATATATATATATATATATATATATATATATACATTCATTTGAGGTGCAGTTGGGATTTCGCTTGGGATGTTTTTTTATACCAAAGTATGGGCTCGTGAATTTCCACTAGTGCACTGTGCCACTGTAAAGGAAGTCTCGGCGTGCATGCATAGATTGTGCATGGATTGTTATGCAAATCATAGCTGGGAGCAGATCTGAGTAATTTAGTTTATTGTGGTTGGGATTAATTTTGTCAATGCCGTTATGCTATAGGTTAATGACGTCATTAGGTTTTGGTCAGGCTTTTTGAGGAACCATTTCTCCTACGTATATGAAGTGATATAAGCGACATGCACCCCATAGGAGGGCGTCTTCATCTTTAACGGAAGCCATGGGCATATGACATGTTATATACGTTACGGATGACAACCGCTATAGATAAATAACGAAAGGATTCTCTCCATATTGTGAGGTAAGCAAATTATGTGTGTTAATGATAATTTGTGAGACGTTTTGGTTCGAATTGGAGTAAGGAGTGAAAACTGTAAACTTTCATAATGAAAAAGCAATCATATCCTGATCTTTCGTGAACTCATCTCAGACTACATTGAAATTACGAATAGATGCGGTATGGATAATGGAAGGGGTGTGAGGGGTGATTTTTTTTTGACAATTTGCGACCGACTGCATGAGTGACAGATCGGATGACTGACCGACTGCATGAGTGACAGATCAGATGTCCGACTGCATGAGTGATGGACTGCGGGATACATGAGTGACAGATCGGATGACTGCATGAGACACGAACTGACAGATAGGCCAACAGACCGAACGACTGACTGCATGAGTGAAAGATCGGATGACCACTTGTATGAGTGACAGACTGACAGACTGCATGACTGACAGCTCGGATAGCTGTATGAGTGACAGACTGACGGACAGGCCGACTGACTGCGTGATTGGCAGATCGGATGCCTGACTGACTGCATGAGTGACAGATCTGATGCCTGAATGCGTGACAGATCTGATGCCTGCATGCGTAACAGATTGATGGACATGCTGATAGGTCGACCAACCAACTGACCGACCGATTGTATGAGTGACAGAGCAGATGACTGACTGACTGCAGGAGTGACAGATCGAATGACTGACTGCATGAGTGACTGATCGGTTGAATGAAGGACTAACGAACATGATGACAGGCCGATCGACCGACATTATGAGTGACAGATTGGATGACGGACCGACTGCATGAGTCATAGATCAGATGACGGTATAAGAGACAGACTGACAGACAGGTAGATTGACCAACTGCATGCGTGACAGATCGGACCAAGCGGCTGACTATATAAGTGACCAACGGCATGACTGACAAATTGGATGAGTGGCGGATTGCATGAGTCACAGATCAGCGGACTGCATGAACGATGGACTGACAGACAGGCTGGGGAACCAAACCACCCACCCACTGACTGACAAACCCACTGACCGACCGACTGAGCGATCAACCGACTGACCAGCCGCCCGACCAACTACATGAGTGATGGACTGCGTGAGTGACAGATCAGATGACTGCATGAGTGACAGATCGCTGACTGCATGAGTGACAGATAGGATGACTGTATGAGTCATAGACTGACGGACTGCATGAGTGACAGGTCGGATGACTGCATGAGTAAGGAATTGGATGACTGCATGAGTGACAAACTGATGGACTGCATGTATGACAGATCAGATGACTGTATGAGTGACAGACTGACACTGATACACTGATGGGTGTGGCATATCTGATGACTGCACGAGCCACAAATAGGATGACTGCATGGGTGACAGACTGCATGAGTGACAAATCGGATGACTGCATTTGTGACAAATTTGATGACTGCATGAGTGACGGATTACATGAGTGACAGATCGGAGGACTGCATGAGATGCTGACAGAACCATCCACCCAAAGATTGACCAACCCGATGAGCAACCGACTGACTGACCACATGAATGACAGATAGGATGACTGTATGACTGATGGACTCACGGGCTGCATGACTGATGGACTCACGGGCTGCACAAGTGACAGATCAGATGACTGCATGAGTGATGGACTGACGCACAGGCTGAGACTAAACCACCCGCCCACTGACAGACCAACCCACTGACCGATCAACTGATCGCCTGCCTGCGCGACCAACTGCATGAGTGACAGATCGGATGACTGCATGTGGAATAGAGATTGACAGTCTAGACAGCAAGAGTGACAGGTCCGATGACTGCATGAGTGACAGATATGATGACTGTATGAGTGATAAACTGATGGACTGCATGAGTGACAGATCGGATGATGGCATGAGTGACAAACAGATCGGATGACTGTATGAGTGACCGATCGGATGACTGCATGAGTGAGAGATCAGATGACTGCATAAGCGACTGACCGATGGTCCAACTGCATGAGTGATAGATCGGATGACTACATGAATGACAGATTTGATAACTGCATGCGTGACAGATTGATGGACGGCATGAGTGACAGATATGATGACTGCACGAGTGATAGGATGTATGAGTGACAGATCGGATGGTTGCATGAGTGACATCTTATGAGTGCATGAGTGACAGATTAGATGGCTGTATGAGTGACAGACTGACGGACCGCATCTGTGATACACTGATGGGTGTGACATATCGGATGACTGCATGAGTCACAAATATGATGACTGCATGAGTGACAGACTGATGGACCGCATGAGTGACAGATCGGATGACTGCATGGGTGACAAATTGGATGACTGCATGAGTGACGGACTACATGAGTGACAGATCGGAGGACTGCATGAGATGCTGATAGAACCACCCACGCACACAGATTGACCAACCCGCTGAGCAACCGACTGACTGACCACATGAGTGACAGATCGGATGACTGCATGACTGATGGACTCACGGGCTGCATGACTGATGGACTCACGGGCTGCATAAGTGACAGATTAGAGGACTGTATGAGTGATGGACTGACGCACAGGCTGACAGACTAAACCACCCGCCCACTGACTGACCAACCCACTGACCGATTGACTGATCGTCTACCTGCCCGACCAACTGCACAAGTGACAGATCGGATGACTGCATGTGGAATAGAGATTGATAGTCTCGACAGCAAGAGTGACAAGTCGGATGACTGCATGAGTGACAGATATGATGACTGCAAGAGTGACAGGTCGGATGACTGCATGTCTGACAGACAGGATGACTGTATGAGTGATAAACTGATGGACTACATGAGTGACAGATCGGATGATGGCATGAGTGACGAACAGATCGGATGACTGCATGAGCGACCGATCGAATGACTGCATGAGTGACAGATCAGATGACTGCATAAGCAACCGACCGACGGTCACACCGCATGAGTGATAAATTGGATGACTGCATGAGTGGCAGATCGGATGACTGCATGAATGACAGATTGGATAACTGCATGCGTGACAGACCGATGAACGGCATGAGTGACAGATCGGATGACTGCACGAGTGACAGACTGACGGACCACATCAGTGACAGAATGATGGATTGTTTGTGTGACATGTGAGTGACAGATATGACTGCAGGAGTGACAGACTGCATACGTGACAGATCGGATGACTGCATGAGTGACAGATCTTATGAGTGCATGAGTGACAGATCAGATGACTGTATGAGTGATAGACTGACGGACCGACTGACCACATGAGTGGTCGATCGGATGTCTGCATAAGGGGCGGATCGGATAACTGCCAAAGTGATGGACAGGCTGACAGACCAAACCACCCTTCAACCCGACTGATTGCATGAGTGACAGATCAGCTGACTGCATGCGTGACAGACTGGCCGACCACATGAGCGACTGACAGACCAACTATATGAGTCACTGACAGCAGGACTAACAAATTGGATGACTGTATGAGTGATGGACTGACGGACTGCATGCGTGTGACAGATCGGAGGACTACATGAGTGACGGGCATACTGAGAGAACAAACGACCCACCCAAACACGGACTGACCAACCCACTGAGCAACTGACAGACTGCATGAGTAATAGATCGGATGACTGCATGACTGATGGACTGCATGAGTGACAGATCGGATGACTGCATGAGTGATTGACTGACTAACAGGCTGACAGACCAAACCACCCACACACCGAGTGATCAACCCACTTCTCGACCGACTAAACGACAAACCGACCGACTGCCAGCTTGACCAACTGCAAGGGTGACCGACTGCATGAGTGACAGATCGGGTGACTGCATGAGTGACATATCGAATGACTGCATGAATAACAGATTGGATAACTGCATGCGTGACAGACTGATGGACGGCATGAGTGACATATGAGTGACAGATATGATGACTGCACGAGTGATAGGATGCATGAGTGACAGATCAGATGGCTGTATGAGTGACAGACTGACGGATCGCATCAGTGATGCACTGATGGGTGTGACATATCGGATGACTGCATGAGTCACAAATAGTATGACCACATGAATGACAGACTGATGGACCACGTGAGTGACAGATCGGATGACTGCATGGGTGACAAATTGGATGACTGCATGAGTGACGGACTACATGCGTGGCAGATCGGAGGACTGCATGAGATGCTGATAGAACCACCCACACACAGATTGACCAACCCGCTGAGCAACCGACTGACTGACCACATGAGTGACAGATCGGATGACTGCATGACTGATGGACTCACGAGCTGCATGACTGATGGACTCATGGGCTGCATAAGTGACAGATCAGAGGACTGCATGAGTGATGGACTGACGCACAGGCTGACAGACTAAACCACCCGCCCACTGACTGACCAACCCACTGACCGATTGACTGATCACCTGCCTGCCCGACCAACTGCACAAGTGACAGATCGGATGACTGCCTGTGGAATAGAGATTGACAGCAAGAGTGACAAGTCGGATGACTGCATGAGTGACAGATATGATGACTGCAAGAGTGACAGGTCGGATGACTGCATGTCTGACAGACAGGATGACTGTATGAATGATAAACTGATGGACTACATGAGTGACAGATCGGATGATGGCATGAGTGACAAACAGATCGGACGACTGCATGAGTGACCGATCGAATGACTACATGAGTGACAGATCAGATGACTGCATAAGCAACCGACCGACGGTCGCACCGCATGTGTGATAAATTGGATGACTGCATAAGTGGCAGATCGGATGGACGGCAGATGTGACAGATCAGATCAGATGACTGCACGAGTGACAGACTGATGGACCACATCAGTGACAGACTGATGGATTGTTTGTGTGACATATGAGTGACAGATATGACTGTATGAGTGACAGACTGCATAAGTGACAGATCGGATGACTGTATGAATGATAGACTGACGGACCGACTGACCACATAAGTGACCGATCGGATGTCTGCACAAGGGGCGGATCGGATAACTGCCAAAGTGATGGACAGGCTGACAGACCAAACTACCCTTCAATCCGACTGATTGCATGAGTGACAGATCAGCTGACTGCATGTGTGATAGACTGGCCGACCACATGAGCGACTGACAGACCAACTATATGAGTCACTGACAGCAGGACTAACAAATTGGATGACTGTATGAGTGATGGACTGACGGACTGCATGCGTGTGACAGATCGGAGGACTACATGAGTGACGGGCATACTGAGAGAACAAACGACCCACCCAAACACGGACTGACCAACCCACTGAGCAACTGACAGACTGCATGAGTAATAGATCGGATGACTGCATGACTGATGGACTGCATGAGTGACAGATCGGATGACTGCATGAGTGATTGACTGACTAACTGGCTGACAGACCAAACCACCCACACACCGAGTGATCAACCCACTTCTCGACCGACTAAACGACAAACCGACCGACTGCCAGCTTGACCAACTGCAAGGGTGACCGACTGCATGAGTGACAGATCGGGTGACTGCATGAGTGACATATCGAATGACTGCATGAATAACAGATTGGATAACTGCATGCGTGACAGACTGATGGACGGCATGAGTGACATATGAGTGACAGATATGATGACTGCACGAGTGATAGGATGCATGAGTGACAGATCAGATGGCTGCACGAGTGACAGACTGACGGACCACATCAGTGACAGAATGATGGATTGTTTGTGTGACATGTGAGTGACAGATATGACTGCAGGAGTGACAGACTGCATACGTGACAGATCGGATGACTGCATGAGTGACAGATCTTATGAGTGCATGAGTGACAGATCAGATGACTGTATGAGTGATAGACTGACGGACCGACTGACCACATGAGTGGTCGATCGGATGTCTGCATAAGGGGCGGATCGGATAACTGCCAAAGTGATGGACAGGCTGACAGACCAAACCACCCTTCAACCCGACTGATTGCATGAGTGACAGATCAGCTGACTGCATGCGTGACAGACTGGCCGACCACATGAGCGACTGACAGACCAACTATATGAGTCACTGACAGCAGGACTAACAAATTGGATGACTGTATGAGTGATGGACTGACGGACTGCATGCGTGTGACAGATCGGAGGACTACATGAGTGACGGGCATACTGAGAGAACAAACGACCCACCCAAACACGGACTGACCAACCCACTGAGCAACTGACAGACTGCATGAGTAATAGATCGGATGACTGCATGACTGATGGACTGCATGAGTGACAGATCGGATGACTGCATGAGTGATTGACTGACTAACAGGCTGACAGACCAAACCACCCACACACCGAGTGATCAACCCACTTCTCGACCGACTAAACGACAAACCGACCGACTGCCAGCTTGACCAACTGCAAGGGTGACCGACTGCATGAGTGACAGATCGGGTGACTGCATGAGTGACATATCGAATGACTGCATGAATAACAGATTGGATAACTGCATGCGTGACAGACTGATGGACGGCATGAGTGACATATGAGTGACAGATATGATGACTGCACGAGTGATAGGATGCATGAGTGACAGATCAGATGGCTGTATGAGTGACAGACTGACGGATCGCATCAGTGATGCACTGATGGGTGTGACATATCGGATGACTGCATGAGTCACAAATAGTATGACCACATGAATGACAGACTGATGGACCACGTGAGTGACAGATCGGATGACTGCATGGGTGACAAATTGGATGACTGCATGAGTGACGGACTACATGCGTGGCAGATCGGAGGACTGCATGAGATGCTGATAGAACCACCCACACACAGATTGACCAACCCGCTGAGCAACCGACTGACTGACCACATGAGTGACAGATCGGATGACTGCATGACTGATGGACTCACGAGCTGCATGACTGATGGACTCATGGGCTGCATAAGTGACAGATCAGAGGACTGCATGAGTGATGGACTGACGCACAGGCTGACAGACTAAACCACCCGCCCACTGACTGACCAACCCACTGACCGATTGACTGATCACCTGCCTGCCCGACCAACTGCACAAGTGACAGATCGGATGACTGCCTGTGGAATAGAGATTGACAGCAAGAGTGACAAGTCGGATGACTGCATGAGTGACAGATATGATGACTGCAAGAGTGACAGGTCGGATGACTGCATGTCTGACAGACAGGATGACTGTATGAATGATAAACTGATGGACTACATGAGTGACAGATCGGATGATGGCATGAGTGACAAACAGATCGGACGACTGCATGAGTGACCGATCGAATGACTACATGAGTGACAGATCAGATGACTGCATAAGCAACCGACCGACGGTCGCACCGCATGTGTGATAAATTGGATGACTGCATAAGTGGCAGATCGGATGGACGGCAGATGTGACAGATCAGATCAGATGACTGCACGAGTGACAGACTGATGGACCACATCAGTGACAGACTGATGGATTGTTTGTGTGACATATGAGTGACAGATATGACTGTATGAGTGACAGACTGCATAAGTGACAGATCGGATGACTGTATGAATGATAGACTGACGGACCGACTGACCACATAAGTGACCGATCGGATGTCTGCACAAGGGGCGGATCGGATAACTGCCAAAGTGATGGACAGGCTGACAGACCAAACTACCCTTCAATCCGACTGATTGCATGAGTGACAGATCAGCTGACTGCATGTGTGATAGACTGGCCGACCACATGAGCGACTGACAGACCAACTATATGAGTCACTGACAGCAGGACTAACAAATTGGATGACTGTATGAGTGATGGACTGACGGACTGCATGCGTGTGACAGATCGGAGGACTACATGAGTGACGGGCATACTGAGAGAACAAACGACCCACCCAAACACGGACTGACCAACCCACTGAGCAACTGACAGACTGCATGAGTAATAGATCGGATGACTGCATGACTGATGGACTGCATGAGTGACAGATCGGATGACTGCATGAGTGATTGACTGACTAACTGGCTGACAGACCAAACCACCCACACACCGAGTGATCAACCCACTTCTCGACCGACTAAACGACAAACCGACCGACTGCCAGCTTGACCAACTGCAAGGGTGACCGACTGCATGAGTGACAGATCGGGTGACTGCATGAGTGACATATCGAATGACTGCATGAATAACAGATTGGATAACTGCATGCGTGACAGACTGATGGACGGCATGAGTGACATATGAGTGACAGATATGATGACTGCACGAGTGATAGGATGCATGAGTGACAGATCAGATGGCTGTATGAGTGACAGACTGACGGACCGCATCAGTGATGCACTGATGGGTGTGACATATCGGATGACTGCATGAGTCACAAATAGTATGACCACATGAATGACAGACTGATGGACCACGTGAGTGACAGATCGGATGACTGCATGGGTGACAAATTGGATGACTGCATGAGTGACGGACTACATGCGTGACAGATCGGAGGACTGCATGAGATGCTGATAGAACCACCCACACACAGATTGACCAACCCGCTGAGCAACCGACTGACTGACCACATGAGTGACAGATCGGATGACTGCATGACTGATGGACTCACGAGCTGCATGACTGATGGACTCATGGGCTGCATAAGTGACAGATCAGAGGACTGCATGAGTGATGGACTGACGCACAGGCTGACAGACTAAACCACCCGCCCACTGACTGACCAACCCACTGACCGATTGACTGATCACCTGCCTGCCCGACCAACTGCACAAGTGACAGATCGGATGACTGCCTGTGGAATAGAGATTGACAGCAAGAGTGACAAGTCGGATGACTTCTTGAGTGACAGATATGATGACTGCAAGAGTGACAGGTCGGATGACTGCATGTCTGACAGACAGGATGACTGTATGAATGATAAACTGATGGACTACATGAGTGACAGATCGGATGATGGCATGAGTGACAAACAGATCGGACGACTGCATGAGTGACCGATCGAATGACTACATGAGTGACAGATCAGATGACTGCATAAGCAACCGACCGACGGTCGCACCGCATGTGTGATAAATTGGATGACTGCATAAGTGGCAGATCGGATGGACGGCAGATGTGACAGATCAGATCAGATGACTGCACGAGTGACAGACTGATGGACCACATCAGTGACAGACTGATGGATTGTTTGTGTGACATATGAGTGACAGATATGACTGTATGAGTGACAGACTGCATAAGTGACAGATCGGATGACTGTATGAATGATAGACTGACGGACCGACTGACCACATGAGTGACCGATCGGATGTCTGCACAAGGGGCGGATCGGATAACTGCCAAAGTGATGGACAGGCTGACAGACCAAACTACCCTTCAATCCGACTGATTGCATGAGTGACAGATCAGCTGACTGCATGTGTGATAGACTGGCCGACCACATGAGCGACTGACAGACCGACTATATGAGTCACTGACAGCATGACTAACAAATCGGATGACTGTATGAGTGACGGACTGACGGACTGCATGCGTGTGGCAGATTGGGGGACTACATGAGTGACGGGCATACTGAGAGACCAAACCACCCACCCAACCACGGACTGACCAATCCACCCACTGAGCAACTGACCGACTGCATGAGCAACAGATCGGATGACTGCATGACTGATGGACTGCATGAGTGACAGATCGGATGACTGCATGGGTGATTGACTGACTAACAGACCAAACCACCCACACACCGAATGATCAACCCACTGCTCGACCGACTAAACGACAAACCGACCGACTGCCAGCTTGACCAACTGCATGGGTGATCGACTGCATGAGTGACAGATCGGGTGACTGCATGAGTGACATATCGAATGACTGCATAAGTGGCAGATATGATGACTGCATGAGTGACAGATAGGATAACAGCATGTGTGGTAGACTGGTGGATTGCTTGAATTATAGATTAGATGACTGCATGAGTGACATATCAGATGACTGCATGAGTGACGGACTGACGAAACGCATGAGTGACATATCAGATGACTGCATGAGTGACATAGCAGATGACTGCATGAGTGACATATCGGATGACTGCATGAGTGACAGATAATATGACTGCATGAGTGATGGACTGCACGAGTTACAGATATGTTGACTGCCTGAGTATCAGACTGATGGATTGCATGAGTGACAGAGTGACGGACCAAACCACCCACCCACCCACCGACTGACCAACACACTGACCGACTGACAAACCGACCGACTGCATGAGTGACAGATCAGACGACTGCATGAGTGACAGATCAGACGACTGCATGAGTGACAGATCAGACGACTGCATGAGTGACAGATCAGACGACTGCATGAGTGACAGACTAACGCAATGCATGAGCGACATATCAGATGACTGCATGAGTGACAGACAGGATGACTGCATGAGTGGCATGCTGATAGACTGCATGAGTGACATATCGGATGACTGCATGAGTGACAGATAACATGACTGCATGAGTGACAGATTGACAGACCAAACCACCCACCTACCGATTGACTAGCCCAGTGACCGATTGACCAACCGACCAACTGCATGAGTGACACGTCGGATGACTGTGTGAGTGACAGATCGGATGACTGCATGGGTGATAGATCATATGTCTGTGTGAGTGACAGACTGCATGAGTGACAGATCGGATGACTGCATGAGGAATAGAGACTGACAGGCTAGACTGCATGGGTGACAAATCGGATGACTGTATGAGTGACAGTTCAGATGACTTCATGAGTGATGGACGGACAGACAGGCTGACAAATCGAACCACACACCCACCGATTGACCAAACCACTGATCGACCGGCCAACTGACTGCGTGGATGACTGTTTTAGCGACGAATGAAGCTGTAAGACACGTGTATGCGTATCCTACACACAAAACGTGAATAGACGACCTACATTCCACATTTTCTTATGCCTAATGCAAATATGTGATGACGGTTGTTGCTAAGCATGGGAATATGTCTTTAAAATGTCTTCAAGTTTCGGTATTGTAGTTTTTTTTATAATAAGAATAGTAATATGCTCAATGTAAATCAATGTTGGAATAATTTCAGTTTGTCTCGTCTTTTAGTTTAGCCAATTATACTGCGTATAAACTTCTTGAGAAATTAATCGAAAATTGAAAATATGTTACCATGAAATTTACAAATGGTTCACACGCGAAAATTAGTCAATGTTTGAATCGAATTGAATAAGGATAGCAAGTGTACAGAAAAATACAAAATTACTATTGGGAATGAACTAAGCTTCTATGCAGACTTCTTCTTCTTTTCGTTCGCTGATCATACCGCCAGTCCTGTAAGCGACTATCGACATGATCATAAGCGTTAAGTGCGTGGATCCATGGTTTATTAGAGTGCGCCGTGCGGCCTAGAACCTCCGTCTTCAGCACTCGAGGTTTCTGTCAGGGTTACCTCACCCTTACCTCCTTTAGTCGCCTCTTACAACACGCAGAGGATACGGAAGGTGTATTCTAAGCCCCACATACAGGGCAAATATACAGACTTTACAGTTTGTAAAACTAAATCAAAGCGAATTTCATTTTTTTAAACTGATTGTCAACTTAAGTTCAGTGCACGTCGAGCGAGTTCACATGCATTGTGATTTGCTGAGGACGTTTCTGTAAGCTGGTTGGTTAAAGCAAATCCCATTGTACGTGCCTGTGCATAATCCGGTGATTGTCTGCTGGCTTCCTGGAATTAATCCCCTAAATAACACAGGTTGCGTTAACAATGCAATGACGTGATGTTTTTCTAACGCCAAAAAATTGAAAGAATTGTACCAAAATTAAATGGACAATTTGTATGCTATATGCACATTTGATGTTTGTTAGATGGTGGTTCTTAATACGAGTCATGGTGGTGGCACATTAAGTCACGGTGGTTCAGTTAGACTTTCACTAAGGCTGGTCATCAGATCGTGATTCTTTGTGACTTGTCTTAGGGAACCACATATATTTGAATGATGGTGGTTGTTCATGAAGGCTTAACGGCGGCAGCATTAGCGGCTTTATAACTGTGGCTATTTAATACCCTTTACAAAATCGTGACAGATAGCACGCATGGAACGCACTGGTGGTTCTTAAAAAGGTTGCGTAGTATACCACCATTAACGGACGCACAGACATACAGACATGCATGTAATTAGAGACTTATCGAGCGACCACCTGTCTGTATGGTCTTTCACATTATTTTCAAAATATTCAACAGAATAAGTTTTATATCTGATTATATATATTGAATGACATCATCGTCAACCACCAGGATTTAGATTTCTCCACTCGTGGTTTTATAATAGACGAACCTGGGACTAATATGTCTGGTGTCCATCGTAATTATCAGGCTATGTGGCATCATCATCATCGTCATCAACAACATCCCGTCGCATTTTATCGTGCATTCAAGTGTTTATGTATCGTGCGTGCGTTTATGTACCGTGCGTGTATGTATGTGTGCATTTTTATTTTATTGACGCACTGGCAACGTGCGGCTTCAATTTCTATGTGCTAGCCATCCGACAGTCATGCACCCATTAGTTTAATTTGTTGATCGCCATCTCCCGGTCGGGGGATCGAACCGCCATTTTGCAACTCCGCATAGTATCCGCAACAATACATCTTTTCACTGGACCACCGCGCCAAGACTAAATAGTAAAGGTTTGGCCGACCAGCTTTCACATGTCTGATATACTGACACACTGGCGATTCATATGGGACTATCTGTGGATACACCTGCAACGATTCAATCCTAGGCTTTTTATGACTATTGTACTCTGACTCCAGCACGGCTCTGGCAGTATATAGTCCAGGAGCTAAAGCTAGGTCAGAATCGTGACGTAGCACACCCAGTATTCGAAAGGTCTGACACTTGCTGTGGCTTGGGGGACATGCCCCACACATTTTAAGCCATGTTGTACAAACAAATTGTGGTAGCACTAATTAGTTATCCTGATTTCTTTGCATAGGGGTTATAGGCTTTGGCTGTATCCACAGTGCACAACGATATAAGCATGCTCGTGTCATAACTCAAAGTAATGTCGTATTAGATTCACCATATATGATATTTAGACGGATATCGACCTAACATATATCCAACATACATTTTGCATGCATATACCAAAGGCGAGGTTCTGGAAGCGCTGCTGCGATTACAATGGCAGTCTTTTTCCAAATGGGTTCAACAAAATGGACAACATGAAGACCACATTACTCCAACAGATTTGGAGAGTCTGGATGAGAAAATTAAGATGTACGGAAGCAGCATTGACGACTTAGACGCACTGCAAGAAAATTTCAAAGAGGTGTGTATGTACGTGAATAAATTGCAACGGCTGTTCAAATCCTTTAAAGTTGAGTCAAGCTCGAAACCTGTTCGCATTTTGGAACTCATATTCATATGGTAGAGCTGCTGCTTGGATTCATAAGAGCTGGGAAAACTGGAGATTGGCAGGCACACCTATCTGCTACTGCTGCTATGGCGCCATATTTCTACAGCATGGACAGAACCAATTATGCAAGATGGCTGCCAATATATCTTGCGGACATGAAGATGCTTCCAAGTACACATCCCCATGTGCATGAACAATTCTTGAATGGAAATCATTCCGTAAGTCGCTCACACCATCCATTCAATCACGTGTGGACAGATATGGCCTTAGAGCAATCGATTAATTTGGATTCCAAAAAGCGAGGTGGTATTATTGGAATAACACAAAAGCCAGGAGCTCTGGAGAGGTGGTTTTTAACTAGCCGCGAGAGGGCAGCCATAACAACGGTCACAAAGCAAATGTGTGGGTTACAAGATAGTCACATGTTTGGAGTACATAAGGAAATGGGGACTAATCGAATGAACAGGGATGAAACCGATGTGCAGAAGATACTTTCGATGTTCTCATCAGATATAATGACCATTCCCTTTAATATTGCGGAAAACGACGACAGCGAGTGTCTTCCGCTTGTAAACATTGCAACTGGCGTGGTATTGCCTAGTGAAATCGCCAAGAGACTTGTTTCCGCCTGTGACATTGGTAAGGAGATTATGGACAATTTTGTTCAGGAGCGGCTGGACACTAACACGGGAAGCTTTTGGGACACGTTGCCACACTTAAAACTTAAAACATTTGCCAGCCTAGCACAGAAGAAAAAACTCAAAACAAATGATGAAAAAATTCACAATGTGAGATCTGACCGCGAACTATTTGGTCGATTAATTATTGCCGCAAGGTCCAGAGATGTTGATTTAAAACTAGTGATGACGTATGAACTGTCTGCTGTTCCACTATCATTGTCACATACGGATGGGACTCTAAGAAAGAATGTGAAAAGTGTTTTGTTAAGTGAACTAGAAAAGGAAGTAAATGTTGATGGACGGCTTCCACCTGTTGACAAGACAGGTGCAACAGCTTATGTAGTAGATGGCATGGCAATTGTGCAAATGGTTAAAACTGGAGGTACGTCCACATTTGGAGAATTGGCTGATAAATACTGGCACATCTTTACAGTTCCACTGAATCAAGAAGACTGCAACAGAGTAGATATAGTTTTTGACAGATATGATAGACTGGAATCTCTCAAAGCGGAAGAGCGGCTAAAACGTGGGTCATCAACAGCATTGGAAGTAAAGATTACTGGAGAAAATACTCCCGTTCCAAAGCAATGGGCCAAGTACATCAGCAATCCAAGCAACAAAAGTAACGTGGTTGCATTTCTCAGCAAGCGGTGGCGTGATACTGGTCCAAATATGCTATCTGCCGACAATTGCGTCATTCTTGCTGGTGGCTTTAACGATGGAATGGATGTTGTTGTCATTTCAGCGAACAATTCGTCGTATTTGGAAGAACTTCGATCAGATCACGAGGAAGCAAATACGCGTATGATGTTGCACGCGCTACACGCTTCAAAAGACCACATGCGTGTTGTTATACAGTCTCCTGATACAGACGTGGCAGTACTTAGTATATATACGTATTGTTCGCTTCACTCTTCTGAACTATGGTTCCGTACGGGCACAAAGGACAAATTGCGATACATACCAATACATACAGTTGCTCAAGTACTGGGCCCAGCTATCTGTCTGTCTTTGCCTGGGTTTCATTCTCTTACAGGTTGTGATAGCACTAGTGCATTATTTGGAGTCGCTAAGAGAAAAGCATTCAATCTCTTAAAGTCATCTGAATGTCATCAGCTTAGCTTAGCCCAACTCGGCGAACATGTTGACTTATCACCGAATACTGCAATTCTATATGAGAAATTTGTCTGTGAGTTGTATACCACCAGGGATGTGGGAAAGACAGCGGATGAAACCCGTTATTGGCTCTTTTGTCAAAAGAGACAAAGAAATGAAAATCTTCTACCTACATCGAATAGTCTAAAGCATCACACCGAAAAGGCCAATTTTCAAGCTCTTGTTTGGAGACGTTCATTACAAGCTGTTCAGAATCCTCTATCTCCAAATGGACATGGCTGGAGTATAGTGGATGGTCTACTCAAGACTGTTCTAATGTCAAAGGATCCTGCTCCATTTGGATTAATTGAACTCACATCATGTAGATGTCAAAAGTCTGCCTGCAAAAGAACAGATCTCTGTCAATGCAAGGCTAACAATCTACTCTGCACTGAAGCATGCCTTTGTATGGGAGGTGAAATGTGTGACAATGTTCAGCATACAATTGTCGAAGATGACTCTGACACGGATGAGTAACATTCTCTCATTTGCTCACGTGATAAATATGTCCTGCCAGCTTGTGTAGACATGCACTGCATGTCAGTTAAAAGTTTAATTATGAAAAATGTAGAAAACATGGGCATTGTTGTAGCTAAGGTATTGCTAGTCACAAGAAGACCTAAGTGCCCCAATATGTACAAAGCAACATACGGGTGTCTTAAACGAGGTTGATTTTGTATAAATCTGCGATATACGATCACTCCTTTCCATTTTGGTTAAGAATGTATTGATATAACATGCGCTTAAGTTTGTGAAAAATTTACCATTGTGAAAATTGTCTGAAAACTACATTCAACACCTATTGTAAATGGGCTTCTCACGGGTTAGTGATACCACAATTTGCTTGTACAACACGGCTCAGAATATACCCAAGACATCGGGCTAGCATAATATAGAGACAAACCTTCTGAATACTGGGTGTGCTACGAAACCATTCTTCTAGACCCCTTTTGAAAATTGGCTCCCGGACAAATATGTATTTTTATTTTATTGACGCACTGGCAACCTGCGGATTCAATTTATATGAGCTAACCAGCCGACAGTCATGCACCCATTAGTTTAATTTGTTGATCACCATTTCCCGGTCGGGGGATCGAACCGCCATTCTGCAACTCGGCATAGCATCATCAACCAGACATCTTTCCACTGGACCACCGCGCCAAGACTAAATAGTCACGGTTTGGCCGCCCAGCTTTCACATGTCTGATATACTGACACACTGGCGATTCATATGGGACTATCTGTGGATGCACCTGCCACGATTCAATCCTAGGCTGTTTACGCCTATTGTACTCTGACTCCAGCACGGCTCTGGCAGTATATGTATTTTTATTTTATTGACGCACTGGTAACGGGCGGCTTCAATTTCTATGGGCTAACCAGCCGACAGTCATGCACCCATTAGTTTAATTTGTTGATCACCATCTCCCGGTCGGGGATCGAACCGCCATTCGTGGTTTTATAATAGACGAACCTGGGACTAATATGTCTGGTGTCCATCGTAAGTATCAGGCTATATGTGGCATCATCATCATCAACAACACCCCGTCGCATTTTATCGTGCATTCAAGAGTTCATGCATCGTGCGTGCGCTAATGTACCGTGCGTGTATGTATGTATGTCCGTCTGTTTGAAGCGTCTACCTTCAATCAATCAAATATTAGTATATGTATAAATTGCATGCGCACAGCGTTACAAACACACCATTTGTCTTAGCAAGTAGGTCTATACCGAATATGTTACGTCTTAGGTAAACAACAAGAAGGCCAGAGGAACAACGATGTCGAAGGGTGACACTACCGTCTTAGTAGTCGGGGCAAGAAAGGTAACACGTTAACCCATTAACTCTCAAGATTCTTCACTTTTCTCATAGAAAATGTCCATTGTCAGACCAAGAGGAGGCTATTTTCGAAAATTCACCACTGGAATGATTGTCCAGTGGTAAATTGTCAAAATTAGTCTTCTCTAGGTCGGCAAATGAGACATTTCCTGAGACCAACGCAGAAGCCGTTTTTGGCTGATATGAGAGCATCATCATCATCACCAACATCGTCGTAATTATCGTCATCGTCATCCACCATCATCTGATGAATGAGAAATCAGGCCTGTAGTTATACAGGCACAATCACTCAACAACAAAAGCAAAATGTACAACTTAAGTAGCCTAGCAACACACATAACGATACACCGCATATTTCTAAAACAGAAAATTAGAATTGCCTTTCATACCGTCACCGTTTCGATATATCAGTAATAAGGGAGATCACGCGTTTAATTATATATTGAAACCCTATCACGATTTATCTCCCTTATTTTTTGGTACATCGGCGTGGGTGTGTTTAATTTTCATTTCTATTTGTTTCCATGCTTCTATGCGATCTAGATCTTCTATGCCAATTCACCGTCAAATTTTAACACATTATTATTTTCAGCAAGTCTACCTCCTGTGTGAGCTGCTCGGTAGGGAGACAAAGCTAGTGACATCATTAATACTAGTTCACATATAAGACTTGCCACGGGAGCGGAGGAGTAAAGCGAGACGTTAACAAGAAACTTGACGTGTATTGGACGGAATATGCGGATGATAACCGGTCACCACGCTCTTTGCTAACGTTTGGCTCATTGCGTGCCCGCTCCAGCGGGCATGCTTCTATTTGAGATCTCTTATTTATTCTGGTCCGACTGTAATAGAGTGTGCGCAACGATGACCGCTTAATTATTTTAATAAACAGCCAACGGAACTCCAAATAACTACTCTAAATAAGTACTCTTCTTTTGCTGAAGGACTGTGTACAAAACATGTTTATCATTCCTTCTGCATATGAAAGTACTCAGGCACACGCCCACTCGCGGCGTCTCCTATATGTCCACTTTAGCACTCTATCAAACTAACCACAAATGGCTTCTTGCGGTGATCGTGAGAAATTTCCATTTGCATTAATTAGCTACTCGCCAGAGAACTTGTTTTGAAAGTTTACCACTGGAATGACTGGTTGGATAACCGATCCTATAATTCCAGTAGTAAATTGCAAAAGAAAAACCACAATGGTCTCTTGGACGGCAATTAGACATGGGACATTTTCTATAATAATGGATTGTTCTGTTTATGACGTCATAATTATTTATGTCAGATGTAGCTGGACGTCACAATCAAAATGTGTAATGAATGACGTATCTAGCTCCACCAGGAACATTGAATAGCCAGTCAAGTATGCGAATTGCACGTCTTTACTTTTTAATCAACATGCTGTTGAATATTTTGAAACTAATTTGACTAGACGCTGTTCGAATTGTATGTCTTTGCTATTTATCCAACAGTCAATTTCTATGATAATGGCTGGGTTCGATCTGTAACTGAAGGATATGACGTCATAATCAATTACTTCATATACAGGCTGACGTCACAATCAAAAATGTGTAAATGAATGGCGTATCGAGCTCAGTCATGAACATTGAATAGTCCGGCAAGTGTACGAATTGTATGTCTTTACTGTTTAATCAACATCGTGTTGAATATTTTGAAACTAATTTGACCTGGAGTTGTTGCGCCCAGAGGCAGCAAACCTTTAAAAGCACCCAGTCAAATTAGTTTCAAAATAGTCATCAGCTTACCTTCTTCTAAAAACCCATTTGTTCCAAAAAGCATATTTCACTATTTAAAATTAGCTTTAACTTTTGTAAAGCGCCTTTGGGCAGTTAATTCTGGAATTGGCGCTATATAAATGAATACATACATACATACATACCTGTATAGTTACCGTGTGTGTGTGTGTGTGTGTGTGTGTGTGTGTGTGTGTGTGTGTGTGTGTGTGTGTGTGTGTGTGTGTGTGTGTGTGTGTGTGTGTGTGTGTGTGTGTGTGTGTGTGTGTGTGTGTGTGTGTGTGTGTGTGTGTGTGTGTGTGTGTGTGTGTGTGTGTGTGTGTGTGTGTGTGTGTGTGTGTGTGTGTGTGTGTGTGTGTGTGTGTGTGTGTGTGTGTGTGTGTGTGTGTGTGTGTGTGTGTGTGTGTGTGTGTGTGTGTGTGTGTGTGTGTGTGTGTGTGTGTGTGTGTGTGTGTGTGTGTGTGTGTGTGTGTGTGTGTGTGTGTGTGTGTGTGTGTGTGTGTGTGTGTGTGTGTGTGTGTGTGTGTGTGTGTGTGTGTGTGTGTGTGTGTGTGTGTGTGTGTGTGTGTGTGTGTGTGTGTGTGTGTGTGTGTGTGTGTGTGTGTGTGTGTGTGTGTGTGTGTGTGTGTGTGTGTGTGTGTGTGTGTGTGTGTGTGTGTGTGTGTGTGTGTGTGTGTGTGTGTGTGTGTGTGTGTGTGTGTGTGTGTGTGTGTGTGTGTGTGTGTGTGTGTGTGTGTGTGTGTGTGTGTGTGTGTGTGTGTGTGTGTGTGTGTGTGTGTGTGTGTGTGTGTGTGTGTGTGTGTGTGTGTGTGTGTGTGTGTGTGTGTGTGTGTGTGTGTGTGTGTGTGTGTGTGTGTGTGTGTGTGTGTGTGTGTGTGTGTGTGTGTGTGTGTGTGTGTGTGTGTGTGTGTGTGTGTGTGTGTGTGTGTGTGTGTGTGTGTGTGTGTGTGTGTGTGTGTGTGTGTGTGTGTGTGTGTGTGTGTGTGTGTGTGTGTGTGTGTGTGTGTGTGTGTGTGTGTGTGTGTGTGTGTGTGTGTGTGTGTGTGTGTGTGTGTGTGTGTGTGTGTGTGTGTGTGTGTGTGTGTGTGTGTGTGTGTGTGTGTGTGTGTGTGTGTGTGTGTGTGTGTGTGTGTGTGTGTGTGTGTGTGTGTGTGTGTGTGTGTGTGTGTGTGTGTGTGTGTGTGTGTGTGTGTGTGTGTGTGTGTGTGTGTGTGTGTGTGTGTGTGTGTGTGTGTGTGTGTGTGTGTGTGTGTGTGTGTGTGTGTGTGTGTGTGTGTGTGTGTGTGTGTGTGTGTGTGTGTGTGTGTGTGTGTGTGTGTGTGTGTGTGTGTGTGTGTGTGTGTGTGTGTGTGTGTGTGTGTGTGTGTGTGTGTGTGTGTGTGTGTGTGTGTGTGTGTGTGTGTGTGTGTGTGTGTGTGTGTGTGTGTGTGTGTGTGTGTGTGTGTGTATATATATATATATATATATATATATATATATATATATATATATATATATATATATATATATTCCAACACACAAAAATGGGTGGAGCTTAGCTAGAAATAGGCGTGGTATACCTAGAAATGGATCTCTCTATTGAAATTGTCATGAGCAAATTGAGCATTACATGGCTAATACCACTTGGTAAGGCGTGGCCCACACAACATGGACCAACCATATTTATAGGTCACATATTTTAACAAGATTGTTGCCCTGAATACAATGTACTTGTCCTCTGACGGAGGGAGGATAATTAATACCACTTGCTAATGGGCATTTTCTGTTGTCTATCCATCATATTACGTCATATGATGTCATAATCAACGACGTGACGTATATGATGACGTCATAATCATGACATCATGACTGACTCAATTTAGTCCGTCTTAAATGCTTAATAGTCCGACACGTTGTACGAATTGTGTCTTTGCTATTTACAAAACATGCTGGTGAATATTTTGAAACTAATTTGATTGGGCGATGTTACTGCCACAAGCAGCAACAGCATCCAGTCAAATTGGTTTCAAAATAGTCAACACCTTACCCGTAGTTTTCTGGAAATTGATAGCCAAGAAGCTCAGAGATCCATTGATACCAACACGAGCGCGGTATGAATGTATTCAGTGACCGATTGACTAACGTTAGGCCTATGGAAGTCATTTCAAGCAACCGCCACCAAGATGTGACTTACTTGGGCACAATTGTGTGTTTTTCTAACAAAATCCTTTAGAATGTTTAACACCGAAATTTCAATATCTCAGATAAAGACAACTATACGAATATCTTTTTAATCCTTTGACTGGTAGCCCACCCCGCCCTACCCACCTACTTGTTGCTATCATAGACCTGTATTAAGTTTTGCAACGACAATGACTGCCCATGTAAGCCTATCATCTTCTCTTAATGTATTTTAACCCTTTCATGAGGAGGCCGCCAAAACCGGCCTCTACAGTGATCTTGAGGATGTTAATTTGCAGATCAAGAGATCGTTTTTGAAAATTCACCACTGAAATGACTGGCTCGATAATTGAGCCAGTCATTCCAATAGTAACTCTTCAAAACGGTGGTCTATTGGCCTGCAAATAGACACTTAATAACCAAATATTTTTCTTCACTCAATTTAGGTAATACAGGGTTAATAAATTATGAGGACGACGATGATGTACCATGTATGTTTAACATTTCCCGTATTGTATTATAGTATGATTCACATTTGTTGCATTCGAGATATTCCACTGAGAATTGGCGAGTTGTTTTGTCGAACTTGCTCTGTAATTTCTCATGACCAAGCAATGTACCAATTCTCAGTTGAATATCTCGGAAGGGTTGCGATAAAAATTGATACGATAAATTTCTCGATCTCGTATCGAAAGAGAACTCGCGGGATACGAATGAATAATGGATGTGTGATTATCAGTAGTATCCTTTTGTCTTTAATCCATTCGTGGGAATACATCCATGTAGGGCCAATGCAATTATGTAGCAGTATTGATAGACTACCAATGTTCCAAATTTCCAGTCAAAACTGCTGTCAATAATATTGTAGCAGATTGTTGAATACAGAAATCAACCGAAGGTGTAGACCTACGCATGTGCTAAGTTAAGAACGTCTACAGGAAATTCGGCCACAGAATTTCAACCATATTTTTAGATAGGTATAGCAATACGCTAGTGAAGTAATGGATTGAGGTAAAAAAAATTTTTACCATGAAGTAATTTCGTAGTGCACAATTTCATACCGAAAATTTGCTAAATCTCCGGTGATTCACAGTTTTCAGTGCCCTATTGTCTGTAGTATGTTTAGCCCCATAATTTCACCGACAGACTTGAGCCTTAATATACTAGGTATATTCCGAATCTAACAAATTCTAGATGAAATAATTTTATTAGGAAAAAATTGGCTTAAATGTTGGGGTTTTCGTATTTTTCGGTGCCCTACTGTCTGTATGTAATATGGTCGTCTCCAGAACTTCGCTCACATAGACGTAGAGTGATTTGTGAATTGAAAAAAATTTGACCGTTAAGTAATTTCGTAGTATACGATTTCATCGCGTAAATTCGTTTCAATTTTGGCAGATCTGCGGGTTTTCAATTCCCTACTATTACCTGTCTGCAATAGGTTTGGCCACATAATTTCACCGATATGGTTAGATAGCGATATGCACACGCTCATGAATCTTGAGTTTTCTACTACGTAGTAATTTCGTAATATTCAATTTAGTAGCCACGGACAGTTGTCAAATGCCAACAATTTACTATGTTCGGTAACCTTATGTCTGTTCTCGATTTGTAATAATTTTTTTTATATATGGATGAATATAACTCAATATGAGCTAGTGCTTTTGCACAATTCTACCATCAAGTAATCTCATCGTAGGTAGTTACATATTCGCTGTATGGCCCCATTGTAATATGGTTGGTTCACATTCACCACATTCAGATAGGTGTCGGTATGGGTTCGGCCCCAGAATGTCACCCATATGTTTAGATAGGTATAGGCATATGCTAACGGAGTAGTGCGATTTAAAACTATCTACCATGAAATAATTTCGGCTCAAATTTAGGCCGTTTCATGGTTTTCGTTGCACCCAGTCGAATTAGTGTCAAAATAGTCATCAGCTTACCTGTATAGTTACCTTGAAATTGGAAGTCTGGGAATTCATTATTCAGCGTATTTATACATCGATTCCAACACGCAAAAAAGGGGTGGAGCTTAGCTAGAAATAGGCGTGGCATACCTAGAAATGGATCCCTCTATTGAAATTGGCATGAGCAAATTGAGCATTACAGGGCTAATACCACTTGTTAATGCGTGGTACACACAATATGGACCACTTGTATTAAGAGAGCACCCGTATTTACAGGTCACATATTTTAACAAGGCCAATCATAGATTGTAGACCCTTGCCATCCCGAACGCACATAGACCAGAATACAATACACTCATCCTCTGACGGAGCGAGGGTAATTAATACCACTTGCTAATGGGCCTTTTCAGGTTGTCTATCCATCATATTACGTCATATGACGTCGTAATTAGTTAAGTGATGTGTAGGATAACGTCATAATAATGACGTCATGACTGACTCGATTTAGTCCATCTTAAATGCTTAATAATCTGACAAGTACGAATTGTATGTTTTTGTTATTTAATAAAAATGCTGTTGAATATTTTGAAAGTAATTTGACTGGCCGCAGTTGCTGCCATAGGCAGTTAATTTAGTGTCAAAATATTCCACGGCTTACCTGATTAGTTTTCTTGAAATTTATCGTCTAGTAGTTCAGAAATCCATCGATCCCAACTCGAGAGTGGTATGGGTGGAGTTTAGGTAGAGATGGGCAGGGCATAGCTAAACTGGAAAGGTTCATTGTATTAATAAACCACCATGCCGTTTTCAGTGCCCTATTGTCTGTAGTATGTTCAGCCCCATAATTTACCCCACATAGACTTGATCTTTAATAAGCTAGTTATATTCCGAATCTAACAAATTCTAGATGAAGTAATTTTAATACGCAAAATCTAGCTTAAATGATGGTGTATTCGTGGTTTTCGGTGCCCTACTTTCCGTAATATGGTCGGTTCCAGAACTTCGCTCACATAGGCGTATAGGAGTTTGAACATGCTAGTTACATTGGGAATTTAAAAGAATTTGAACGAAGTATTTTCGTAGTATGCGATTTCATCGCATAAATTTGTTCCAATGTTGGCAGATATGTGGTTTTCAATACCCTATCGTCTGCAATATGTGTGGCTACATAATTTCACCCATATGGTTAGATAGGGATATGAATACGCTAATGAATCTTGAGATTTCTACCACGTAGTAATTTTGTAATATTCAATTTAGTAGCCACGGACAGTTGTCAAATACCAACAATTTACTATATTCAGTATTAGAATCTCAGTTCTCGGTTTGTAATCATTTTTTTACATATAGCTGTATAAAACTGAATATGTACTACTACTGCTTTTGTAATTTCATAGTACACAACTCCATACCGAAAATTGGCGCAAAATCTGTCAGATCAATGATTTTCTGTACCACACTGTTTGCAATAGGTTCGACCCCAGAAGTTCACCCATATGGTTAGATACGTATATGAATACGCTAATAAAGTATCAAAGGTTTCAAAAATGTTTACTACACAGTAATTTCGTCATATGCAATTTAGTAGTGGCACACCATTGTCAAATTCCAATAATGTACTATACTCGGTACCAGAATATCTCTACATGCCTTGTAGCCAGTTTTCGAACATAAGGCCATGTAGAACTCACTATGTTCTCGTGCTGTGCGAACTATTGTGATAATTCTACCACCAAATATTTATTATAGTAATGTGAAAATATTTCTATATATCCCATAGTATTAGCCGCGTGTACTGGTAGAACCGGACTTATCAGGCCAATACCCTAACATTTGCACATATGGTTTTTGATTTTGAAGGCGTTAATTTGCAACCAAATTGATTAGCCAGTGAGACGGAACCAGCAGATAGGAAACCTGACAGAGCAACAGTGGCAGGGGCTCATGCAGCATCAACTCCAATAAACATAGAACAATTAGCTATTGAGTTGCTGAAACATCCAGACAGGAACTTTGTAGATAATTTAATTCAAGGCCTCACATATGGTTTCCATACAGGTGTTTCAGAGCTCCCAAAGATAGCATTAGAGTGTAGGAATTTGAAGTCGGTGAACAAAGAGCCCATTATTGTCGACCAGTTATTAAAAGATGAACTTGATAAAGGCTATTTATGCGGCCCATTTCTTAAGTCACCTTTTCAGAACTTTTGAGCAAGTCCCATTGGTCTAGCAACGGGTCGATACTCTGGTAAAAACGGCTCATAGTGGACTTATCAGAACCACACGACTTGGAAGGTTCGTAGTGTCAATAATTTGATAGACAAGACTGATTGCTCCCTGTCATACGTCACAATCGATGATGCAATTCATTCTATCCTAGACACGGGCAAGGGGGCATGGATATGCAGATGCATTTAAATTGATGCCAATACTGCCAGAGTTATGGCACTTGTATTGTGTCAAGGTGAAGAATTTGAACTATTTTTATAATAAATTACCTTTCGGTAGTCGGTCCATGGCGATTTGTTGGATTACAAAAAGCAACTATGGCATAAATACAATTTTGCATATGTTAGATGATTTTTTGACTATTGAGAAGTGATTCAGAACCGGAGTGGAATATGGCATTATTAACTCATTTTTGGCAAATTGAATATACCTTTGGCGACCCATAAGACGATAGGCCCAACTGATTGAATTCCTCGGTATAATTTTGGATTCTGTAAGAATGGAGGCAAGACTTCCACTTGATAAGGTATATAGAATCATGGCACTTCCACTTGATAAGGTATATAGAATCATTGCCATGATGACTAAATTTTTGCATAAAAGCAAATGTACAAAGCAAGAACTTTTGAGTTTGTTGGGCCACTTCAATTTCGCTGCAAGACTGATTGTTACTGGGAGATCTTTTGTATCTTATTTAATCACTTTAGCTACAGCGGTGAAAGAATTGCACCAGAAAGTAACTTTGAATAGTGAATGTAGAAAAGAATTGAAGATGTAACTCTTTCTGCAGAGTTGGAATGGTTCAACAATCTTTCTCGACAAATTCATTACCTGCGCAGCCGATTTGGAATTATACACAGATGCGTCAGGTATTGGATTTGCCGGCTATTACAATGGAAAATGGTTTCAGGATAAATGGGCAGCTAAACTGGTGGATATTCAAACGGAGAATTGTTCCATGGCATTCCCGGAATTATACCCCATCGTGGTAGCAACAGCCTTATGGGGAGCGTCATGGTCTAAAAAATGTATCCTATTTTATTGTGACAACTTAGGTACAGTTGACATTATTAGGAAAGGGCTTTAAAAAATACCACATATCAACAGGTTGATGCATCACTTGTCCTGGTGTACAGCATCATATAGTGTCCCTGTTACAGCTAAGCATATTCTAGGTAACTTAAACAACATTGCTGATTCTATTTCTAGGTTCCAGGAACAGCGGTTTCGAGAGTGTGCCCCATTGGCGGAGAAGGTGGCTATGCCAATACCAGAACCTATACAAATTCTATTCTAGACAATATTCTGGACAGGTTGTGGTTGACAGCAGTTAGCAAACACACAATGAATAGCTATAAATCGTGTATCTCATGTTACCGTCGGTGTGTGGCTATGATGGGCTGGAGTAATTGTAATTGTATGTACAATGCCACCCATGTCGGAGGGCATGCTGCTGTACTTTATCGCACATTGTGCCTAAGTGTTCAGATTTCGGTATAGCACCATCAAGATCTATCTAGCAGGTATCCGTTTTCATTATGTAGTGGCAGGCTGTCCTAATCCTTTTTATATAGGTCAAACCAACCGTTGTCAAGGGTCAAGTTATTACTGACATCTGTTCAAAGGTCTCAAGCTACAATACATGCAACTAGGTTGTCAATCACCATTGACATATTGTCTCAAGTGTGGCAGGTGTTTTTGGAAAATATACTGATTGCCTGATGTCAGCAGTTTGCACACAGTGGCTTTCTTTGGATTTCTTAGGTGTAGGGAATTTACAGTCCAATCTCAGAATGTGGCCGTTGAGAACGGGAGATGCTACATGGGCTGCCGATTCATCACATTTTATCCTCACACTAAAAGCGTTCAAAACGGATCCTTTTCGGCGAGACATAGACATTCATGTGTGCTGTGTGGACAGAGATTTAATTTGTCCAGTCAGTACCTTAAGAAGGTATTACCTACTCCGGTATCAGATGGATGCTAGAGTTTCAGATCCTTTGTTCTGCTCCGGTAATGGAGTAATCCTAACCAGAAAGTACCTTATCGAGCACCTTAGAACCATTATTCAAAGATGTAATTTAGACAGTATGCAATATTGCGGGCATTCATTCCGCAAGGGCGCAGCTACTTCTGGTGCTCAAGGGCAGGTAGAAGATCATATGATCAAGGTTTTGGACCGTTGGTCCTCGGACTGCTATACCAGATATATTCAGACTAACTTATTATCTATTAGAACTGCACAGAAAGCCAGGTGTCAGACAATTGGATTCCTTGATTTAGGGACATATGAGTAGGTCACTAGACTCTAATCCGAAATAGGTGGTCGGGAGAGGGCAATCAAACAATCCTTTACGTTCAACCTCTATAGAAAGGCCACTAAGTTAACTTTATGTTGAATAACTATTAAGGGGCCACCGCCTTAAGAAACCGCTTTGAGTCTCCTTCAGAGGATGGTTAATACATGTTTCTGTATTTTACCCTCTCACCATAAGGGGAAGAGGGTATTGCGATCGGGTTGAAAGACTAGATGATTTGATTCAGATTTAACACAATAAGGAATTTGCCATGGAATGTATTCATGACCATGACCAGAATCGGATCAAATCTGAATCTATGGATAGCTCAGAAATTATGGGCACAATTTTTGCTTGAGCTTAACACAAGAAGGATGAGAACATAGACTCGGTTCTATAACTGTGGGCATGATCTGAGAAAGCCCTATATCTAATAAACAACTATGATGTGACAGAAAATGGGAGGGCCAGTGTCTGACATCTGATTGCTCTTGTTTGCATATATACCATGTATTTTCACTACATAGTAACAAATATATTATGATGTATTTGCAGGCATGTAGGGTGAATGGCTGGTTCCACACTGGCAGGAAGCCGACAGTTTATCACTAAGCGTGGATACAAAAAGTGCAGTGTATAGCATGTCACTAGACGGGTAACATTCTAGTGTGGAATTCGCTATATAGTGTGTTCAGGTATTAACGATGACGAGTAGAATTGAACTGCGCTAATCAATGATGGCCCTACCCCAGTCAGCGCCATCGGTCCTGAGTGACTTCATTGTCTGCATTCTGACTACAGCACACTTGTACCAGGAACAGTCGGGATCATGTTATAGGACTACCGTAGACCACAGGTATATACCTGTCTGTGGTTGTTCATGCCATAGACATTGACAATTTCAGTCTTGAGCAATCATAGTTACCACATGGAATGTGAAACTGGTGGTTACATAGTGTACGTGTTCGAGACTTATAACAAATCTTACTGCCTACAGTGTTGGGTTGAACAAGCCTATCGATCTTAAATTTTGGGGAACACTCGTGACCCACTTACCTTGTGCCGAGGTCATCAGTGAGTGGCTTTGAATCAAGGGCACTAGGCAGTGGCTTCATCACAAATTAGCATGTCACGGTGGCATGTAGATAGTAATCATGTTCTTAACCCAACGCTCATATATGTAAGCCATTGTGTCACTCGTTTTGGGCAGTATCCACCAAAGGTTTACCGTAATCATGTATGCCAAGACATTTACCACCATATTATGCAGCTAGGTTGTCATAGAATATAAATATAGGGGGATTTATCAATATTCATATAATATGCAAGCATCGTTTATTAAGCAATCTGGGCACTTACGTGCCTCAAGCGTTGTGTTGCCTGCCCAGGGGAGGCAACCAATATACATTAGACATAAGTGCAGGCGTGACCGGCTTATGTCTGTCACCAAATAAATATGTAAACTTATTCATGTGTTCGCGTTAAGTGTACATGCATTAATTGAAGTTTAATGGTTGACAGTCAATCAATCATTAAACATGGTTAATGGATGCACATTGGATATTACTGTGATATAATTCAGAGTCAAACCTTAGTCAAGAAGGTGGTATTAAGCTGATTGAGGTGCGATGTAGTCCAAGAGTTATCCCCCTTGATAGAAGATAGTCCAAGAGTTATCCCCCTTGATATGTGATGTTTTCATAGCATCTGCTATACAATTATGGAATGCAAGGCAAGCAAGTACCATACCTAACTAATGAGGTAATGAAGCAGTCACCATCCATATATGGAAATCTGAATGTTCTAAGCCAACAGCCCATCATGCAGGGCAAGCAAGCAGCACACCTAACTAATGAGGTAATGAAGCAGTCACCATCCATATATGGAAATCTGAATGTTCTAATCCAACACACCCCATCATCTCATACAATCGCATGATTATTCCAGCCAATCATGGTAGATTCTACAACATAGTACCAGTGAGGTAAACATGTTAGTAGCTACTGGACTGGGCTGCTTCAGTCCGTTTCTCAACGCCATGCAATCAACATCTTGCAATCTGGGCACTTACGTGCCTCAAGCATCGTGTTGCCTGCCCAGGGGAGGCAACCAGTACATTAGACATAAGTGCAGGCGTGACCGGCTTATGTCTGTCACCAAATAAATATGTAAACTTATTCATGTGTTCGCGCTATGTGTGCATGCATTAATCATAATGATAACACTTACCAAGTTTCAAAAGAATCACAGCTAAACTGTAGGAGTTGCGTTGACAAATGATTGGCAATGCAGTTTATGTATCAGCTTTAAGATATTTAAAGGGTGATAACTCTGTAATGAATAATTTTTTGGGCGCGAAAAAGCACATGCACATCTGCACATGATACTGATAATGTGGACAAAATTTAAAGTTAATCCATTGAGACCTCTAGGAGTTGCGCTGACAAGAAATGCTTGTCAGAGATGGGTGGACTGACAGACGGACATACTTACATTTTGGACAGACTGATGGATGTACAGGTATACGGATAACACATGATACTGATAATGTGGACAAAATTTAAAGTTAATCCATTGAGACCTCTAGGAGTTGCGTTGACAAGAAATGATTGTCAGAGATGGATGGACTGACAGACGGACATACATACATTTTGGGCAGACATATGGACGTACAGGTATATGGATAGCACATGCACACCCGCACGTGGTAATGATATCACGTACCAATTTTCAAAAGAATCGGAGCTAAACTGTAGGCAATGCAGTTTATGTATCAGCTTTAAGATATTTAAAGGGGGGGTAACTCTATAATGAAAAATTTTTTGGTCACGAAAAAACCACATGGCCATCTGCACACGATGCTGATAATGTTGACAACATTTTACGTTAATCCATTGAGACCTCTAGGAGGAGTTGTGTTGACAATAAATGATTGGCAATACAGTTTATGTATCAGCTTTAAGATATTTAAAGGTGGATAACTCTGTAATGAACATCTGCACATGATACTGATAATGTAAACACAATTTAAAGTTAATCCATTGAGACCTCTAGGAGTTGCGTTAACAAGAAATGATTGTCAGAGATGGATGGACTGACAGACAGTCATACATATATTTTGGACAGATGGATGGATGTACAAGTACATGGATAGCACATGCACACCTACATCTTGGATTTTGTATCATCGCCAAATTCGATAGGTTTCTTCCCAAGACCTAGTCCAACCACACTTTGAAGTTTCAATGCGATCCGACAAACGGTACCGGAGTTATCATCAGGAAACCACTCTGCCGCCCGCACGCCTACCTGACCGACCGCCCGGATGGACGCCGCCATTACATAATACCCCGCCAACTTTTTTGGCAGGGTATAAAATGGGAAAGGTACCACTGATCAATGGTGCAGCCATCCTTGACATTATTGAGCAAGCATATGACATTTACAAATGGGACAATGGTCACAGTAAAAAATTGGATGGGGAAATGCAAGAATATTGATGTCATTGACATTATGGACAAATGGGAAATGTACGATTGATCAATGGACCAGACATCCGACATTATTGGCCCAACAGATTACATTTACCAACAGGACATTAATCACAGTAAACAAATTGGATGAGGAAATGCAGGAATATTGGTGTCTGATTGACATTATTGAACAATGGGGAAGGTATGATTGATCAATGGGACAGCCATCCATGGCGCTATTGAGCCTGCAGAGTAAAAATGTTGATGAAGAAATGCAGGAATATTGGTGTCATTGACATTATTTACCAATGGAAAAAGTACCATTTACCAATAGGTCAGCCATCACAGACACTATTGATTAATAGTCCAATTGTCACAACACTGACATTTATCATTGGCAAACAGTAACAAATTTGGATGCGGAAACACAAGAATATTGGCATGCGTGGCCAACCGAAAGAGTACCATTAATCAATGGGGCAGTCGTCCCTGACACTATTACCATTTGATTGAAGTGTACTAAAGGAACATTTCTGATAAATCTTGTTTTAGTCCATTACCAATTTACGAAATGTGACACATTATTTTCCCCTTATTTCAAGTCATGGCTACTTTATATTCATAGGGCGAATAGATATTGGCTGAAGGTACATACATGAATCTGCTAAATTTGATTTTAATCCATCAACAATTGATGAAACAAATAGATGTTCACCATAGGGTTCAATATTTTAAGACTTAATGAACCAGAGTTATGGCCCTTGTTTAAAGATGCATACTCTTTATATCCATAGTTCAAGTAAATATTTGACTGAAGGAACATCTCTGCTAAATTTGATTTTAATTTATCAACAATTGGTGAAAACATATATTTTCCCCATATGGTTCAATACTTAAAAACTCTTCAATGAACCCGAGTTATGCCCCTTGTTTAAGGGCATGATCACTTCATATGCATAGCTCCAATAGATGTTATCTAAAATATAGTTGTAATCCATCAACAAATGACGAAAGGTGCAACAAACGTATTTTCCCCATAGGCTTCAATACTTTGAAAATATTTCAAGTTGTATAACAAGAGGTATCAAAAGATACCAAATATCTCACATTTTTAAGTTACCGCAGGACCCGGCTGCTGCCGGACCAGGTCTGCCCAGGACTATAAATATTCTGCGAAAAAATCATGTCCATGCCATGTACATATATAGAACAAGAGCTATCAGAAGTTAGCAAATAGCTTACCTGTATATTAATTGTACATCACAGGATATGATGGACCAACGGAGTCTAATTTTGAAATTGAACAATCAACCTGTCGATTCAAAATACCCATGGTACTACCCATCGGGCAAGCATAGCTTGGAGACTAAACCATAAAGCCTTTCTGCCCAGTAGTAACCTGCAGTACAATTACTACCGGTACCCCAAGTTCAAACGAAAGGCAAAGGGTCCAAGCATAAGCAAAGTTCAGTCTGAAAACAGAAGAAACATCTTCAAAAGCAGGTACATTAATATGATCCATGCTACATTTAAGAAGCCTATATAACAAATCAAAACATTTTATCTAAACTAGTATTTGCTGATTAAATTATCATTTGAAAAACCATTAACCACAGCATAATACATATAACCAGGATGCAAATCAGCCATAAAATAATCGATGTCCAACCTCTATAAAAGTACCGTATAGACAAATTTTGAAAATAAATTTATGTTTGATGTGGACAAGTCCTAACCATCGTATAGAACACATATGTGAAGTTTTATTCAAATCGACCAAACCCTTGTGGGTGTGAACGACGTTTTAAAAAAAACCTTAATACAACAAGAACCTATACCTGGCTATATAACCTGCATACAAATCATCCTTAAAATAATCAAAGTTCAAACGGTGAAAAAATCCTGAAAAAATGTCAAAGTCGATTTCCTTTTGATGTGGACTAGTCTTAAGCATTGTATAGAACAAATCTGTGACGTTTTATTCATCTTGGATAACCACTTAAGGGTGCAAATGTCATTCTTTTTAAACTTAACACAGTCAAGAATCATAACCAGGATATATAATCTGCAAACAAATTAGACATAAAATAATCAGAGTTCAAACAATGAAAAAATAAGGAAAAATGCCAATGTCGATTACCTTTTGATGTGGACTAGTCCTAAGTATTGTATGGAACAAATCTGTGACGTTTTATTCAAATTGGATAACACCTTGTGGGTGCAAATGTTGTTTGAAAAAGGCTTAACATAGCCAAAACCTATACCCGGTCACATAACCAGCATACAAAGCAACCATAATATAATCACAGTTCAAACAATGACAAAATCTGGGGGAAAATGTCAAAGTCGATTTCCTTTTGATGTGGACTAGTCCTAAGCATCGTATAGAACAAATCTGTATAGTTTTATTCAAATTGGATAAACCCTTGTGGGTGCAAATGTCGTTTGAAAAAGGCTTAACATAGCCAAAACCTATACCTGGCCACATAACCGGCATACGAATCAGGTATAACATAATCAGAGTTCAAACGGTGAAAAAAATCTGTGAAAAATGCCAGTCAATTCCTCGATAGAACAAATCTGTGAAGTTTTATTCAAATAACCCAACCCCTTGTGGGTGTAAATGTCATTTGAAAAAAGCTTAACACAGCCAAGAATCATAACCAGGATATATACCCTTCATACAAATCAGCCATAAAATAATCAGAGTTCAAACAATGGAAAAATCGGGGGAAAATGTCAAAGTCGATTGTCTTTTGAGGTGGACTAGTCCTAAGCATGGTATAGAACAAATCTCGGAAGTTTTATTCAAATCTCCCAACCCCTTGTGGGTGTAAATGTCATTTGAAAAAAGCTTAACACAGTCAAGAATCATAATCAGGATATAATATGCATGCAAATTCACACTAAAATAGTGAAACTTCAAACGGCAAAAAAATCTGTAAAAAATTTGAGTCGATTTCTTTTTGATGTGGACTGGTCCTAAGCATAGTATAGAACAAATCTGACATGTTTTTTTAAATCGGATATCCCCATGTGGGTGCAAATGCCATTTTAAAAAACCCTGACACAGCCAAAAAAGATAACTCTTGACTCATAAAATATTCTATGTTCAAACATGATAAAAGTATGAAATTTTTTTTAAATCAATATAATTTTGATGCAGACTAGTCCTAAGCATCCCATAGAACACATCTGTGTAATTTTTTTTTAAATCGGATAACCACAAATGCCATTTTAAAAAGATTACCCTGTCCGGACGCCAACACCAACATTTTTCCCTCTCCCAAAATCTCTTTTTTCAACTTATGAAAATTGTGAGATAAAAAGCTTAACAGGACCGGATGCAAATGAGACTGCAAACACTGTGACAGCTTCTGTCAGGGCTAAAACCTGACTCAAGTCCATACCACCATAAACAAATACCCAGTCTGACTCGGGTCTATGCCACCATAAACAAATACCCAGTCTGACCTGGGTCCTTGCCACCACAAACAAATACCCAGTCTGACTCCGGTCCATGCATCATAAACAAATACCGTCACCATCTTACTGTGGAATGATTTTATTATACAATGGCGAGTGGTACAAAACAGTTAATGGTAAGAATTGATGAGAATCGTCAAATCAAAGATTACAATCAAATTGTGTGGATTAAACTCCATAAAGATATTCCGTAAGCCACATAATACTTGGGTGCGTCTTAATGACAGACACATGTTTATTTAAATGCATTAGCACTAGTGTACAAAAGCAGTGTATATATCAGATATGACCTCTGCATTCTGGCAGTTTCAGTGGAAAGGCTTTATTAACGAGATTGATGAAATATTGAAATTAGAATTAGAAAGGGTGTTACATATCACAAATGACATCGCACAATATTATTAAAGATATTTATAATTGTACGCTATAACTCATCACGAGCCGCATCTACTACAGGTTTATCGGGTGTGGAATCGGGTCTACAAAGAGCTGGTGTAGTAAAGTCAAACTGGTATTCACAGCGACTTGGTTCTGTGGCACTGTGTAATTTATTTTCTTTGCCACAGTGTAATATAACCTGCAACATACAAGTAGTAAATTAATACAGAATAAACACTCTAAAGTAAGGTTTAGTAAATTATCAATTTATTTTTACCCACATCACTAGATGCTATGATTATTGTGAGCATGGAGTGCTCAGGTTCTTGTTCTTAAGACATTTTTTAATAACTTAGGTTCTACTGGAGCGATCTCCAAACTTGGATGGACACTTGCTTGTGGGGTCCCAAAGATGTAGGTAAATTTTGGGGTCAACATTTAATACATAACAGCTTTCAGCAACATTGTTTTCAAAATAGACATTTTGAATAAGGCTGGTACTACTGAACGGATCTTTTTCAAACTTGCGAGGAAGCTTCCCTGTCGCATGCCGAAGATGCATACATGCCAATATTGGGGTCAAAATCTAACATGCAACACCTTTCAGCAACACCGTTTTCAGGACATTTTTTTATTAAAGCGGGTTCTGCGGAAGAGATGTATCTTGGGGAGGAAGCTTGCCTGTGCCATCGCAAAAATGTATGCCAATGTTGCGGTCAAAATATAAAATGCAACAGCTTTCAGCAACATTGTTTTCAAAATATACATTTTTCAATAATGCTGATTCTACTGGGATCTTCTCCAAACCTAGATGGAAGCTTGTCCAGCGGGTCACGAAGACGTAGGTTACGCCGATGCAGGGGACAAAAAGGTAAAATGCATCAGCTTTCAGCAACATTGTTCTCATAATAGATACTTTTGATATCACGGTCATATTGAACAAGGGCCTGTGATGCTCACCTGGACCATTAGCATTTGAAAAATTTACATTTAAATAGACATGATGACAAGTTTTAAAAAAATTGAAGATGGGCACCAAATAAATTGACCAATCAAAATTCTTGTTTGGTATGTTGAAACCTACTGCCATTAGGATCATTTCCCTATGTTTCATTGACGTCTGACCATTAATTAAGAAGTAGTGTTTTAAAAGGTTCTGGAAAATTTTCAACTATCGAAGATGGCCACCAAAAAATCGACCAACCATAATTCGGAATAGATGGTCAAGAAGCAGGTTTTGACAATTTCCAATAAATTTTTCATAAAATCTCAGATTTTCACCGAAAAAATTTACCAATTAAAATTCTGAATATATAATCTGAAGCATACCCAGATACGGTCCATCCAGCCAACAAGGGTTGCCATCACCAAAAAACTTGACCAATCAAAATTCTATATAGAAGATCTAAAGCTAAAGCCTACAGCCATAAGGTCCTTCCAGGCAAATTAGGCTGAAATCCACAAGTGGTTAATGAGGAGTAGCATTTAGACAATTTCCAGTAAATTTTTCAGAAAATATAATTTTCACCAAAAAACCATACCTCTATAGGATCCACAAATCTAAATTTGGTTGAAATCTGTCAAGAAGCTAAGGAGGAAATATGTTTTAACACTTTCCGATAAATCTTTTTACAAAATCCAGATTTTCACCAAAAAAATTGACCAATCAAAATTCTGAATAGAATTTATAGAGTGTACTACTATAGGATCCTTCCAGGAAAATTTAGTTGAAATCTTTTAAGAAGCTAAGGAGGAGTACCATTTTGAACATTTATGGTAAATTTCTCATAAAATCTAAGATTCTCACCTAAAAATTGATCAACCAAAATTCTGAATAGATGTTCTGGATTCTACCTAGATAGTGCCACCGTAGCCAACTTTGGTTGAAATATGTCAAGCAACTAAAGAGAAGTAGCAGTTTGACAATTTCCGGTAAATCTTTCATAAAATCTAACATTTTCACCCAATAGTGGGGTACCTTAGTGAAATGGGGGTGTTACATTCTGGACAAAAGCACCAAACATTCAGGGTTTGTATTTACACATTTTATTTGATTTTTTTCACTGGATCCAAAAATTATAAAAAGTATTTATGCAATATTTTCAAAATGGCCGCCAAAATGCAATAAAACGACACTGAAAGGTACAGTTCAAGAACTTACTAATTATATTGACATACCAGATTCAAAGCAGATTACACATATAAATAGTTTACACATCAATGCTTGATTTTATGTTATGTTATTGCTTATTCTAGCACTATTCACACAATAGAGCAAAAACCTGTATATTAAGACCATTTCCATTGGGGCTAGAAGATGGTGGCTATTCTTTATTTATCATGATACGATCACATGTTTTAAATAGCCAGTATCTTGTAACTTCAAACGCTGTTTCTTATAGTAACACAAATGTAACAAGAGGCCTATGGGCCTGTGACGCTCACCCGGACAATTGGCATTTGAAATTGCTCAAAGTAGTAAGTAGAAAAAGCAATTTGACAATTTCCGGTAAATTTGTAAAAGTCACAAAATTTGATGAATCAAAATTCTGAATGCAAGATCCACAGCCCATGATCATAGGATCCTTTTTGCCATATTGCTTGAAATCAGTTATGTTGACAAAAAGAAACAATCTGACAATTTCCTGTAAATTTGTCATAAATTCTCAGATTTTCACCCAAAAAAGTGATCAATCAAAATTCTGAAAAGGTGTTCTAGAGCCTACCACCATAGAATCCATCTAGCCAAATTTGGTTGAAATATGTCAAGCAGCTATGGAGGAGTGGCATTTTGACCATTTCTGGTAAATTTTTCATAAAATCTCAGATTTTCATCACAAAAAACAATCAATCAAAATTCTGAATAGTTCTAGAACCTATCACCATAGAATCAGTCTAGCCAAATTTGGTTGAAATATGTCAAGTAGCTACGGAAGAGTAGCATTTTGACAATTTTCAGGTAAATTTTTCCTAAAATCTCAGATTTTCACCTAAAAAAAATGTACCAATCAAAATTCCGAAACAAGAGGCCCAAGGGGCCTGTATCACTCACGTGGACCATAGGCATCTCAACTAGAATGGTCATTAACAATAAGTAGAACTCTAATGAGCTGAGCAGACTTGTAACAAGAAAACAGAAGCCATGTTTCTTTATGTATCAACTTCTCTTGAACAACTTCAATGGCCCTTAGTCATCAATATCATATCTCCCAAATTTCGGCCCAATCCGTTCAGTGGCTCTGGAGACGAAGTTGCTTTCATGAAAACCAGACCATCCAAGATGGTATAGATTGGGTCAATCAAAAGATAGCGTGTTTGGCGACCATATTGGATTTTTTTTTATTTGAAGGATTTTGATGCCGAAATTGGTTTTATATACGTTTTTAGGTATTCTGATCTCAAATTTTCAATCTTCGAATCTTTCGGATAAACTGGTTGCCGGCCATCTTGGATAATTTTCCCGCAAGATGCTCCCAGACTAAACCAATTGGAAATTTAAAATGTCTTCTTGAGAACCACTGGTCCGATTTCAATTATATAGAGATTCAAGTTTGATCAAACGAAACCGATCAGCCAATCTGCCCGATGGCCATCTTGGATTTTGTCTGATTTTTAGAAATATCTTTAAAAATCTCCGAACCCGCTTGGGGGAATCAATGCAAACCTCCTGAAATATGATCTAGGGCAATAGCTGAACTAAGTTTGTTCGAGGGAACTTGTTTGGGTGGCCATTTTGAATTTTCTGAAAATTTTTGGAAATCGTTTAAAACGTTATTCATTGTTATTGCTTGGGCAATTTCAACCAGACATGGCTGTAAGAATACTAGGCTGGTAGGTTTTATAACATGTATACAGAATTTAGATTTATGAATTTTTCTGGTGGCCATCTTGGATTTTCAGAAAATATCTGGAAAGCGCTTAAACGCCTACTCGGTAACCTCCTGGAAGGACCCTAAAATGGTGTGCTTCAGATGGTATATACCGAATTTTGATTGATCAATTTGTTCGGCAGCCATCCTGAATTTTCTTTAAATTGCCTACAAATCGTTTAAAACAATACTCTTCATTACCGCTTCTTTGAGTGACCATCTTGGTCTCCAAAATGATGTCTCCAGAGCTGCTGTATGGATCAGGCCGAAACTCATTAGATTTAATTCCATCGATAACTAAGGTTGATTAAAGTTTGTTCAAGAGACTGATCCTTGATAAAACATGGTTGTCATGGACCAATACAAATTCATATTGTATTTTTTATGGGCTGGATCGAACCTAAGGATTAATCTGATTGTGTAGTCATCATTGACCACTAATTTCTCACTAAATATTGATTGTACTGAATTACCAAATTTGTATTTTATGCCTTGTTGCTGCTGAATTTAAAGTATTACATATGTTTAAATGCTAATTGTTCAAATGCTAATGGTCCATGTGAGAACTAAGGCGCTTGTGCCTCTTGTTCCAGTGGCCAACTTGTTCTCGAAAATAACATCTCAGGAACTGCTATACAAATCAGGCTGAAACTCATCAGATTTCATGGATAACTACATGCAATTAAAGTTTGTTCAAGAGAACTTAATTGATCCATGATAAAACATGGTTGTCATGAACCAATCATAATTTTTGGATTTTGTGGCCATATTGGCCTTTTTTATTGGCTAAATTGAACCTTAGGTTTGTATCTGATTGTGTGGGCAGCATCCATAATTAATTTGCTACTAAGTATTGCTCCTTCTGAATTGCAATTTTTAGCTCACTTGGCCCTTCGGAGTTTATGCCGTGGCGACCGTCCGTCTGGAACCTAGTCTGTATGGTCGTAGGCTCCAGAACATGTGTTCAGAATTTTGATTCATCAATTTCTTTAGTGAAAATCTTAGATTTTATGAAAAATGTACCGGAAATTGTCAAATTGCTTCTTCTCCTTACCATTCTGAGCGATTTAAACAAAACTTGGCTTAAAGGATCCTGTGGTCATGCACATTAGAACTTCCATACAGAATTTTGTTTGATCAATCTTTTGGGTGAAAATCTTAGATTTTATGAAAAATTACCGAAAATGGCCAAAATGCTACTCCTTCATAGCTGCTTGACATATTTCGACCAAATTTTGTTAGATGATTCTATGGTAGTAGGCTTTTCCTGGGCCGATTTGCAGAATTTTGATTGATCAATTTTTTGGGCAAAAATCTTGGATTTTATTAAAAATTTACCGGATATGCCCAAAAATGCTACTCCTCCATAACTGCTTGACATATTTCAACCACATTCGATTAGATGGATTCTATGGTGGTATGCTCTACAAATTGTATTCAGAATTTTGATTGATCAATTTTTTGGGTGAATATCTTAGATTTTATGAAAAATCTACCAGAAATGGTCAAAATGCTACTACTCCTTGGCTGCTTGACATATTTCAACCAAATCTGGTTAGATGGATTTTATGGTGTTATGCTCTAGAACATCTATTCAGAATTTTGATTGATCAATTTTTTGGCTGAAAATTGTCAAATTGCTTCTTGTCAACTTAACTGGTTTCAAGCAAATGTGGCCAAATGGATCCTATGATCATAGGCTCTAGAACTTGGATTCAGAATTTTGATTCATCAAATTCTTTGGGTAAAAATCTTACATTTTATTGTGTTTATTAAAAATTTACCAAAAATTGTCAAATTCTTATTACTATTTTGTGCACTTTCAACCAAACTTGGCTAAAATTATCCTGTGATCAAAGGTGGCACTTTCCATTCAGAATTTTGATTGGTAGATTTTTCAGATGAAAATTTTGTTTCCATCTTGTTTAAGGTAAATAATCATGTATATTTAAATGCAAATGCTTCAAATGATAATAATGCCGGTGAGCGTCACAGGCCCTTGGGCCTCTTGTTTATGTTATGTTCCTGCTGAATTAGAAGTATTTTATCTGTTCAAATGTTAACGTTTCAAATGCTAATGGTCTAGCTGAACGTTAAGGCTTGTTTCAAAAATATTATTGTCTTGGCCTGCAAATAGATAATGTCTGAGCAGATTTCTATTTTCTGGAGCAATCATACCAATTTAACTTTTAATGTACATGAATCACCTGCCATAAACAAGAATTTTAGTGATGCACTACATCACAAAGGATACCCACGCATTTTGCTGAACCCCACCTGAATGGATACAATTAATCTTAAAGTTTGGTGAACCATGCAAAGTAGATCACACTGACCTATGTTTAATGTAGTAGACAACCCTGCCATAGAATCCATGGCCAATGTTTGGGGAACTTGTTCCTAATAAAAGTAAAATGCATTCATATACCAAGATGCTGTATGCAAAAAATCTTGAAGGTACAGCTGGAGCAAAAATGTTATCTGATGCTCAGTGAACCATGAAAAGTAGGTCATGCTGACATATTTTTGATACAGGATGCACTGTTAGCTTACAATGTATCCTTAAATCGAGTTTGTTTACTGTATACAAAAATCTTTGATACTACAGCCTGGAGAAAAATTTGCTATGGTGTTTAGTAAATCAGGAAAAGTAGGTCACACTGACATATTTCTGATATATGACACCTATTCTACCAGGATAAGTAGTTATAAAATGACAATCATAACTAAAACAAGCATATAAGACTTCATATACATAAAGAATGACCAAATGTACATAAAGATGCTTTGGCGTACATTTAACAAAAAACCATAAATACTCTAAATGGCTCCTCCCTACCCCCCCCCCCCAAGGCCAGTCATGCGACTGACATTGGGTGCCGAGCCAGCCGCCACAGGCCCGACATCAAAGGGCCTCCATTTGGTCGGGTCAAATCAGGACAAATGCCAGGATGAACCAAACTATAAAACTCCACCTGTCCGGAAGAACCCCTAGATATCGGTGGCTGACATCTGACCAATATGCAGTTTTTATCTCGCATTTTCACTAGGTTGAAAGAAGAGATTTTGGGAGCGTGTGGAAAAATGTCAGCGTCCGCTCTGGTTAAGGTTTTTTATCTCACATTTTCACGAAGTTGAAGAGATTTTGAGAGAGGGCGAAAAAATGTTGGCTTCGGCGTCGGCATCGGCGCTGGCATCCACTCTGGTTAAGGTTTTTAGCTCACCTGGCTTCAAAACTGTTGGATATACTTTCATCATGTTTGAACATAGAATATTTTATGTGTCAAGAGTTATCTTTCTTGGCTGTGTCAAGGTTTTTTAAAACAACATTTTCACCCACAAGCGGATATCAGTTCTGATTGCTGATAGTCTCAATGTAATGCATAGTTTTAGCGTTGAAACTGTTTTAACAGATTAAACACTTGCTTCAAAGTGTCAAGTTCTTGTTCATCTGGACCCTGTCCCATAGCGTGCGACTCATTTCTCTTAAATCGCCTCCTATTCTCTTTGCTGTTGTTGCCTAGGTCTTGAATGGAATTTGCCTTCTGTTCATCGGCGCTTGGGTGGACTGGTATACCTGACCCTTGTTTTCAGGACAGTGGACCGGATCACTCATTCAGCTTCTAGGACCATATCATCATTCTCTGCTGAGGCCCTGAAACCTGCTTTGACTCCTTACACGTTCTGTAATGTTGCTTGCGTGGGTTTGCAGCAGTTCTAAGAGTTGTCTAGTCAAGTGTTGACTAGATATGCCTACGAAATTACAACTATTTCTGCGTGGAGATCGCGTAACCAGTGACAATCTCGTCCTGTATAAACTCGCCCAGTGAAACTGCGAACAGCTCAAGTTGTTGATATTTCACTGACAAATATCAATGTTATGAGTCAAACACATTGGATATGAATGTAAACATATGTTTTACTAATTTTCCTGGCTATCTGCATTGATGTATATGTTAGAATAATAAATGAATTTACCACGATGGCCTGTGCTTTACAGGATGAATTTGCAATGGGATGAAACCACCAGGAAACATGGAAATCGTGCAGGGGTGCAACTTAGCCATTATAGCGCATACTAAATCGACTATCATATGCTACGAATACATAGGCCTAAGCTGGCTATCGTTAGAGTACTTGTATCGATCGATATCTAACGATACCGGCCAACATAAGAAGTGAATAAAGCTCGCAGGAATTGAGACGTTTTTTTCAAATTGTCAGGTTCCTCGTTACTTGGGCTGTTGGCTCGTCAGTACAAAGGCGCACAATTCTGGGAAATCGCTGACTAACCAGGCTGTAGTAATTGATATAAAATATCACTCAAAATATTAATTTCATACTATGATTTTTCTAGCAAACAACAGGCCAAAATTATAAGATATTAGCGCAGGAAAAGATGGGTTTTAGACATTTTTAACCATCCGATGTCCTATGATGGTAGTTAAAATAAGTTTTACTCAATTTTTGCGAGAAGTGCATTCTTATAAGTAGGCAACTTTCGTGGCCGTAATCGTTAATTTATCAATTACTCTAGCACTAGCCTCAAAACGACCAGACGACCCAGAGGGTCTGGTCTTATGTTTTACTAATTACATATACCTACCTCCTTGCATTACTATTGCTCTTTCCTTCTCTGCATTTTACAGCCAATGTTTGATGGGTATTGTGGTTACAGAAGGACTGAAGGCTTCTTCAGGAATCTCCATACTCACTCTAATGATGAGATCCATAGTAATTCGCTTGAATGCTATATCTCAGAATGAGGCAAGAAGAGGGTTAACCCAATACCCATAGCCACTGAGAAGGTCATTAAGCACAATGACAACCTCATTGGCTGATAGCTATCACATGACCATGTTGTAGCAATCAAGACGTCATTCCTTTGACGAATCCAGTCATATTATCCAGCTTTAAGCAGATCCATGAAGAGGCAGATGATCCTATCACTACTCGGCTCTGAATATCTGACTAAAGCTGAAATTAAAAACTAGCCTAAATACTCCACATTATATGACAGGAAATTTCATTCTGAAATACCCAAATATGTCGCGGTATTTGGAATAATTTTGGATATGATAGGGTTAATATGGCCAATCTATGAATAGGCATCCTTTTTAGATGTATAAACAAACAAAGCCTACTCTTTGTATTATATTTGTGTTTCAGCACCAAATAAAATATTTTTTCTTCTCACCTTTTTGCGTTTTACTTTGTCATTGTGAAGAGGAAGATGCGCATAAGTGTCCTTAACTGCACTGTGTGCGCAGGAATCCAATCTGATTGGTTAAAAACATCAAGTATCTTTCATTGGTATTAACCACGTCATAATCGGGTGCAGTGTTTAGTGGATCATTCACGATCAGCTGTTTTTATTATTACTATTGAAAGCTTATAATGAATGGGTGCAGTGTTTAGTGGATCATTCACGATCAGCTGTTTTTATTATTACTATTGAAAGCTTATAATGAATGCTCCGCGAGAAAGACCACACGATTAGGCACATGATCAATTAATAGGCAAACCAGGTCTGAAGACGCGATCAGAGCCGAGTAGTGATAGGATAACACCCTGGGCTATGATCACCATTATCTAGCTGAGCGTAATAGAGAGTAAGAGAGAACGCTTTCATTGAGGAGCTAGAATGTGGGGTCTCGCATAGACAGGTGACAGGTGTGTTTCTGGAGGAACCAGCTGGAGCTCCTCTCTTACAAAGGGCCGCCTGGGGCCGCTAGCCAAGTAGTACAGCATGGGATGTCCACTTGTGCCCACGATACCTGTCGATTCTGTGGACATCTATTAACCAATTAGGCCACCACCTTCCAACTCACCAGGCTCATATAGGTAGTGAACCAGGGCATCAGATGGAAGCCTGGCCTCCTTACCTGAGCTGTTGTCTCTTGGCTGTGTGACAAAAGTGTGCCGTATAGCCTCAGTCAGCGTCTGCCCTATCAACCGAGTGACCTCAGCATTTATAGCGGGTAGCCCCTCACTCACTCTGGAACGATCCCCAGGAGCAGCAATCTATTGAGCGTATTCGTGTGGGAACAGTCTCTCAGCCAGGGACCTTTTAATTTGTTCAATGATTGCTTGGGCGCGGTGATGATGCACCTCATATTGTCTAACTGTTACCCCATGCTTTCCCAGGAGCTGCCATTTCACCTCTGAACTCCTTGCCCTCCTTACGATCATCCACTTACAGTAACTCTGGCCACAGGAGGGGCTTTTCCAGATCATCATAGACACTTTGGAACCCGGCTACCACCAGAGCCATGGTTTCATCCGCAAGAGTAACAGCTGGCCACATCTATGATGGTGAGGGTGTATTTGTAGGGTTTGTGACTGACCTGGTCATGCAGAAGAAACAGCACATCCACCTGCTGTACTCTTTTAGGGACAGGTTCATTGAAGTGTGCATGCCAATATTTGCCCCATTGCCTGCCTAGCTAGCCATTGTCTTACAGTCTCCAGGCTGAGTTTATGACCCTTGCGACTAACAGCATTGAACAGTTAACACCATTCATTCGACCATCGCTTAACACCTGGATACACTGTCATCTAATCTCTCCTGAGTCCTCAGAGAAGGGTAGTGCATTGACCAATCCTTGAATGTTAAGAACCTTGACCAGGTTATACAGAGAAGCCATCCTATAGAGCATGTCTTAAATGTTCTGTGGCCCATATAGCAGAAATCTTCACAAGCGCAGTGAGAGCATTATTAGCGATCTTGCGGACCATCACTTAAGCCAGCTTTCATGGTGAACAGAGAAATCAGAGCGCCGACTGCTGAATCATTGACTGGATCCTCGAACGGTTCAGGTTCATACATCAACCGCTGTACCGACTATACAAGAGCTTTAAACTGAATAAATAGACATGTCATCCACAGTCTTGAATGCTGGTATATTTGCAAAGGCAAACTAGGGTTTCAACTTTGCTAACTATAAGGCAGCGGAAGTGGAGCGAAATTGCCATAACCAGGTGATGGAGAAGCTGCCCAAGAAGAAGGTTGAGTACAGCACAGTGCTCAACAACATGCACCAAAAGGAGGCATGCTCAAGCTACTCAAGATATCATAGAGACAGAGGATTCTCGATGAGTACTACAAGGATGTAAAGTGGTCAGAGCCAACCCTCGACGTCATAGTAGTAGTAGTAGTAGTAGTAGTAGTAGTAGTAGTAGTAGTAGTAGTAGTAGTAGTAGTAGTAGTCGGAGCAGAGGCTGTGATAGCTGGGACAGTGTGGGACAGTGAGAGTTATGCTCTATGCAAGTTCAAGCTCAATAACCCCATTCTGCGAGCAGACCTTGGTATAGCTGAAGTACAGCGCTATTACCCCGACCAAACGAGTGCCCGCTACTAGGTTCCCGGCATGGAAGCTGAGCTGGTTGCCATGAGTATAGGGCTTTATGATATACCAATATTATATTGAATACTGGTATCATAGCTATGCCGTTAGTCATACCGATATGATATCGCTGATACCGAAATATTGATAAAACCGGTATAACATTTTGTTAGGCAGATAATCTGCTTCCCATTAGTAATATTTCAATAGTATATAGATGTCTAGCAATATAAGTCACTGCTCTTCGTACGGGGAAAATTATATTTTACCCATATTTAACGATCATGCTTTTCTTATTTATCCAGAGCTGTCAAATTGTTGTTATTACTACATTACAACCTACCTCCTTGCATTACTATTGCTCTTTCCTTCTCTGAAGGGAAGCGTAGTAGGATGAATTTTTTACAGCCCTTGTTTGAAGGGTATTGTGGTTACAGAGTGACTGAAGGCTTCTTCAGGAATCTCCATACTCTCTCTCTAATGATGAGATCCATAATAATTCGCTTGAACGCTATATCTCAGAATGAGGCAAGAAGAGGGTTAATCCAATATCCATAGCCACTGAGAAGTCATTAAGCACAATGACAACCTCATTGGCTGATAGCTATCACATGATCTTGTTGTAGCAACCAAGACTTCATTCCTTTTCCTACTGTTGAAGGAAGAGGTGTAACAAATTTTACAGCTAATTTAAAAGTTTTATAACTTATCAAAATCAGCCTGTGGATATTGAAAGTTAGAAGCTAAAGATCATCAGGATGTCAGACAAGAGAAAGAAACCTCCCAAGATAAGTGGTTGTAGGTTATGGTGTTTTAAAAATAATTCTATGATCATTTCTATTTTCGTGGTAGACGCGTTACCAGTTTTGGTTATTGGCGTCCAGACTGTATAGACATTTGAGTTGCCTATTTGTGCTTCTTTTTTTAACAGTACCTTGTAAAGCTACTGCATTGAAATGCTTGTAAGGTATTGAGCATGAATCCATGATTATCTCGCTAACATACTCTTTCAAAAGAAACTAAAATAATTTCAAATTTGAGATCGGTAAGGTCTCTTTTTATAAATCTTTGGTTTAGCCCTGGCTAATCCCCGAGTCATATTCGGAGCTTTACTCTATCGGATCTTACTGTTTTTATGATTCAGATTGGGGAAAGTCTCCGAAGAGGTCAAAGGAGAAGATTAAAGATAAGAATGTGAATCATTCAATCAGATGTTCCAATGGCAGCTGCCAGAGATTTATCAAATCAGACCATGTTGGACATGTTTGTTCCAAGTGCACATCATGTAGCCTTGAGTATTCCTGTTTAATTTCCGGGTCATGGTCGCTTGCTATGAGAATGTCTTTTTTCAAACCTATTTCTCCTGCGACCTCTAAAACTCCAGGAAATTCTTCTCCATTAGGGTCAGCGGTTAAGATAAAGGCTAAAACCGAGGTCAAGACAGAGTCTGCCATTATTCTCAAGAAAATTATTTTGTCTATGGAGTGTCTTCAGAAACAGGTTAGCAACATAGATTCATCCATTGACAGCTGGATTAACAAAATTATCCTGGACCAGTCAGTTTCCAATTCTTCACAGTGGTCTCGTTCATCAATCAACAGGTGGGGAACCAGGTCGGTCTCTCTCTCTGTCGGAGAGTCCATGATCATGCTTCAGTGGTGCTCCTGCAACATTTTTCTTCGAGCATCCCACGTCCCAGGCAAACAGAATTTTCTGGCCGACCAGTTATCTCACCCTTCCAGGATCGTAGAAACAGAATGGGAGTTGAAAGAGGTTGTAGCCCAGCCAATTTTTCTTCAGTTCGGTCATTCCCTCATAGACTTGTTTGCTACCCTCAAGAACAGAAAGATATTCACCTTCATATATCCCTTTCCGGAACCCATGGCTCTTTCAGTAGACGCTCTAGCTCAGTCTTGGGATAATATGTTCGTTTACGTCTTTCCCCTGACAATTCTCATTCCTCTAGTCCTCAGAAAGATCAGGCAACATCCTTGTGTAGTCCTATTGATAGCTCCGTTTTGGCCAACAAAATCTTGGTTTCCGGATCTCCCTCTGCTTCTTCCTATCTCCCACAATCTATTGTCCCAGAAGAGAGGCAGGATTCTCCATCAAAATTCAGAAATATTTCGCCTGTCAGTCTGGAAGTTGTCTAGCTGCCCCTTCTTCATCAATCTTTTCAGTTAGATCTCAAGAAGTTTTGGAGAAATCCCTCAGATCTTCCACTAGAAACATTTATAAAGCTCAATTTGAGTTTTTCAAAAGATGGTGCTCAGACCATTCTATCCTTCCCTCTGAGGCCTCTGTAACTCAAGTCTGATTTTCTGGTCTTCCTCTTTGACCAGAAGAAACTTTCAGTTAACACCATCAGATCCTATCATTTTGGTCTGAACTCCTTTGTTCAGTACTGATCCTTCAGTACAAGTTCAGAAACACTTTTACGACCTTATTAGAGGTATGGGTAAATCTAGATCCCCCTTTAAAAAAACACTTTCTACTTGGAACCTTTCACTTGTTCTACAGGTTATAGCAGGGAAACACTTTGAACTTTTGGGTTCTGTTTGCTTGAAACATCTTACCCTTAAAGCAGTATTCCTGTTAGCAATAGCTTCAGCCAGCCATCGTTCTGAAATTCATGCCCTTTCTGCTGAACTGGATAGGATTGCAGATTACTAGGAATAGCATTATTCTCTATCCCAGGGCAGAATTCCTGTCCAAAACTCAGTCAGTTAAATTCTTGGGTAAACCTATTATAATTCATAAACTTTCCACTTTTTCACCAGATGATTATGTCTGGTGCCCAGTTAGGGCCCTTAATATGTATAACCTTTGCACTGAATCCAAACGATCCGACAATAGACATCTTTGGGTTACATTTGCTGAAGGTGTGGATCGTCCTGCCTCCTTAACAACTATTTCTACTTGGATAGGCGATACCATTTAAATTTGCCATGATTTGGCCTCCCTTGGAGACAATGCTATTGTGGGTGTTAAGGCCCATGATGTTAGGGGTCTTGTGCCCTTTTTAAGGGATCTTCTTTAGATGACATTATGTAAGTTGCCAATTGGAAATCAGAAAATACCTCTATTAATTTCTATCTTAAAGATTCTGGACCATCTTCCTTTTTCTAGAAGAACATTCATAAGGTAGCTTCAGGGACCATGACTTGTATTCCTTCTTCACCATCATCATCTTCTCGTCCTTCATCATCTTCATTCATATAAGAGTTATATTAGAGGTCAGTCTGAGTTCATTACTTCTTTCTCATGTGTGTATTTCACTTCTTTCATATCATCTCTTTCATCACCCTTATTTATTCATCTCCTTTTGCATGATCTTTCTGTTTACTGTCTTCTTGGGGTCAGTTATGATCCCCCTTTGTATCTTCTGCTTTTTAATTTTGTTTCTTTCTGTTAAGATACTTTGAGAGTAATTCTGAGGAATTACTATCTTTATAGTATCTTCCTCATCTTGTTATTACTAACTTCGTACGCGTCTCTATTTTTACATCAATGTTGAGCAAAATTTGCCTCCCTCCGGGCTTTGTTCAATGTTAAAATCTGTATTTGAGCAATAGTAATGCAAGGAGGTAGGTTGTAATGTAGTAACAATGACCAGATGACCTGGAGGGTCTGGTCTTTTGTTTTACTAATTATCTATACCTACCTCCTTGCATTATGGCCCACCTCAAGTCTCCCCTGTCAAATCTTTTTTTTGGGGGGAGGTGTGTGGGCTTGAGGCCTGATTGCAATGGTCATATCTTGTTAGATTAGTTATATTCAACATAAGATATTCATTATATCATTCAGCCTTTAGGTATACCCGAATATGTCAGATTTTGACATATTTGGGTATTTCAGAATGAAATTTCCTGTCATATAATGTGGAGTATTTAGGCTAGTTTTTAATTTCAGCTTTAGTCAGATATTCAGAGCCGAGTAGTGATAGGATCATCTACCTCTTCATGGATCTGCTTAAAGCTGGATAATATGACTGGATTAATCAAAGGAATGACGTCTTGATTGCTACAACATGGTCATGTGATAGCTATCAGCCAATGAGGTTGTCATTGTGCTTAATGACCTTCTCAGTGGCTATGGGGGATTGGCTTCTTGCCTCATTCTGAGATATAGCATTCAAGCGAATTACTATGGATCTCATCATTAGAGTGAGTATGGAGATTCCTGAAGAAGCCTTCAGTCCTTCTGTAACCACAATACCCATGAAACATTGGCTGTAAAATGCAGAGAAGGAAAGAGCAATAGTAATGCAAGGAGGTAGGTATATGTAATTAGTAAAACATAAGACCAGATCCTCTGGGTCGTCTGGTCGTTTTGAGGCTAGTGCTAGAGTAATTGATAAATTAATGATTACGGCCACGAAAGTTGCCTACTTATAAGAATGCACTTCTCGCAAAAATTGAATAAAACTTATTTTAACTACCATCATAGGACATCGGATGGTTAAAAATGTCTAAAACCCATCTTTTCCTGCGCTAATATCTTATAATTTTGGCCTGTTGTTTGCTAGAAAAATCATAATATGAAATTAATATTTTGAGTGATATTTTATATCAATTACTACAACCTGGTTAGTCAGCGATTTCCCAGAATTGTGCGCCTTTGTACTGACGACCCAACAGCCCACGGTAACGAGGAAACTGACAATATGAAAAAAACCTGTCTCAATTCCTGCGAGCTTTATTCACTTCTTATGTTGGCTGGTATCATTAGATATCGATCGATACAGTACTCTAACGAGAGCGAGCTTAGGCCTATGTATTCGTAGCATATGATAGTCGATTTAGTATGCGCTATAATGGCTAAGTTGCACCCCTGCACGATTTCCATGTTTCCTGGTGGTTTCATCCCATTGAAAATCCATCCTGTAAAGCACAGGCCATCGTGGTAAATTCATTTATTATTCTAACATATACATCAATGCAGATAGCCAGGAAAATTAGTAAAACATATGTTTACATTCATACCCAATGTGTTTGACTCATAACATTGATATTTGTCAGTGAAATATCAACAACTTGAGCTGTTCGCAGTTTCAGTGGCCGAGTTTATACAGGACGAGATTGTCACTGGTTACGCGATCTCCACGCGGAAATATTTGTAATTTCGTGGGCATAGCTAGTCAACACTTGACTAGACAACTCTTAGAACTGCTGCAAACCCACGCAAGCAACATTACAGAACGTGTAAGGAGTCAAAGCAGGTTTCAGGGCCTCAGCAGAGAATGATGACGTGGTCCTAGAAGCTGAATGAGTGGTCCGGTCCACTGTCCTGAAAACAAGGGTCAGGTATACCAGTCCACCCAAGCGCCGATGAACAGAAGGCAAATTCCATTCAAGACCTAGGCAACAACAGCAAAGAGAACAGGAGGCGATTTAAGAGAAATGAGTCGCACGCTATGGGACAGGGTCCAGATGAACAAGAACTTGACACTTTGAAGCAAGTGTTTAATCTGTTAAAACACTTTCAACGCTAAAACTATGCATTACATTGAGACTATCAGCAATCAGAACTGCTTCTTTTTAAACTATAACACGAGCTCCACAAACGGTACATAATACTGCGGCATGATGACAAACCAATGAATGGCAGCTATCAGAAAATAAAGATTTCTTCCTCAGACTCAGACCAGCAATCCTATGACGTTTCAAAGTGATCCGTTAAATGGTTAAGGAGTTATCATCCGGAAACCAATTTTCAAGATGGCAACCTGTGGCTGGCAGCCATCTTGGGAGCTCGGATCATCATCAATTCCGATAGGTTTCTTCTGCAGACCTAGTCCAACCATGACATGAAGTTTCAAAGCGATCCGATAAATGGTTCAGGATTATCATCCGGAAACAAATTTTCAAGATGGCCGCCAGTGGCTGTGGTCTATCTTGGCTTTCGGATCATTCGCCGGGTAGGCCGTAACTATTGAGCTGTAGGTCTAAGTCATTCATGTCAGGCAGACTTACATCCAGTTCATGGAGGAATCTCATCGTGAAGCACACATGAAACCCGAAACAACTGGCAACGAGCACAGCTTCGAGGGTGCCGGAATCAGAATGAAGCAAGTCAACTCCGACTCCACATCCTGCTGTGGAACACTACACAGTGAAGTTCACTGGCTGCTTCCAGAATGAGAGCATTGGACCCATCAGCCAGGTGTGGGCCGCTTTTGCCTTTTTGGTGATCTTGAGGTTTGTCAGGGGTGGTGGAGTTATAGTGAAGCTGGTGCGGGACTGCCCATCGAATATCATGGAGATTGGTATTAGTGTCATTCAACAGATCACGTCAATGGCCGTTCAAGGGAGTAACCAGGAGGGGCGGTTGGGTCTGGACGATTGTTGTGAGGTTCACTGGGAAGGCCATTTATGCTAGTCACTTTAAACATGCATATGCAGCAGACTACTTGGCTCCATATAGTACCACTATGCGACCCTGTCGCAGCACCTGGTTTTTAAGTGCATCCATGTCAACACATCTGCTGGATCTTTTGAAATTGTAGGCTCACTTTAGGTTTTTCTGTGTGATACAAGGTTTGGAGCTTTAAAACATGGTGGTACTCTTCATCACTGATCAGTCCATCCTCCAGAGCTTTACTGACTGACTCGTCAACAGACCGTAGGGTACTCTGACATTGTCCAACCATCAGGGCTGTGGCCACCACAGTGGCAGCAAGGGTCACTCCGCCAAGTGGTATACAAACTATCGCATCCACCCCTGTAGCAAGGGTGGTGATGTCCACCACACCGCACCAGCTCCAATCACATCGGCAACAGTGGTGGAGCACGCGAGGCTGTTTCATACCACCTGCACCATCTGCTGTACTTTTCAACCTTGAGGCACAGCTTCTGCCTGATGGTGTCAATCTGCTGTAGTCGCCACCCGTGAACTGTGCCACCCTCATCAGTTGCCATGTTGGGATATAGGTCAGATTGATTGCGCCACTCTGATTTAGCAGCCATGTTATATATATCAAGACTTAAACCGGGTTCATCACCTGTAGGATCTGCTGATGAGAGATTGGGATTCATTGTGCTGGTGAACCGTTTCAGCTTTTTGGTCAGACGTCATACATTCCTTAGCAACCCGTCTTCTAGCACTGTCTCCGGTGCACACCGCACACACCAGCTGGCTGGAATAGCAACACAGGAGAGAAGAGAACCCACAGATAGAAACAAGAATGCTAAAGTGTGCAATGGCTCACCTGTAAAGGCATGGATAGTGTGGATGGCCAAAACAAACCTGGATTGGTTTAGAATACGCATATTCAGTAAGGCACCAACAAATCAGTGTAATGAATCAAACATGGACAATTTTCCCAAACTGTTCATAGTGTGATCTTGAAACTAGTAATGATGCAGATAGTACCCCAGCATAGTACATAACTCTGCTGTAAAAGTGTGTTGATATCTGGTGAGCCATTGTTGAAAATCAGTGGTCCATAAAAAAACTATAAAAAAAAAACATGAAAAAAGTTCAAAGTCCAAAACTGTGAAACAAGAGGTATCAGAAGATAACAATATCTTGCATTTTTAAGTTACCGCAGGATCCAGCTGACACAGGACCCGGTCTGCCCAGGACTAAATATTCTGAGAAAAAATATGTCCAAGCCATGTACATATATTGAATTAGATTGCCCATTTGATCCCTGGCCACTGCCCTCAGATAGACTCAAGAACAAAATAATTTATTGTACTAACTTTTTGGCCCACCATTTCCCCCACCCCTGCCCCTGGGGGTGATATCAAAATTCCAATGTGTCATGCACATCCCTGACCATGTGTAATCGTACGGAAAGTTTCAAGTTTGTATGTGAAATGGTCTAGGAGTTGCTTTACAATCAATTGGTGCCCAGTTTTGACCCCTGATATGTGACATGACCCCCTTTGGAAAATTATTTTTTTAATCCACATTTCCCACCCCCAGGGGTCATACCAAAATTCCACAAGAGCTATCAGAAGATAGCAAATAGCTTACCTGTATGTAGATATGATTACTGTATTCTGCGGCTGTAGTAGTAGAAACATCCTACAGCTGCAATCAGTTCTTCTTCACTTTTGCCCACTGTGTCTTGTCCTCAGCCGAAATCCCTAGCTTGCTCATTCTTGACTTGAGTGTACCGAGTTCTGCTTACCTGTACTGTATATCAATTGTACATCACAGGATATGATGGACCACCAGATACAGTCTCATTTTGGAATTTGACACTCAACATGCCGATTCAAAATACCCAAGGTATTAATTACCCATCGGGCAAGCTTAGCTTGGAGACTGAACCATAAAGCCTTTCTGCTAAGGAGTAACCTGAAGTCATTACTCATTGTAATGACAACTGGCACCCTGGGGCTAACCGAAAGGCAAATGGCCTTAACATAAGCAAAATTCAGTCTGAAAAAAGACACATTTTCAAAAACAATCAGCATAATACATATTTGGATGTGAAATGGTCTAGGAGTTACATTAGAACCGATTGGTGCCCACTTTTGACCTCGCTCCCTACCCTCAGCTTGACCCAAGATCAAAATAATTCCTTGTACTGTAGTCTACTCATTATTGGCTTGAAAATGATATGTGACGTGACCACCTTTGGATAAATTAAATTTTTTACGCACAGTCCCCACCCCAAGGGTTGTACCCCTGGGATCATACCAAAATTCCAAAAGCGTCATGCCCATCCATGGCCATATGTGCAATCATCCTCAAAGTTTCAAGTTTCTATCTGAAATGGTCTATGACAAGTTGCATTACAATCGATTGGTGCCCACTTTTGACCTTTTGACCCCACTCCATACCGTCAGTTTGACCCAAGATCAAAATAATTCCTTGTACTGTAGTCTAGTCATAATTGGCTTCAAAATACTATGTGACATGACCAACTTTGGAAAGTTTTTTTCATTTTTTCCCCACATTTCCCACCCCCAGGGCCGCACCCCTGGTGTCATACCAAAATTCCACAAGAGCTACCAGAAGATAGCAAATAGCTTACCTGTATGTATGTATGTATGTATTTTTATTTTATTGACGCACTGGCAACGTGCGGCTTCAATTTCCATGTGCTAACTTAGCCGACAGTCATGCACCCATTAGTTTAATTTGTTGATCACCATCTCCCGGTCAGGGGATCGAACCGCCATTCTGCAACTCCGCATAGCATCAGCAACCAGGCATCTTTCCACTGGACCAACGCACCAAGACTAAAAGTCAAGGATTGGCCGACCAGCTTTCATATGTCTGATATACTGACACACTGACGATTCATATGGGACTATCTGTGGATGCACCCGCCACAATTCAATCCTAGGCTTTTATGCCTATTGTACTCTGACTCCAGCACGGCTCTGGCAGTATATGTATTTTTATTTTATTGACGCACTGGCAACGTGCAGCTTCAATTTCCATGTGCTAACTTAGCCGACAGTCATGCACCCATTAGTTTAATTTGTTGATCACCATCTCCCGGTCGGGGGATCGAACCGCCATTCTGCAACTCCGCATAGCATAGCATCAGTATGTATGTATGTATGTATGATTACTGTATTCGGCGGTTGTAGTAGTAGAAACATCCTACAGCTGCAATCAGTTCTTTTCCACTTTTGCTCACTGTGTCTTGTCCTCAGCCGAAATCCTTAGTTTCCTCAGGTTCTTGACTTGAGTGTACCTAGTCCTACTTACGTGTACTGTATATGAATTGTACATCACAGAATATGATGGACCACCAGTCTCATTTTGAAATTTGACAATCAACATGCCGATTCAAAATACCCAAGGTATTACCCATCGGGCAAGCTTAGCTTGGAGACTGAAACATAAAGCCTTTCTGCCAAGGAGCAACCTGAAGTCATTACTCATTGTAATGACAACTGGCACCCTGGGGCTAACCGAAAGGCAAATGGTCCAAACATAACCACAGTTCATAGTCTGAAAAAAGAAGAAACATTTACAAAAACAATCAGCATAATACATATTTGAATGTGAAATGGTCTAGGAGTTACATTACAATCAATTGGTGCTCACTTTTGACACCGCTCCCTACCTTCAGTTTGACCGAAGATCAAAATAATTCCTTGTACTGTAGTCTACTCATCATTGGCTTGAATATGATATGTGACATGTTTCAGAACAAAATTCCAAGTGTCATGCACATCCTTGCCCATATGTATAATCATCCCCAAGGTTTCAAGTTTCAAAAGCAAGTCTTTGCTGATTAAATTGTCATTTGAAAAAACCTTAACCACAGAATAATACATATGCAAATCAGGCCTAAAATTATCAAAGTACAAACACCCAAAAAATATGGAAACAATGTCAAAATCAATTGCCTTTTGATGTGGGCTAGTCATAAGCATGGTATAGAACAAATCTGTGGGGATTTTTTAATCGGATATCCGCTTGTGGGTGAAAATGTTGTTTTAAAAAACCTTGACACAGCCAAAAAGATAACTCTTGACATATTAAAATATTCTATGTTCAAACATGATGAAAGTATATCCAACAGTTTTGAAGCCAGGTGAGCTAAAAACATTAACCAGAGTGGATGCCAGCGCCGATGCCGACACCGAAGCCAACATTTTTTCCCCCTCTCTCAAAATCTCTTTTCAACTTCGTGAAAATGTGAGATAAAAAACCTTAACCAGAGCGGACGCTGACATTTTTCCACACGCTCCCAAAATCTCTTCTTTCAACCTAGTGAAAATGCGAGATAAAAACTGCATATTGGTCAGATGTCAGCCACCGATATCATGGGGTTCTTCCGGACAGGTGGAGTTTTATAGTTTGGTTCATCCTGGCATTTGTCCTGATTTGACCCGACCAAATGGAGGCCCTTTGATGTCAGGCCTGTGGCGGCTGGCTCGGCACCCAATGTCAGTCGCATGACTGGCCTTGGGGGGAGGGAGGAGCCATTTAGAGTATTTATGTTTTTTTGTTAAATGTACGCCAAAGCATCTTTATGTACATTTGGTCATTCTTTATGTATATGAAGTCTTATATGCTTGTTTTAGTTATGATTGTCATTTTATAACTACTTATCCTGGTAGAATAGGTGTCATATATCAGAAATATGTCAGTGTGACCTACTTTTCCTGATTTACTGAACACCATAGCAAATTTTTCTCCAGGCTGTAGTATCAAAGATTTTTGTATACAGTAAACAAACTCGATTTAAGGATACATTTTAAGCTAACAGTGCATCCTGTATCAAAAATATGTCAGCATGACCTACTTTTCATGGTTCACTGAGCATCAGATAACATTTTTGCTCCAGCTGTACCGTCAAGATTTTTTGCATACAGCATCTTGGTATATGAATGCATTTTACTTTTATTAGGAACAAGTTCCCCAAACATTGGCCATGGATTCTATGGCAGGGTTGTCTACTACATTAAAAATAGGTCAGTGTGATCTACTTTGCATGGTTCACCAAACTTTAAGATTAATTGTCTCCATTCATGTGGGGTTCAGCAAAACGCGTGGGTATCCTTTGTGATGTAGTGCATCACTAAAATCCTTGTTTATGGCAGGTGATTCATGTACATTAAAAGTTAAATTGGCACGATTGCTCCAGAAAATAGAAATCTGCTCAGACATTATCTATTTGCAGGCCAAGACAATATTTTTGAAACAATATGGCCACAAAACCCAAAAATTATGATTGGTTCATGACAACCATGTTTTATCACGGATCAATTAAGTTCTCTGGAACAAACTTTAATTGCATGTAGTTATCCATGAAATCTGATGAGTTTCAGCCTGATTTGTATAGCAGTTCCTGAGATGTTATTTTCAAGAACAAGTTGGCCACTGGAACAAGAGGCACAAGGGCCTTAGTTCTCACATGGACCATTAGCATTTGAACAATTAGCATTTAAAACATATGTAATACTTTAAATTCAGCAGCAACAGGCATAAAATACAAATTTGGTAATTCAGTACAATCAATATTTAGTGAGAAATTAGTGGTCAATGATGACTACACAATCAGTTTAATCCTTAGGTTCGATCCAGCCCATAAAAAAATACAATATGGCCATCAAACCAGAATTTGTATGGTCCATGACAACCATGTTTTATCAAGGATCGGTCTCTTGAACAAACTTTAATCAACCTTAGTTATCGATGAAATTAAATCTAATGAGTTTCAGCCTGATCCATACAGCAGCTCTGGAGACATCATTCTGGAGACCAAGATGGCCACTCAAAGAAGCGGTAATGAAGAGTATTGTTTTAAACAATTTGTAGGCATTTTAAAGAAAATTCAGGATTGCTGCCGAACAAATTGATCAATCACAATTCGGTATAGACCATCTGAAGCACACCATTTTAGGGTCCTTCCAGCCGAGTTTGCTTGCAATCGTTCAGGAGGTTACCGAGTAGGCGTTTAAGCGCTTTCCAGATATTTTCCGAAAATCCAAGATGGCCACCAGAAAAATTCATAAATCTAAATTCTGTATACATGTTATAAAACCTACCAGCCTCGTATTCTTACAGCCATGTCTGGTTGAAATTGCCCAAGCAATAACAATGAATAACGTTTTAAACGATTTCCAAAAATTTTCAGAAAATTCAAAATGGCCACCCAAACAAGTTCCCTCGAACAAACTTAGTTCAGCTATTGCCCTAGATCATATTTCATGAGGTTTGCATTGATTCCCCCAAGCGGGTTCGGAGATTTTTAAAGATATTTCTAAAAATCAGACAAAATCCAAGATGGCCATCGGGCAGATTGGCTGATCGGTTTCATTTGATCAAACTTGAATCTCTATATAATTGAAATCGGACCAGTAGTTCTCAAGACATTTTAAATTTCCCATTGGTTTAGTCTGGGAGCATCGTGCGGGAAAATTATCCAAGATGGCCGGCAACCAGTTGATCCGAAAATTGCAAATTTGAGATCAGAATACCTAAAAACGTATATAAAACCAATTTCGGCATCAAAATCCATCAAATAAAAAAAAATCCAATATGGTCGCCAAACCTGCTATCTTTTGATTGACCCACGGCGGCAATGGGTTTTTTACAGATCAACTTCCCTTGACCAAACTTTAATGGCCCTTATTCCATAACCATATGTCCCAAACTTCAGCCCGATCCCTTTAGCAGTTCTGTTGTTTTCGAAAAAATAGGTCATCCAAGATGGCCGTCAAACTGTTTGATCAATCAAGTTCTCTTGAACAAATTTGGTTCAGCTCTTACCCTAGATGATATTTCATGAGTTATGAATCGATCCCTCAAATGGTCTCGGATATTTTTAGACGTTTCTAAAACTTGGTCAATATTCAAGATGGCCACTGGCCCAATTGGCCGATCAGTTTCATTTAAACAAACTTGGATCCCTATGCCCTAAGGATGCTTCCTGCCAAATATAATTGAAATCCGCCCAGTAGTTCTCGAGAAGACATTTTAAAGTTCCCATTGCTTTAGTATGGGCGCCTTTGGCATGAAAATAATCCAAGATGGCCACCAAACCGTTTAGCTGACAGTTTTGAAAATGGTAAATTTGAGCTCAGAATACCCAAAAACACATATAGAACTGATTTTGGCCTCAAAATCAATCAATTAAAAAACTCCAATATGGCCGCCAAACATGCTACATTTTGATTGGCCCACGGCGGCCATGTTTTTTTATGGATCAACTTCCCTTGAACAAACTTTAATGGCCCTTAGTCCCTAATCATATCTCTCAAATGTTTGCCTGATCCCTTCATCGGTTCTGGAGAAGTCGTTTTTGGGAAAACTAGGTCATCCAAGATGGCCGCCGAACCATTCGGTCAATCAAGTCATCTTGAACAAACTTGGCTTACGTCTTTCCATAAATGGGATTTTGTGAGTTTTGAATCGATTCCCCAAGCGGTTTCGGAGATTTTTAGATGTTTCCTAAAATCGGACAAAATCAAAGATGGCCACCGGCCAAATTGGCCGATCGACTTCATTTGAACAAACTTGGACCCCTATAACTAAGGAGGCTTCCTGCCAAATATAACTGAAATCGGCCTAGTAGTTCTCCAGAAAAAGCCAATTTTAAATTTCCCATTGCTTTAGTATGGACGCCTTTGGCGGGAAAATAATCCAAGATGGCCACCAAACCGTTCATCTGACAGTTTCAAAAATGGTAAATTTGAGCTCAGAATACCCAAAAACATATATGGAACCAATTTTGGCCTCAAAATACATCAAATAAAAAAAACAATATGGCCGCCAAATATGTTACATTTTGATTGGACCACAGCGGCCATGTTTTTGGAAGGATCAACTTCCCTTGAACAAACTTTAATGGCCCTTAGTCCTTAATTATATATCCCAAATTTCGGCCAGATTCCTTCAACGGTTCTGGAGTTGTTTTCGGGAAAACTAGGTTATCCAAGATGGCCACCGAACCATTTGGTCGATCAAGTCTTCTTGAACAAACTTGGCTTACGTCTTTCCATAAATGAGATTTTGTGAGTTTTGAATCGATTCCCCAAGCGGGTTCGGAGATTTTTAGATGTTTCCCAAAATCGGACAAAATCAAAGATGGCCACCGGCCAAATTGGCCGATCAACTTCATTTGAACAAACTTGGATCCCTATAACTAAGGAGGCTTCCTGCCAAATATAATTGAAATCGGCCTAGTAGTTCTCCAGAAAAAGCCATTTTAAATTTCCCATTGCTTTAGTATGGGCGCCTTTGGCGGGAAAATAATCCAAGATGGCCACCAAACCATTCATCTGACAGTTTCGAAAATGGCAAATTTGAGCTCAGAATACCAAAAAACATATATGGAACCAATTTTGGCCTCAAAATACATCAAATAAAAAAACCAATATGGCCGCCAAATATGTTACATTTTGATTGGACCACAGCGGCCATGTTTTTGGAAGGATCAACTTCCCTTGAACAAACTTTAATGGCCCTTAGTCCCTAATTATATATCCCAAATTTCGGCCAGATTCCTTCAACGGTTCTGGAGTTGTTTTCGGGAAAACTAGGTTATCCAAGATGGCCACCGAACCATTTGGTCGATCAAGTCTTCTTGAACAAACTTGGCTTACGTCTTTCCATAAATGAGATTTTGTGAGTTTTGAATCGATTCCCCAAGCGGGTTCGGAGATTTTTAGATGTTTCCCAAAATCGGACAAAATCAAAGATGGCCACCGGCCAAATTGGCCGATCGACTTCATTTGAACAAACTTGGACCCCTATAACTAAGGAGGCTTCCTGCCAAATATAATTGAAATTGGCCTAGTAGTTCTCCAGAAAAAGCCATTTTAAATTTCCCATTGCTTTAGTATGGGCGCCTTTGGCGGGAAAATAATCCAAGATGGCCACCAAACCATTCATCTGACAGTTTCGAAAATGGCAAATTTGAGCTCAGAATACCAAAAAACATATATGGAACCAATTTTGCCATCAAAATACATCAAATAAAAAAACCAATATGGCCACCAAATATGCTACATTTTGATTGGACCACAGCGGTCATGTTTTTTGACGGATCAACTTCCCCTGAACAAACTTTAATGGCCCTTAGTCCTAATTATATCTCCCAAATTTCGGCCAGATCCCTTCAGCGGTTCTGGAGTTGTTTTCGTGAAAACTAGGTTATCCAAGATGGCCACCGAACCATTTGGTCAATCAAGTCTTCTTGAACAAACTTGGCTTACCTCTTTCCCTAGATGATGTTTCATGAGTTTTGAATGGATTTTCCAAGCCGTTTCAGACAAGCAGATTTTTTAAAGATGTTTCCTAAAATCGGCTGAAATCCAAGATGGCCACTGGCCAAATTGGCAGATCGGCTTCATTTTAACAAACATGTAGTCCTATGCCCTAAGGATGCTTCCTGCCAAATGTAATTGAAATCGCCCTAGTGATTCTTGAGAAGTCGTTTAAAAGAAAAGTTGATGGATGACGGACGGACACACAACGGACAGTCGCCACGGCACAAGCTCACCTGGCCTGAAATAATAAGTATGTGCTGCTGCTTTTGCTACTACTGATGATGATGATGGTGATGATGATGATTCATTATCATCATCACATGTCTCAGGACCACCACCACTCCCACCACCACTAGTGCCGGTGACGCGATGTAGTAAGGATGTATGCGAAAGGATGGTAGTGCTGTGGGGTGGACTGGGTAATAAGATCAATTACCAGACTACCACTTTACCCTACACAAAATCACCATAGCCACATTAGTCCCAATCTTTTTCAGTCTACTCCCCTCCTCCCCGGACTCACCCAATCTGCATACACCACCTCGTCCCCCTCCCCTCCCCACAAACTCTGCATATACTGCATCATTCTCCTCCTCCCCCTCCTCTTCTCTCCTCCACACTCATCCTCGTCCTCCTTATACTCCTCCCCCTACCCTATTCTATGCCCAACAGCTAACCAATCAACCAATCTGCCGCCGTCATTGCCTAAGCCATTTTCAAACAATTTGTGGCATAATATTTGTTGATTTAGTTGATTGAAGGTGAGATTTAACTGAAGATATAAATTTAAATTCTCCTAAGTCATTCCAATATAAACTGTATTAAAAAAAATTTGCAATGCATATTATGAATTATCTGTTGAAAATAACGAACATGCTTTAGTGCACATAATGCTAAATGATTAAATGATTATACCTTGACAGATCTATCCGGTCCATTCCAGCAATTTTGACCTTTTTCATACTTCATAGCAGCATACTTATCATTCTCTGGTCCATCCCAGTGGCCCCAGTTACTGGCATAAATGTAAAAACAATATAGGAGTCAATAAATATAAACATAGATTTATGTCAAACATATGCATGCATTGCACAAACAGTAGCGTACCCTGGGCATGTTTGTACATAATATGCAGCCACTATCATATTTAATACACATCTAATACTAAATCACAAGTACTGTACATTCCCAAAGATAGTTCGCTAGCCTGTATAATCAGCACCCCTACCCCTAAAATTGACCCAAATCAGCTTGAAAAATTCTTGTTTTCGTATATCAGACGCTGTGAGATTGAGTCTTGTGAACAAAAACCGGTAACAAACAACTACTGTGCTTCTAATATTTTTCCGTTATACAATTAAGTTTCTCTCGTGTGTTAAACTGTTTAAAAAAATTTTTAATCATGGGTATATCATTTGCCTTTTCTTTTAATATAATATTTTGGATTAAATCTTATTTACCGGCATGATCACATTTGAAAATCGGAACATTTGACAATCGGCCATGAACAATTTGGCCAAATTTTCACCAAAAATATGCTGTTCATGGTAACGCAACAAGTTGACAATATTAATACTATCATTGAAATTCTTAGCTAGCACCGAGTAGTGGATGAATATCTGGATAAATTTATTAAATATTTGCATTTAATTTCTAAACCCAGCGAGAAAATATATCATATATGACTGGTTATATTGTAATGTAAGTGACCAACATAAAATGATCTAAAATGAAATGAGGTACGAAAAAAATTACTTGAATGCAGAATTCAAATGAGTTAGAACCCTTCTTATTTTGGTGAACCAGCCAGTGGCAGGCGCTAACTGGAAGGGTGGATCGCATTCCCAAATCGCACCGCCGAGTTCAGAGTCCAGGATATTTATATATCTGAGAACTCACTCTAAACTCTTATATGACTGCAGGTGCAAGATACTTCTTTAAAATTTGATTTAACCAGAGCGTATTCTAAATTTCAGGTGTTTTATATATTTTCAAGGGTAATAACGATGTATTGGACGCTTTTGCCTAAGGTGGGCATGTCGGTCCAGGGGAAGGGTGTCCTTTATCCCGCTAGGTTGATGCCTATAGGCTCCATTGTGTGGAGCTGGTGTATCCAGTGACATTCCTTCTGTCTCCTCCATGGTGTAGCATTTTCGTTGTCTGGGTCTGACTCGAGGACATGGATAATTCTGAACTGCATGTCAGCTCTTGTGTGTCCAAGTCTGTTGAAGTGTCTGGATACCAGGGTGTCATATCTCTCACTCTTGTAGAGGTTTTATATTGATCTCATATGTCCTCGATTCTGATCTTGAAGGTGCACAGGGATTCTCCTACGTATTGTTTATTGCATCTTCTGCATGTGAGAAGATAGACAATGTTTCTGGTCTGGCAGTTGCCTATGATCTTGGCCCTGTAGGAGAGGCTAGTGTGTGAGCTTGAGAAGAATCTACTTTTCTGCATTCTTTGGCAGATGTTGCAGTTTTTGCTATGAAGGGGTTTCTATGCTGTACATGAGTGGTCTCGGATGGTAGTTTGGCTCTGATAATCATGTCTTTGATGGTCTTATTTGTTCTGTAGCCGAAGAGTTGTGTTTCTCGGAAGGCTATTCTGCATTTGTTGGTAGCTTCCAAGATTGGCCAGTATTTCTTGATCTTTTTTTCGAAAAAAAATACCTGTCCGTGTGAATTCACAAACAAAGATTGGCCTTCATTGTGAATTTTTTTAGTTAGCTTTTGGCGGTGGGTGGAATATCTTTTGTCTGTCTTGTGAACTTGCTTTAGCTCTGGCTTCGTTGAGGATGTTGATTGGGTATCCTCAAAATATCCTTGTAGGATATTTTTGTCGTAATCTTGTATGAGGGTGCAGATATGTCTCAATCTCAGGAATTGTCCATATGGGGACGCATCCTTACATGTTGAGGGGTGTGCCGAGTTATAGTGGAGATATTCGTGCATATCCATTGGTTTTGTATAGAGATAAAAAATGATTGTGCGCTCTTGTGTTTGCTTGACCCTGGTATCTAGGAAGGAAACTTGTGTTTCTGATGATTTCATTGTAAATTTGATACTATGGTGTGCTCCGTTCATACAGGTGACAAACTCGTCTAGGGCTGTTTTACTGTGTTCCCAGATCATAAAGATATCATCTATATATCTGACGCATAGTGCAGGCTGTTAAGGTGATGCGTGTAGCAGTCTTTGTTCCAGATCAGCCATAAAAATGCATGTAAAGGTACAGGCTGCTTTACTGCCCATGGCGGTTCCTCCTATCTGGAGGTGGTGCTCGACATTAACCTCAAAATTATTACATTCCAGGACAAGTTTAAGGAGGTTTAGGAGTCCTCTGATGGAGAGGTCGCCAGGTACTCCATGTTTGTTACAGAATCTGGCTACTGCTCTTAGACATTCATGGCTAGGTATGTTTGTATACAGTGAGGTGACATCCATTGTTACTAGAAGTGTATCTATTTTGCTTGTGCCAAATGCTTCTATTTGGTTGATGAAACCTGTCATGTCTTTCACATAGGACTTGATTTTAGAGACATGAACTTTGATGTGTTCATCCACGAAGCTGCTTATGAGTTCAGTTGGGCAGCCTATACTGCTGACGATAGGTTTGCCTGGGGTTAAGCTGTTTTGTTTGCTTTTGTGTATTTTTGGTAGTAAGTAGAACTTGCTGTGATTGGTGGTAATAGCCTGCTGGCAGTTTGAGCATTGATTTCATCGTCTCTGACTAGTCTAGTCTTTTTTCCACGAGTTTGGTGTGTTTAGTAGTTAGTTCCTGGTCGACCTTCTCATAGAACTGTGTCGGCTAGTTGCCGGTGTGCCTCCGCTATGTAGTCTGCTTTGTTTTGGACCACCGTGGCCTGCCCCTGATCAGCTTTTTTTATCAGTATAGTGGTTATTTTTAAGTTGCACAAGGGCCTGTTGTTCCAGAGTGCTCAGGTTGCTTTTCTGAGTCCTATGGTGAACATGATTACTGTATTCATACCTGATTGCTTTGAAAAAAGCTTCAAATGGCGCATCCAGGGTGGGTGACAGCATTGAATTTTTTTTGGAACCAAATTTTCTATGATATCCTGAAAAGAAAGTAGAACCAGCACCGGGGGAGGGACTGTTGTGCCGGTTCCTGCTTGTAGGAGTGCCTGTGTGGTGTGTAGGCTTGGGGTGCAGAAATGTTTAAGACATGTGTCAAGGCCTGTAAATCAGTATACAGGCTGCCCATGTTTAGTTCTATAAAAACCCACAGACCCCCCCTTGTGGGTTGGTCTGTTGTTTTATTAACCACTATAAAAACATACTTACCGTTCAATCACTACTTGCTAAATCAATTATCTGCATTTAGCTATCAGAATAAGATTTTTTTATGCCTGCATACACACCTCCCCATGCCTATTCCTATTAATATGGACCCTCAACCAGGCTACTGGTTAAGTCCATCTCCAGCATACTGACAGATATAGACCGGCACCAGTCTATACTCACCCCATAATGACGCTTGTCACTAAGCGCGCTTGCGCATGCGCACTGGAGCCCAAATAGGAAACAGATTCACTTTTGTAAATTTAAGTGCTAAATATTAAAGGCCAATTCTCAAATCTTACCATGCGGGGTGGCTGAGACCGGGTCGTAGTGATTGAACGGTAAGTATGTTTTTATAGTGGTTAATAAAACAACAGACCAACCCACAAGGGGGGGGGGGGGGTTGTTATTACACCACAAAAACATCCATTACCGTTCAATCACGACTTGCTAAACCCGTAGATTTGGTCCGCCATTTAAACATTAGGTGGGAGATTTGAGAATCAACAATCAAGGATAAAAATCAAACCAATCTTATCCAAATGTTAATAACATAACATAATAGTGCATTTAACACAATCACACCGTGATTAACAAATAAGGAAAACTTGAACTTAAAGGAAAAAAAAGGAGACTCACCATTTCTCACAGACGTACAGTCCTAACGAAAATGGTGGGAAGTGCTTGGTAAATGGTCTTCGGCTTTATTAGTTAAAATAGTAATGTTACGAAAGAAGGAGGCTGCTGCACTCTGGTATTTGAGATAAAAAGATGTAAAAGTGGATTCAGATTTCCATCCTGCCACCTGCATGACCTCATCTAAAGACGAACCGGCAAAAAGAGCGAAAGAAGTAGCCATACCTCTAACGTCATGGGCTTTAATATGGGAGAGATTAATTTGATCCGGTGAGGCTCTCTCATAACAAAACTTATTTGTCTCATAAATCCATCTGGCAATCGTAGATTTTGAGACCGGCTTAGATAACTCTTCCGCGTAGGAAACCCATAAATGGGATGGATCGACTCTTTTAAAATCGGTTCACTGTTTGTAGGTTCTTAATGCCCTAACAGGAAACCAAAATTTATCGGATGGCGAAAAAGACGATAAAGATTTTAAAACGATCGGATTAGCAGGAAAGCGGTTAGACTGAGTTTTAGATAAAAAGTCCCTTCTGGGATATAAAACCAAACCGTCTCATGAAACTATAAATCTATCCTTTTCAGCAGAAAGAACATGAATCTCTGAACGCCTTCTAGCAGAGGCAGCAGCAACAAGAAAAACAGCTTTGAGAGTTAAAAGCATAATACTGATAGAAGAAATAGCTTCAAGATGGCGACCTGCCAAAACTTGAAAAACCAAAGCCAAATTCCAAGAAGGTAAAGGCTTAGCAATCGGAGGACGAATATTACCTAGCCCTGTAATAAAACTATTAAGAGTCTTAGTATCCTTGACATCAGCATTCAAAAGACAAGGAAGGGAAGATGCCAGAGAAAATCTATACCCCCTGACCGTATTAGCTGACAAATGTAAAGACTCAAACAGATAAGATAAAAAATCTAATACTTGTAATATAGAAACAGAATCGGGCACGGAACCTTGGTCTGAAAACCACTCATCAAAAAATTTTAAGTCGACCCTTGTAAACTCGACAGGTCGATTCCCTTCTGGCAGAGTCAATAATTTCCTGAGATCTTGAAGAAACCTTATTCTCGAGGACCTCAGACTCGAGATTCTCCAAACGCACAGATTTAAAATTTCTGGATTTGGATGCACACAAAGACCTCTTACTTGAGATAGAAGATCCTGGGATACTGGAAGAAGACGAGGGAAGTCTATCAGATCTAGATGGTCCTTGACCTTCTTCAAGACTAACAGAATCAAAATTGTTGGAGGGAAGGTATAGGCGAACATTCCTGTCCAGGACTGAGACAGAGCATCCACCGCCAGGGCTTGACAGTCCGGAAAAGGAGACATGTAAGAGATATGGGCATTCAGAGAGGTCGCGAACAGATCTACTAGAGGACGATCCATAAGACTAAAAATCACTCTGACAACCGACTTCTTTAACTGCCACTCTGTGTGGGCGAACTTGCTGGGACATGACAGTTGGTCCGCCTATCAGATCTAGAAGGTCCTTGACCTTCTTCAAGACTAACAGAATCAAAATTGTTGGAGGGAAGGTATAGGCGAACATTCCTGTCCAGGACTGAGACAGAGCATCCACCGCCAGGGCTTGACAGTCCGGAAAAGGAGACATGTAAGAGATATGGGCATTCAGAGAGGTCGCGAACAGATCTACTAGAGGACGATCCATAAGACTGAAAATCACTCTGACAACCGACTTCTTTAACTGCCACTCTGTGTGGGCGAACTTGCTGGGACATGACAGTTGGTCCGCCAGAAAATTCAGACTGCCTGGGACATGGGAGGATACTAGAAAAATCTGCCTCTTGCGGCACCACAAGAGAAGATTCCACACTTCTAGACAAAGGAGGGATGACCTTGTACCTCCATGCCTGTTGATATAAGACACTACTGTCGATTTGACAGCCCACAACTCCATAATGTTGATATTGGCCGTCGACTCCTCTAGGGACCACAGGCCGGAAACTGACAGGGAGTCCCAGACTGCTCCCCAACCCTCCTGGGAAGCGTCTGTGAAGATAATCGCCTGAGGGGAGGACTTTACCAGTGGAACGCCCTTCAGAAGCAGAGAATGATCCCTCCAAAAATCTAGATGAGGGATCAAATGTTCTCTGATGGGAATCTGATGGTAAATAGAGTGGACTGACTGCTTCCAAAGGGACATTAAATACATTTGGAAGGGTATTCTCATCAGCGCCGCCCAAGGAATTACTTTCTCTACACTGACCATCAGTCCTATCACTCTTAAAAAGAATCTTGCTCTTACCATGGGAGAAGACAGGATTTCCATTGCCACTGATAAAGCCTCTATCCTTGGATCTGAGGGGAAGACTAGACCCTGGGCCAGGTCGAAAGAAATGCCTAGATGCGTAAAGATTTGAGATGGAACTAGGCTTGATTTCTTTAGATTTAAAATCCACCCTAGGTTGCATGCCAGACTGCAACCTTCTGGAAGAATTCCTGAGAGAATTGAGGATGACCTTGCTTTTACCAACCAGTCATCTATATAAACGTGAAGATGGATAGAACGACGGTGTAAAATTCCTGCCACGGCTGAAACTAGACGGGTAAAAAGGAAGGGAGCCGTGGTCAGGCCGAAAGGCACGGCGCGGAACTGCCAAACTCGATCCTTGTAAGCAAACCTCAGGAACTTTCTGAAGGCAGGGTGAATAAGAACATGAAAGTAGGCGTCCTTTAGAGCGATGGAAGACGTCCACATTCCCTGATCCAGACTGGAAATGATCTGGGAGATCGTCTCCATCTTGAACTTGGGGTGTGAATCAGAAGATTTAGCTTTTTCAAATTTATGATGGTACACCAGCCTCCTGTTTTCTTGGAAACTAAAGTAGTAGCCCGGGTCTACTCTCCAATGGGGAACTTCTTCTACTGCCCTCTTTGCAATCATGGATTCTAACTCCTCTTCCAAGGCCACCAGTTTTTCCGGATTGGAGGGAACCGGAGTCCAAACTGGGAAAAAGGAAAGAGGGGGAATGACGGATCCATGACGGTGCATAACCCCAACGTATCTGAGACACTAGCCAGGAGTCCTGAACGAGGGCTTGCCAACTCCCAAAAAAGAGAAAGGCGCCCTCCTACTGGCACGTTGGGTAATAGGCACTGGACTGACTGATCCGAAGGGACAAGAGGGGGAGGGATGAAGAAGGGAAGAGAGAAGGTTGGACCTATCCGGGAATAGTCCATACCTTCAAACTCTCTTTCCTTGAAACCCTCTAAAGGAAGAACGATCTCTGGACCTGGAACCAGCACGGCGAGAAGGGGTCTGACCCCCTCTCGCCCAAGAAGAAGGAGACTGTCTCCCTTGAGACCTAGAACAATGAGAGGAAATAGAATCGAAACGATCCTCCTACATGGATCGATCCTGACGATTGGATGAAGAAAGATTGAAATTATGGATAACCCTACAAGGATAAGCCCCAAATTGGTCAGGTTTGAGGCTCTTTCTTCTAGAAGGATTAGGACTCCTCACAGAAGACACATCTCTTTTCAAGGAAGGATTAGAGAAAGAAATCTGAGCCTGAAGCTCCCTAGAGGCCTTCAGGCGCTCAGATTCTGCACGAATTAGACTAGGAGCTGCTTGTCCAAAAAGATCTATACCAAATGGATGTGCGACAACAAGACTATGCTTCAAAGAGCTAGAAATCATAACCTCAGAGAGCCTCATAGATCTACGCTTAGATGTAATAAAACCCAGACTTACAGACTGAATTGAGGGAGCCACGAGACAGATCAGCCAAAGAACGAAAAACTGACAAAGGAACTTGATCATGCCATTCTTCAGCCTTAAGAATGGCCTCAGATAAAAGAGCAAGGAAATTAGAGGACTTGAGCTGAGATCTGCAAACAGACTCCCATTTGGAAAGGTCATTGGAAAACTCAACCTTGGAAGCATCCTTTAACTGAGGAGAAAGAACCTCCCAAGCGGAACCAGAAAGAGCCTGAGTGGCCGCAACCTTCAAATAATCTTCCTTAGGAATTTGAATAGGAGAATCATACTTAGAAACAAGAGAAAAGTCAGAATTAGCAGAATCATTAACAAAGAAATCGAGCATATCAACAACTAAGTTATCAATAGGCAGAACTTGAGGAGAAGAAGAAGAAGGATCACATGTAGAGAGAGCGGATCCGAAAGGAGGATCCATAGCAAATTCTTCCTTAAGAGGAAGAGAAAGAGTAGATGCGATCCACCTGTGAGCCATGGACCAGTCTTCCGAAGAGGCTCTAACCGGGCAAAACCTCTTCAGATCCCTGGCCCTGACTGACTTGGGAGCAGACAGAAGAGAAGGAAGAGGAGAAGAAGAAGAGATGAGAATAGAGGCGTCACCTGACACTAAAGATTCACCTGCCCTAGAGGAAACAGGAGAGGAGGGCCTACTAGCCGACTCAGGAAAGGAAGAAACTTGAGAAGAGGAAATGGAATCCCTACCCTGATCTTGACTAGAGGACAAGAAAGGAAGGACAAGAGAACTTGCAGAAAACATTGAAAGAATAGAAAAACGGGCAGAAACAAATGAATGATCTAAAGAAGTATCCCTAACCACAGAGAACAAGGAAAAATCTAAGCCTGAATCAACAATTTGAAATTCTAGTTCAGGGGAAAGAACCACGGAAACAATCGGATCAAGATGATCAAAAGACGGAGAAGAAGAAGAGGAATGAGGAAGAGAAGAGAATGGATGAGAAGAAGACGAAGAAGGATGATCCAACTGACCATGAGAGGAAAGAGAAGGAAGACGGGAGAAATCCGGAGGAGGAGGAAGGAAAGATTTAAAGCGAGCAGATGTGTTAAGACACATGACTGGAAGAGAAATCATTGGCAGAAAGAGAAGAAGAAATAGGAGTAAGACCCGAAGAATGAGAAGAGGAGGAGAAAGAAGAAGACCTAGAAAAGGAAGGATTCAAGACGCCATCACAGAAGGAAGAAGACGACTGAGAAGATAAATCAACATCAACTACCTGAGAAGGAAGAAAAGAGTCATAGTTGGAAGCCACAGAATCCTGAGAAAACACCCGTTGAGATATTTCCGAAACAGAATCTACCAAACTCCTATCATCAGAAATCTTAGACGAACCTAAGCAATTTTGATCTCTCGCTATCCCGGAAGCTACCTCCCAACCGGAATCAGAAGATGGAAGTCTATCCGGATCTGAACGACCCGGAAGTACACCTCTAGAACCGGAAACAGATGAGTACCGACCAGAATCCAAACCGGAAACGGAAGCGCTTCTACCGGAAGTCGAAAAATAGTAGGAGTCCTCAGACTCCGGATATCCGGAATGACCGGAAGCGCCGCTGAAACCGGAACCGATTCTTGAAGACCTGGATGTCCTACAAAAATGGAAGTAATACTGGAAACGGATGGAAAGGAAATAATAACTGGATCTTGACGACCTGAATTTCCTACCAAACCGGAAGTCCTACCAGAAACGGAAGCCAGAGACGAAAGAACCGGATCCTGAAGAGCCGGATGTCTTGCCAAACCGGAAGTTAAAGCGGAAACTGACGGAACGGAAGAAGAACCAGAAAACAAAGTAAACCCCGAGTCCAGAGGACCCGAGTCCACCACAACGGAACTGGAAGAACTAGCAAGACCAGGAATCAAATTCTTAGCAATGGGCGATCTACAAAGAACCTTGACGACCGGTATAATCGGAAAATTGGCATTAGCATAAGTACCAGACTTATGGACGTCAGCCTCAGCCTCCGCCACCAAGACTTGTGGGTTATGCCCGTCACCCTCAAGTCTTATGTGGGTTTGACTCGGTACACTACATGAGCCCACCTTCGAGAGCTTAGCCGCTCTAGACTTCTGCTTAGGAGATTTCTTAATCTGCATGGAGGTTAGAGGGATCGGTTTCCCCCATTTGCGGAAACGCCCGCTAGCCCTCAGGCTATCGTCAGAACTTGGAGAAACATCCTGTTTCTTATCTTCCTTAATAGCAGAAGATATCCTTTCGTCAAGGGATTTAGTCAAGACAAACGCGAAGGATTCAAATCTCGCAAATAGAACTAGTACGGCATCTGAATTCGCCGAAGAGGTTCCCCCCTCCATTGCTACCGGTAAAGAAACATTAGTTTGTGCAAAAGACACAGCTTTTGCCTTACTAGCAACGGAGGTAGGGGAAGGACGACCAGAGGGCAGCGGCTGTTTAGATGGTAAATCCTTAAAGAAAGCCTTTGACACCGAGACCGGCCACCCTTTACAAATCCCATACATCGTTGTGAGGGTACAAGTGGTACATTTAGCACAGACATGCCCGGCAAATTCAGCTGAGTGATGGCGATCACATTTCGATGACATACATTTCATCCTATCTGATGACTTAGCGGACTCCTAAAAACGAAAAAAGCGTAACAATGAAGCATACCACTTAGAAAATCGTAAAAAGGAGACTAGAAAGATAAAAAGCGCTTCTAAAAAGGCGGGAAAGTTCAAATTAGAAATCAAAATCCCTACAGACAAGAAAACAGACTTGCATAGGGATAAATGATAATCCTTACAATGCACTAGAAGTAAATTGATAAGGGCTCTGGGTGAATGCTAGAGATAAATATGATGATGATATAGGCATAGTAATTAAGTTACCACAAAACGAGAACGATCTTTCACGAAAACCGGTAACAATATGAACATAGTTATAAAATAAATATAACCACGAATATACTTCCTAAACGTAACTTGGGGAGGATTGACTTCATAGTAGGCATAATCCTTGTAATATAGAAGACAATAGTGTAGCTGACACAGCGCAAAGCACAAAAAAAAAACCTCTTGAAGAATATTTAAGCAGTTGTTCTGCAAGCAGAATAATTGAAAAGTGAATCTGTTTCCTATTTGGGCTCCAGTGCGCATCGCTTAGTGACAAGCGGCACTATGGGGTGAGTATAGACTGGTGCCAGTCTATATCTGTTAGTATGCTGGAGATGGACTTAACCAGTAGCCTGGTTGAGGGACCATATTAATAGAAATAGGCATGGGGAGGTGTGTATGCAGGCATAAAAATCCTATTCTGATAGCTAAATGCAGATAATTGATTTAGCAAGTAGTGATTGAACGGTAATGGATGTTTTTGTGGTGTAATAACAACCGTGGAACTGAACCCTAGACCTTTACCAAGTAGACTGGCAGTTGCCATGTTGAGGTTTGAGTCTTAGAGATTAAAGACACACGAAGATGCATATGGTTCTGAAACTGCATTGACAGCATTGTTGTAGTTCAGATAAGAGGTTGTAATGTTAGAAAATGAAATATTGTAATTATACAGAACAATGTTTTTTGGAAGCTGTTGATGGTGTAGTCCTTTTCTTTTTGAGTCTCAAGTTTTTAACTGCCTGTATGGTATTGTGCTGAAATTTATGAAAATTAGTTTCATAAATTTCTACATTTCTACAATCAATCATTTAAAAGTATTATGTATGTCTTATAATACTTCTGGTGTCAATTTTAAAGGTGTTGCTAAAAGAGTGGCATACCAGCAACAGCTGAATGTAACACAGTTTAAAATTGATACCAGCTAGTCGACAAACAAGACATTGATTATTGTAGACTGACCATTGAGCATTAAAAGGTATACAGTCTACTTATTTGTCCATTAAAGGCCAGAATTGTGTCATAATTATGCCTATTGTCCAGTAATCTGCCCAATCAACAAGAAAAGACTACAAATGGTGAGGCAGGTGTGCAATTAGCAGGACATAAGTTAGTTTCTACAAGTTTATACCTTGATAAAAGAACACTTACAGAATTATATGTAAACATGTCACAGGTGGAATTTTCCTGTATGCCTTATATTATAAATTTATGTAATGTTTGACCAACTGCTATTAACCCTTTCATTCTCTAAGTAACACAAACAATATATACTGACCATATTGGTATCCAGCTGGGCTCTGTTGATTAATTGCTAAAGTAATTTGACTCAGGGTTGTTGCTGTCTAAACAGCAACCACCTTTGATTAAATTATTTTCAAAATAATCATCTGAATTTACAGGGAATTACTTAAGTAATAATCAGATTCTGGAACTTGGAAATGAAAGGGATACTTAATTATTTCTATTATGGCTCTCTACCTCTGTTATGTAAAAGCTATTTCTTTTTATTGACATGGCGATGAATGGGTAAATTTCTGTATAAATGTGAGCTGAAAGTTGTGTGCAAGGAGAGCGATAGACAGAAGATAGAGTGTGGTGTCTAGCTGAACCACACTAGAAAGATTGAATAAAAATTGTTAACTGCTGAATGTATAAGTACAACTGATGATTACTGAAGGATGATATTTCACTGAAAAACAAGTTATTTAACATTTAGTCTGAGCTGTTGTTCATATTTAAGAAATAAGCAACCAGCCATTGGGCGGTCAATCAATCAGCCAACAAGTAGTACTCGGCCAGTCAATCAATCAGTCAATCCGTCAGTGACTGAGGCAGCCAGCAATTAACTCACTTACTAGACTGTTAATTGCGCCAACAGTCAATCAGCCAGTCCATCAGAGTCATACTAAGATAGACATTTAAATCAGTCCGTTGGACAGTCGTTCCATCTGCTGACCCATGGTGAGAGCTAAGTTCCCGCGGACGAAAACTTTGTTACGATACCTGGAACAGCTCTTCTATGGCTATGGTGCTTTTTGTGACTAGCAGTGTGTGAGATAGTGAAATTACTGGTGAACATTTATTTCATAGTTAGACAGTGGTTGAAGTGTACTACTTCAACCCAGTCTTCCCTATCTAAGCGTTGTTGGGTATGTTGTATTTTATGATCCCCGGCGTTTGAAGGTACTGGTTCTCCCCTAGATGTATATTTCACGCGAGAACTGTAGGTGATGTCGGGCGGCGTACTATTTTATGTGGTGAGATGTTTGTTATGTGAAAAGGTGGTAATTACACAGAGGGTGTGGGGGTGATGTTGGTCATATATATCCTCCAATCATTGGGGAATTTTGCGTGCATGCAATTAATTTAATTGGTTGATTTATGGTGAAGAATGACAAGAATTATTTGGCCTGGGCGGAGGGATAGGAATATAGTGCTTTGTCTGGGTTGGATCATTCTCTTTTACCATTTGACTTGAGAGAGGGGAGATCGGCACCAATGAAGATAAAATAGATAACTGAATCCAGATGGTTGGGGAGAAAAGAATGTTTGCGACGGGCTGTATAGTTGGTGCTATTGGGTGAGTTACGAATATAATAAATTTGACGTATATTTTCAGAGTAAATTATCATTAGACATGAATCTCTGGGTCGCTGAATGTTGGTGACTGGGTTTTTTTAAAAACAAGTTGTCTGAAATATGGTGCCGTTGGTGGCATCAGCGATTTTGGTCAAGTTAGTTTTAATATATTCAACTGAAATATTTTGAACCTATGTAATGGTCGGCAGAGGGTTTATTGTAGGATTTCAGCAAAATTGTGTAAATCATGAGTTGCCTCCCTTGAAATAGTGAAAACGTTGTTCAGACGTTTTGTGGGGCAATTTTGTGATTTGCCTTTCCTGTTTCTGAGTTAATAGGGATTATTTTCTTTGGTCAGTGATGTTTTTCAAGCCATTTCTCTTGGTTGTGAGTAAAGATGATTTTGCTATTTTGCATTGTATAATTATTTTGGAATTAGGTACATGTGTATATTTTTAGGGTGTCAATGTAACGATTCCTTGTATATTTTTTAGACATTGGTCGGATAAAACCGTTAGTGTTATGAGGCATGATGTGCATGACCCATGGCTGAGGCATATTTTTGAGACGATGATGCAGAAATTGTTATGTAAGTGGTGACCATTTTCTGTGACGTCGTCTCTGAAATGAATTTCAGATCAAATGGTTATTGCGCACATGGGTGGGGGTATCCGAGAATGTCTGTATTCAGTTTTACTGTATTGTATAGGTTTCCGAGAATGTCTATTCAGTTTTACTTTATTGTATAGGATTTGGTTGTAAATTTAATATCTGTATTTTAGTCATGGTGACATGTGACTGTGGATCATGTGTGAGTCGTGTTGTCGAGGACCCCTGCTATCTGGTGGCAGTTGCTTTCAATAACAGGATTCACTAATGAACTCCAGTTTTTGAAGTCTGGAATGATGTCGGTTTCAACTGTTATGATACTGGGGTCTGTTGTTGATTATGGCGGCAACAGATTCCAGTGCCATGATTCTTGAGATGGATACCGGATATTTCTGTGATATTCATGTAGAATTGAATTGCAGGATTGCTGCCAGCAGTTATAGTAATAGTTTTCAAAATTGCTATGGAATTTTTTTGTTGGTGTAGTGGCTTGTTAGGGGTGTTAAGCTCATATTTTAATTAAACAATCTGGTTTACAGATCAGGTGACAGCTGCTGAGTGTCAGGACCAATCATTCCCCTAAACCTACATGTATCCAGGGTGATTCCAGTTATGGATTGGTGAAAGCCAATTCACAGGGTAAGCAAGTTTGATTGCGTACTTCATATATAGTTAGGTCAATACATATTAACTAGGTCAAGTAAATATATGTAGGTCAAAGTTCAAGATCATTTATAAATAGGCCATAATATAATAAAATATTCAACTATAAGTGTATATGACCTTATTCAACTGAGAAGTTAATTTGGGTCAACCGTTATATTATTTAGGTCAAGTAAATATATGTATGTCAAAGTTCACGATCATTTATAGATAGGCCATAATATAATAAAATATTCCACCAAGAGTTTATGACCTTAATATTAAACAGAACACTTTTGGTTCAAGTTTCCCCATTTTTGGAAACGTATGTGTATTCGACAAAGACAATTAAGTTCTGTCTTTGTGTATCTGAATGAGAACATATTGGCATTTAAGTTTCTAGATGTGTCCTAATGTGTAAACTTAACCAAATCATAGGCCACTTTCATGAATAAACATACAATTCAGACACGGTTAGAAGCCTTAGGGGTTATAGGAAATAGGATTGTGACATCATGTGATTGGATCGCAGATTTGTGACGTCATTGACGGATGACGTGATTGGGGGTGGTATTCATATATCTTTCAGGAGGTCATTATACGACTGACGTCATATCAATTATTACGTTATATCAATATTTTGTAAATTCCGATATCACATGACTGCAGAGGTAATAACAATCTTTTTTGTAAATCCCTAAGGTCCATTACTTCTAACATGACATCATATCTTTCATGATGTCATTATACAACTGACGTCATATCAATTATTATGTCATATCAATATTTTGTAAATTCCGATATCATATGACTGCTGATGGTTGTAGAGAAATATTCTGTGTTTTAGGAAATGTAATCTATGAAAACCAATGTTTTTCAATATGTCAATATTCTCATCTATTCGGTATTCGAGCTGAAATTGTATTTTTCCTGAAATCATTCTAAAATGATATTTATTTTGGAATGGTAATAATCTGGAATGATTTCTCGAAATACATCATCAGTGATGGTTATGAAAGGATGTGTAGATGGTGTTGATAGATTATAGAATTTTCTATGGAAAATATCTTCAGATGTTAAGGAAAGATAGTTAGCATTGGTCAAGCGGTGGATAGTTTCTGATAACGATCTTGTATTCATTTGATATTCAGATTGGGACTGTATTTTTTTTTTAGGAAATCATACATGGAATGTTACTCATCATGTGATGTTACACATTCTGGAATGATTTCAGGAAATACGGTTTCGGTTAGAAGATTGAAGAAATATTTAGATGCCAGTCATAGGATTGGGAAACTGTCTGTATATATTTATACACGTTCATCTGATATTAGGCACAATTGTTTATTCAGTGGTTTAGATACAAATCTGCCATGGTCCGTCTTAGTTATAAACCCACTGTTGCCACTTTACCGCTAGTTATTAATATAAGGCATGTTTATTTTTGCTGATGTATTTGTTTATGAATATAATATAATGCAAAATCGACTTGTATATACAACTTTCTACATGAATGATGATTATGCCTGTCACCAACTGTAAATGAATAAACATTTTTTTGTAGCTCTTCAATTTTGTCTTGAGTGAAGTTCTTGTTAGCACTATCTCAACAATCCATTGAATTTATGTGGGTAGGGATGACGTAAATTTCCCTCGGTTGGGCGATCGATACTCTTCCATCTAGTATTCCAGTCCTTCTCCTGAAAAGTAAGAACATCAATCAGGTGATTGCTTAAATATTTCTTTTAGAAATACTTTTCAATCTCCGCTTTTTAATGCCCTACTTTTTGACATTTGGCCATTTTTGCCTTAGGATTGCGGATCCATTATTATAATTAGTTAAAGATGGTTTATTCCCTTACAAAACTGGCGCTGGGAGTAGGGTTGTTGATATTAAATAGTGCTGATATAGAATTGATTTATTGTACAAGATTGAATTGTTAGGTTTAGTGGCACGTGGTTCAATTTCAAGTAACAAATCTAAACTTCTGAGGAAACAATGTATAGGTAATAGGTTAGGTATTAAGGGCAACCCTGATAAGACATCACAGGTACTGACGGCGGTGATCGGTTCAGATGAAACAAATATGACCATTGATCAGCAAGGCTTTCTGGATGAGATGAAGAGGACCCCTGTGAATCAGACGCAATTCAAGAAACAACTGAATTGAGACGGAAGTCAAGAAACAGATAAGTCTTAACATCATATATTATTTAGTTGGTTATCAATAAGGTAATTTCGCATGAAAGCCGGATGTAGGTATCACTATTTTCAAACATATACTGTAAAGATTGTTTATTAATTTGTAATATTTAATTAATCAGTGGCCAGATATAGGTATCACCAAGGTATTACCATTGATCACCATTACTCAGATGGTGAAATATTTAACTTGTTGAGAAAGAACTAGCCTACAAAAGGTGAGATATTTAAGTTTATTAGTATTGCAAAATGAATAAGTTATTTTCAAAGCGTGATATCACAATGTGTACTTTGTTCTGATTCTAGGAGTCATAATTTGGATCGGTATCCACAACCAGATTTTTTAATTAAGTATATTTTGAAACGTGGAGCAACCTCAAATACTCTGCGAATAGAAACTATGAAATTTCTGAGTCAAAATACTGTAGATAATCAGAATTTGAATGTTAAGTTATGCGTAGGCATTAATGATTTATTAGATAGGAATTTTCATCATTTTGGAATAGAATCGATTTCATCTAATATTTCCAGCCAAGAGCTTTGCAACCGTTTATTTAGGTTCAAATCAGAGGTTCTTCAATTTAGACCAAATGCTAATTTTGGCTTTATAACAATTCCACCTTTTTCCTTTAAGGATAATAATAAGTATTTAATTGAAGTGGGTAAATTAGAGCAATCCTATTATTCAGATACACAGTTGACTTCTTTTCAAATAGGTCTTTATGCCAAGTTAACCGAGGTTAAGAATTATTTTATTGGTCAAAATCAAATAGATAATGTGTTGACGGTGCAGTGGCATAAGGAGATTATCCATTCACATGTTAAATATAACCGTGGTGGTACAGTAAAGAAAGTCATAATAAGTTACCATTTTTCACGTATGTATGATGGGCTTCATGGGAAGAGCAGAGTGAAAAGAAATTGGTATCAATCTCTGGTGACAATTTTCCGAAGATAAAAGGGATAAAGTGTCAGTGTATTAATAACAACAAAATATTAAAGTAATTATGACTGAATTAGCTGAAACTAAAAAGGAGCTTGAACGTATCAAAGCGGAGTATGCCGAATTCAAGGCTTCTACAGATCAACCAAGGATTGTGTACTTGGCATCAGAACATAAAATTGGTCGGTTTGGTGGAGATCAAAGGCAATTACCGCTAGAGGAGTAGATTGCTGATATCCAGGCACACGTGACTACAAATAATATGACAGATCATCAGGCTTGTCATTTTATAAGGGATCATCTTAATGGAATGGCAAGGACTGAAGTGGAAGGACAGGAGTTAAATACTCCAAATGACATTTTTAGGGTCCTCCGATTGGTATTTGATGAAATTGGGACAATTCATCAATGTAGAAAGATTTTTTATGAACGAAAACAGGGATTGAGGGAAACTATATTGGATTTTTCTCATGATTTGATACGACTGGTCAAATCAATCGAACAATTATATTCTAAGCAAAAAGTTGACCGGGATGTATTTCTAAAATCTCAATTGGCAGAAGGGGTGGCAGATGTTGCACTTAAAAGGGAATTACACCGGAAGTTAAGGGAATCAGAGGAGGATTTCTTTGAACTCAGGGATTGGGCAATTGAATGGCAACGAAGAGGTCAAAAGGTGGATGGTTATGGAGCAATGGAAAGTAAAGGTGTGTTTGTGCAAGAGAATGAGAGCATGAAAATATTATTGGACAAGCTAGAGTCCATGGAGCTCAGACTGAAGAAACAAGAAGATTTGAGCAACTCAACAAATGAACGATTAGGGGTGATTTTGCAAGCTGTTCAAGCACCTAAGTCAAAAGGGAGTTGTACTTGTTATTCTTGTGGAAAAAGTGGTCATCTTGCCAGAAATTCTACACAAAATCCTAGGAGGTAATGAAAATTCTGCTGTAAATAATTCCAGTATATGTTGATGTAACCCGTCCTCCTCCTGTCAATGCAAGTTTTTCTTGCCCCCCACCTGCAGTAAGGAGTCAGATTGTGGGTCAAAATTACAATGTAACCGATTATGACTCCTTATTGGATAATGCGATTGGATGTTGTCCCGAAGGCTTGGTGAGGGTAGGTGATATCCATATCCCGTGTCTATTGGATAGCGGAGCAGAAGTGTCTACAATTACGGAATCATTTTATTATAGACAATTACAACCGAAGGGTTTCAATTTAGTGGATGTAACTTCATATATTAAAATTTCAGTAGCCAATGGAATAGATTTTCCATTTTGGGGATATGTGGAAATGGATATTTTCTTATCAGATATTTTGTTACCAAAAATGGGATTTCTAGTAGTAAAATATCCTGAAGGTATTCCAACCACACATAGAAGATCTCGGTTACCAGGGGTAATAGGATGTAATATCTTGAGGCATTTACATGAAATGGCTAGTGAAGATAAAGATATTGTGAATAAATTATCCAGACAGATGGGTAGGAGATCATGGTTCGAGGTTTTGTCATTATTTGGACAGTTACCTGGAATAGACCAATGTAAGGGGGTTCTCGGCTTTGTAAAAGTGGGAGGAGTCCACCCTATTTGTATTCCGGCTGGAGCATTTCGAATATTTTTGGCTACAGGTAGAACATATCCCTTAAATAAAATGTATCATGCTTTAGTTGAACAAATGAATGCATCTAGTAATTTATCAATTAATAAGTCCTGCATTGGTACAAGTGACTAATGGAAATTTGCCTATCAGGGTAGCGAATTTCACAGAGGAAAATATCTATTTGAAAAAGGTCAAAGAATCGCTTTGCTGAAGCAGGGGGCCTTACTTCAAGAAGCAGTCGGAGAAATTAGAAAAGGAGCAAATTGAACTTGAGGAAACTGTTTCCAAAAGGTCTTGTCTAATTTAGATATTGGTGATGATATTTCTCAAATACAGCGAGAAAAATTTTGTTTTAATTAAAAAACATTCACATTTATTCAGTATAGGCCATGATTTGGGATATTGTAGTGCACTGTGCATCTCCCCTTGTCGGCTGGCAAAATTTGGATGACGTCATTGTGTAGAGCCCTACGTTCTTCAATAGTAATGTTGCTTCTCCTATTTGGTCTTTTGTTGAATTTAGTGACAGTTTTTGTCACTTCGCTTCTAAGGCTGTCTGCCTGTGAGTTAACAAGATGTTGACAAGCGCTCTCAGTGCAGGCAATAATTTCTTTGACAGGGATGGAGTTGGAGGAAACCACGAAATTTAACCCTCTGGAAAGAATGTTGCACTCGTTTTCAGTGATATTATGGCTAGTGAGGTTAAGAACCCACCTGTCTGTGTCGATCTTGCCGCGATTTTCATCTTTACGCGTTTCTTCTAACTTTTTACGGGCGCGGAACTTCTCAAACTTATTGATTTGTGTTGCTTTTGTTTTGTCAAAAGTGAAGTCGTACGCACACACGAGAACCGCTTCCACTTCCGGTTGGTCGTCTAGCCAAATTTTCGTATCCAGGGACTCTTGTAGTGCCGTTTTTTCACAATAAAGCCGATGCAGGGTCTAATTCTAATATCTAATAATTGGCGTTGAGCTTTGACGAGGACACGATCCGCTTGAATTCCATTGATGTTAGACCGGAGTTGTACGCTCGGTGGGAAGATGTTACTATGGCGACAACGGATTGTAAATAGTTTGTTTTTTTCCAATGGGCGATCTTCTGTACCATATTTTCAAGTTTTCTGACGATGCCTAGAACTTTGTGTCCGTGTTGTCTTAGGATATTTCCGAAAAAGTTGGTCCCGATCCCAGGATGATTCATAATAAGGAAAAATTAGTTACCTCTCCGGGATGTAGAAATTGTTTGAGTGTAGCTTTCGTGACCATCTCGGTCACTTCTTCAGCACTAACTGATAGTCGCTGGCCATTCACTCTGGTCAGATCTTGTGGAGTCACGTGACAGCATGGACTGGTAGACTGCTGGTATACGGTAGCCCTTGTCTCTGTTCATGGTTGGTTGATGCTTGTGGATTTCTATGGCCTCTTTATCCTTCCGTTTGAATAAGTTGGTCTCAATCTTGATGACCGAGGCACTGCTGGCGGGGATGACGTGGCCAGTGGATTCTGTATGTTCTGCCACAGCTGAGTTGGAATTGATTTTAAGATGTTCTTTGACTCTGGTGCTGAGAGGCCTTTTGGTTTCGCCTATGTATCCCAATGGACAAGGCTCTTCCAGTCATCCTAGAACCTACATTGAAAGAAACATCAGACAGATAAGAAGAACATCATCACATCCAACAGTCTCTCCTAGCCAACGGGTACACTTCGTGGATTAGAAAACCACCTCCCCTACCTCGTAATAAACCACCAGATGTCAAAAAACTTCTACTAGTCGGACTTCCGTACATCTAAGGCCTATCAGAACACCTTGGCAGACTCTTCAGAGAACACCACATCAAAACCTACCACAAGCCCGTCAACACCTTAAGATCACAACTAGTAAGACCCAAAGATAAACTGACCACAGATGAATGCTCTGGAGTCATCTACAAGATCGAATGTGACCAATGTGAGGGGAGATACATAGGCGAAACCAAAAGGCCTCTCAGCACCAGAGTCAAAGAACATCTTAAAATCAATTCCAACTCAGCTGTGGCAGTACATACAGAATCCACTGGCCACGTCATCCCCGCCAGCAGTGCCTCGGTCATCAACATTGAGACCAACTTATTCAAACAGAAGGTTAAAGAGGCCACAGAAATCTACAAGCATCAACCAACCATGAACAGAGACAAGGGCTACCGTATACCAGCAGTCTACCAGTCCATGCTGTCACGTGACTCCACAGGATCTGACCAGAGTGACGTTGCCAGCGACCATCAGTTAGTGCTGAAGAAGTGACCGAGATGGTCACGAAAGCTACACTCAAATAATTTCTACATCCCGAAGAGGTAACTAATTTTTCCTTATTATAAATCTGTGACAGTTTTTTTTAAATCGGATTTCCCCTTGTTGGTGCAAATGTTTCTTTAAAAAAGCTTAACGCAGCCGAAAAAAGATAACTCTTGACACATAAAATATTCTATGTTCAAACATGATAAAGGTACGGAAAAAATTATAAAATAAATAATTTTAATCATCCCCCACCCATCTCCCAAAATCTCTTTTGTCAACTTCGTGAAAATGCGAGATAAAAAAACTGTAACAGCCAAGAACCATAACCAGGATATAATCTGCATGCAAATCATTGTCTAATTTTACTAAAATAGTAAACGTTCAAACGGCGAAAAAATCTGGGAAAATTTGAGTCAATTTCTTTTTGACGTGGACTGGTCCTAAGCATCGTATAGAACAAATGAGTGAGGGTTTTTTTAAAATTGGATATCCCCTTGTGTGTGAAACTGTTGTTTAAAAAAAGCTTAATGCAGCCAAGAAAGATAACTTTTGACACATAAAATATTCTATGTTCAAACATGATAAAACTATGGAAAAAATCATAAAATAAATGTAATTTTGATGCAGACTAGTCATAAGCATCCCATAGAACACATCTGCGTAATTTTAAAAAAAATCAGATAACCACAAATGTCACATTAAAAAGATTAACCTGACTGGACGCCAACGCCAACATTTTTCCCACTCCCTTTTTCACTTCGTGAAAGGCGAGATAAAAAAGCTTAACACAGCCAAGAAAGACAACTCTTGACCCATAAAATTTTCTATGTTCAAAGATGATAAAAGTATGGAAAAAATAGTAAAATCAATATAATTTTGATGCAGACCAGTCCTAATCATCCCATAGAACACATCTGTGTAGGGTTTTTTTTAAATCGGATAACCACAAATGTCATTTTAAAACGATTAACCTGTCTGGATGCCTACATTTTTCCCTCTCTCAAAATCTCTTTTTCACTTCATGAAAGGCGAGATAAAAAATTGTAACCTAGCCAGACGGCGACCCCGACATTTTTTCCCACCTTTCTCATAATCTCTTTTTTCATTTCGTGAAAGGCGAGATAAAAAAGCTTGACCGGAGCGGAGGCCAACGCCAACATTTTCCACCCTCTCACAAAATCTCTTTTTCCTCGAGATAAAAAGGGGTCCGTCCACACACTGATATCTATGGTGCTCTGAAAAACAATCCATTTTCAGCTGATTTGGTGTTGTTCACAATAGTAGTCTAGTGACGCTCCACAAGACAGGAAATCTATGATAGAGCCATGTCTAGTTCTGCCAATCAAGATATCAAGCTAACAAATTCAGGAGCATCAGTAAGACACACTGGCGATCGTTCATGAAGCACAGAATATCATTTTGTACATGGAGTAATGCCATTTCTATGCTGTGGTGTTTGCGTTATGCGTTTTGAAATGGTTTTAAAAGCTTATTGTTTCTAAATAATTATTGTGCTGATTGGCAACAATTTTTTCTAAGACCTTTGACAGATATGATATATTGGAGACACATGTATTATTCCCAAGAACCTATTGGTCTAATGAAAGATATTTTAAACAAGAGGCCCAAGGGCCTGTGGCACTCACCTGGACCATTGGCATTTAAACCATTTGCATTTAAATAGACATGATGGATGATCCAAAACGGCCACCAGAAAATTGACCAATCAAGACTCTTGTTTAAGATGTTGTAGCCTACCATCATAGGATCGTTCCACCCAAGTTTTGTTGAAATCAGGCTATTGATTGAAGGAGTACCATTTTTAAATGGTTCCGGAAAGTTGACTAATCAAAATTCTATATGCAACTTCTAAAGCCTACCGCCCTAGGCTCGTTCCAGCCACCGAATAAATTGACTAATCAGAATTTTATATACAAGCTCTGAAGCATAGCACTTTAGGGTTCTTCCAGCCGAGTTTGCTTGAACTCGTTTAATGAGTAGTAGCCTTTTAGGATTTCCCAAAATTTTCAGAAAATCCAAGATGGCCACCGGAAAAATGGACCAATCCAAATTCTGTATAAGTTCTGAAATCTACCAGTCCAGTGTCCTTCCATTCACGTCTGGTTGAAATTGCTTAAGCAGTTATTGAGGAGTAGCGTTTTAAACTATTTCTCGCCATTTTTTCAGAAGATCAAAGATGGTTGGCCGAAAAATTGACCAATCAAAATTCTGTATACAAGTTCAGAAGCATACTAGGCTAGGGTTCTTCAATCCAAGTTTGATTGAAATCGGCCTAGCTGTTATCGAGTAGGCTTTTAAGTAATTTCCAGATCCAAGAATTAACCAATCAAATTCTGTATATAAGTTTTGAAACCTACCAGCCTAGTATCCTTCCAGCCAAGTCTGGTTGAAATAGCTCAAGCAGTTAATGAGGAGTAGCGTTTTAAACAATTTCCGGCAATTTTTTGGAAAATTCAAGATGGCCACCGGAAAAATGGACCAATCAAAATTCTGTATACAAGTTCTGAAGAATACCAGACTAGGGTTATTTCATCCAAGTTTAATTGAAATCAGCCCAGTGGTTAATGAGAAGTAAGCTTTTAAGTAATTTCCAGAGATTTTCAGAAAATCCAAGATGACCACCGGAAAAGTTGACCAATCAAAATACTGTATACATGTTCTGAAGCCTACCCCCATAGGGTCCTTCCAGCCAAATTAGGTTGCAATCTGCCAAGCGGTTAATGAGTAGCATTTTTAAGCAAAAGTTGATGGACGGGCGGACGGACGCCGGAGACGGACGGTCACAAGGTGAGCTAATAATGAAAGAACTTTTGCGGTTTTGAAAGTATCAGGCACAATGCCACTCTTTAGCAAGAAGCCCAAGGGGCCTGTATTACTCACCTGGAACATAGGCATTTCAACTAGAAAGCCCATCAACTATAAATAAAACCCTAAGGAGTTGATCAGAATTGTAAATAGAGGGCCTGTATCGCTTGTATGGAATTATTGGCCACTGGCACAACCGAACAAAATGAGCTGACCACTGGACAAATTTACTAATTTAATTTCTGTGAAGAAGTTTTAGCCAAGTTTTATCAAAAGTGGTTAATTTAGTGCTGGCCACAGTACCACCACTATGTTATGAGTAGTCTGAATGCTTCAAAATATTGGTACGAATGAGGTAGATTTTTTGAATAGTTCGCAAAACTATTTGTCAGTTATCGAACCAGTCATTCCAAGTGGTAAATTTTAAGTCTTCTCTTTGTCTGCAAATGGACATTTCTCAAGACCAGAGTAGAAGCTGTTTTTGGCTGGCTTGAGTGTTAAGGGTTAAACATGTTTTATTCTGTACTCCCACAAATTTGAGGTCAAATTGAACATGAACACACAAAATCCATATCAGCATTAAACAAGAACGACAATCACAGATTGCTAAAGTATGCACACCCCCACACCCCAATCCGTCAAGCACAATCTCCTACCCAAGATTAGTAAAGATCTCTTCAGCAAAACTCGAGTTATATCAGGAAATGCAATATAATGTTATTAATTGGGTCACAGTGAGCTTGACCTCTTGGCCCCAAAATCGATAGGGTTCTTCAGAACACCAAGGAGAACCTCACACCCTAGATTGCTAAAGATCCGTTCAAATAGAATTTGAGTTATCATCCTGGAATGCAATATAATCGCATTAATTGGGTCACTGTGACCTTGAACTTTGATCCCCAAATTGATAGCCTTCTTCGGACCGAGAAGGACAACATCCCAGCTAAGATTGGTAACGATCCATTCAATAGAGCTCAAGCTATCATCCGGAAACACAATATCATTGCCCTTTGGAATGGTAAATACAACATCCTAACCAAGATTGAATAAAGATGGCTTCAATAGAACTTGAGTTATTATCCGGAAATGCAATATGTCATTAAAGATCGGTAAAAATTCTTTCAATAGAACTTGAGTTATGATCCGGAAACCCAATACATTGTCATTAATTGGGTCACCATCACCATAACATTTTGGTGCCAAAATCGATAGGGTTCTTAGGAACGCCAAGGACATCCCACTCTAGATCGGTAAAGATACCTTCAATAGAACTCGAGTAATCATAGGGAAACTTATTGGCTTTAATTGGGTTACTGACCTTGACCGTTGACACCAAAATTGATAGGGTTCTTCGAAACGCGAAAAAAATAACCTCCCACCCAAGATTAGATCCCTTCAATAGAACTTGAGTGATCATCTGGAAATGCAATATATCATTAATATGGTCACTGTGACCTTGACCTTTCATCTTTTGCTCCCAAGTCGATAAGTTTCTTCGGGCACCCAAAACCAAGTTCCAGCTCAAGTTTGTTGAGTTCTTTGAAATGCGAAAAAGATAATCTCCCACCCAAGATTAGATCCCTTCAATAGAACTCGAGTGATCATCTGGAAATGCAATATATCATTAATATGGTCACTGTGACCTTGACCTTTCATCTTTTGCTCCCAAGTTGATAAGTTTCTTCGGGCACCCAAAACCAAGTTCCAGCTCAAGTTTGTTGACTGTCGCTCCAGTAGAACTAGAGTATCCCACCAGATAGATGGACAGATGGATGGACAAACGGATAAAGCAAATGCTATATACTCACCATATATCTATATATGATAACTAAAATTAAAAATATCTATCAGCTTTGTCTACAGCCTGAAATATTGTTCACTAAAACTTACCCAAGAGTTGTTTCTGAACCACCATTTTTCGACCTTTGTGTCGCACGTTCAAATGGACATAATTTGTATGTATACTCTCGTTCTGTGTATTCGAAGCACTCGCCCTTCAAAGGAGCAAATTCATAATCTGGTCCCAAGTCAAAGGCTAAGTATTTATTTATCTCCCTGAAACAAAAAAAAACCATATAAAAAGGTGAATGCAAAGAAGAAGAAATGACCATACAAAATACAGTAAAAATCAAGAATACAAGAGGCCCAAGGGGCCTGTATCACTCACCTGGTACATAGGCGGCAAAGGCCATTGGCTATAAGTAGACCCTTCCACTGAACAAACTTTAATGGCCCTTAGTCCCAAACCCAAACTTTTATTCCGATCCATTCAGCGGTTCTGGAGAAGTCATCTTCATGGAAACTAGGTCATCCAAGATGGCCCATAAAGGGTCAATTAAGTTCCCTTGAACACACTTGGTTCAGCTGTTGCTCTAAATGATTTTTCATAAGTTTTGAATCGAGCTCCCAACCAAACCACCCAACACCCCCCCCCCCCCCAAAAGCAGATTTGGAAATCTTTTTAGTTTCTAAAAATCTGCCAAATCCAAGATGTTAGCCGACCAAATTGGCCGATCAGCTTCATTTTAACAAACCTGTCTCTTTGTGTGCAAAGGATGCGCCCTGTTAAATATAATTGAAATTGGCTCAGTAGTTCGCAGGAAGAAGACATTTTAAATTTTCGATTGCTTTAGTATGGGAGCTTTTGGCCAGAAAAAGATCAAAGATGGCCGACAAACCGTTTATCCGACAACTTCGACAATCACAAATTTGAGATAAAAAAAACTAATTTCAGACCCAAAATAGATCAAATAAAAAAATCCAATATGGCCACCAAACACTACATTTTGATTGGCCCACGGCAGCCATGTTTTTTAACGTATCAATTTCCCTTGCACAAACTTTAATGGCCCTTAGTTCCTAATCATATCTTCCAAATTTTGGCCTGATCCCGTCAGCGGTTCTAGGTTGTTTTTGTGAAAACTAGGTCATTCAAGATGGCCGCCAAACAATTTGGTCTATCACGGTCTCTTGAACAAACTTGGTTTATATCTTGCCCTAGATGATGTTTCATGAGTTTTGAATCGATTCCCCAAGCGGTTCTGGAGAGAAATTTTAGACGCTTCTAAAAATCGGCTGCAATCCAAGATGGCCACCGGCCAAATTGGTCGATCGGCTTCATTTCAACAAACTTGGATCTTTATGTCCTAAGGATACTTCCTGGCAAATATAACTGAAATCGGCCCAGTGGTTCGTAAGAAGTTGTTTAAAGCTGATGGACAGACACAGACAGATGGACGGACAACGGACGGTAGCCATGGTATACGCTCACTAGGCCATTCTGGCCAGATGAGCTAATAAGAATGACAAATAGAGATTGCTATATGACGCCCATTCTGCCAAACAGAAACCCAATACGCAATGTCATTAATTAGGTCACCATGACCTCAACTTTTGATCTTTTGACCCTAAAGTTAATAGGGTTCTTTTGAACACCAATGACAACCTCCTACGCAAGATCCATTCAATAAGACTTCAGTTGTCATCCAGAAATGCAATATGTTATTAATTGGCTCACCATGACCGTGACCCCAAAATTGAGTGTTTTTCAGAGCCCCAAGTACAAGATCCCCCTTCTGTTATTAATTGCATCATCATGACCTTGGCCTTTGACCGTTTGACCCAATATCGATAGGCTTCATTGTGACTCAAAGACAAGCTCCCACCCAAATTTGGTAAAGATCCATTCAAAAGAACTTGGGTTATCATCCGGAAACGTAATATGCCATTAATTGGGTTCCAGTAACCTTGACCTTTGACCCCAAAATCAATACAATTCTTCGGAGTCTCAAACACAAGCTCCGACCAAAATTTGGCATAGATCCCCTTAATAGAATTAGAGTTATCATCCAGAAATGCTATGTAATGTCATTAATTGGGTCATTGTGACCTTAAATGTTGACCCCAAAATCGATAGGCTTCTTTGAAATACCAAAGACAGTCTCCCACCTTTGATCTGGACTAGTCCTAAGCATGGAATAAAACAAATCTGTGAAGTTTTATTCAAATTGGATAAGCCCTTGTTGATGTAAATGTTGTTTTAAAAAACCTAACAGTAAAATTCATAACCTGGACATATATACATTGTATCCTAAATGCAAATCAGCCATAAAATAATAAGCTTGAAAATTTATTTTCTTTTGATGTGTTTTCAAAAAAGATAACCCCTTGTTGAAAAAAGATTAACGTAGCTAAATCCTATACCTGGACATATAACCTGCATACAAATCGGTCATGAATATAATCAAATGGAAAAATTAGGAATAGATTGAAACAGATTTCCGTTTGATATTGGCTAGTCATAAGCATTGTATATAGAACAAATCTGTGAAATTTTATTCAGATCGGACAACCTCTTGTGGGTGTAAATGTCATTAGAAAAAAGCTTAGCACAGTCAAAACCTACCCCTGACCATATTCCTGCACACAAATTAGCCTTAAAATAAGTTCAAATGCCTAAAAAAATCTGGACAAAATTTGAAAATCAATTTCATTTTGATGTGGACTAAGTGTAAGCATCGTATAGAACAAATCTGTGACACTTTGACATTCAAATCGGATAAACCCTTGTGGAAGTAAATGTCATTTTAAAAAAGCTTAATGCAGCCAAAAGCCTTAACATAGACCCAGAAAATAGTCCAAACACTGCAAAGTATGGAAAAATCTCGAAATCAATATAATCTTGATGCAGAGTACTTCTAAGCATCACATAGAATGAATCTGTGAGTTTATTTAAATCGGATAAACCCTTGTTGATTTAAGTCTTGTTTTAAAAAAAAATTAATGGGACTGGATGCCAATGCCTGGTGACGCCACCATTTTGCACCTTCCCCTAAAATCTATTTTCACTTAAAAATCAGAATGGATTGTATTACAGCTATTATCAATGTGTGCAAAGACATCTGTCCCTAATGGTTCAGTGGCCATCAACATGAAGAACCTGAGGCAATAAATTCTTGCCAATGTAAAGAATATTCTGTGCAAGAATATTTAAATACAGAGATGACTAGAAACGGATGCTTTCAGGTATGGTTGTCATGAGATGGAGGCACAATGAATTCAGCGTAAAAGATTTAAACTTAAAAACTAATAAATGTCCCAATGGCCATAGTGCTCACCTAGCTGGTAAGGAACTGTAAACATGTTTAGATTACTGTAATTTCTCGACTAAAGGTCGCCCTCGAATATAGGACGCTGTCCCAAATTTGACCAAAATCCGCCCAAAAACTTGTATTCAAGTATAAGACGCTGTTAAATTTAGAAAAAACGTACCTTTAAAAAATCGAAAATTGGTATAAAAAATAACCATCACTCCGTGTCATGTTTAATGCATGACTAAAAATTATCATGATGTTAGAGAAATTATTAAATAGGACCGCCTAAATATTGTGTATCTTCAATAAAGATTGTTTATTACATCAAAATCAATCTAATTTTGGCATAAAATGTCTCCTTGAAAACATCGAAATCGTGTGATATAAACAGATTGTAATGGCTCTTTTGCATTTGGAGGCACTGTGTGATCTTATGCGCTAATGGGAGTTGGTTATCTGGCTCTTTTGTGATTGGAGGCGCTGTGTAATCTTATGCGCTAACGGGAGTTGGTTATCAAACAGGTATGGGAACATTCAGTTCCTATCGCGCAATGATGATATATAGCAATTTCCGAGTCCAGAATATTTATATCCGAGTACTCGCTCTAATTAGAATAAAGATCTTTTGCGATTGGAGGCGAATCACGTGATTTATACACATATCTTTTCTCGACGCCATTTTATGTCAAATTCTGGATTAATTTTGATGTAATAAGTGATATGTATTAAAGAATAAGCAATATTTAGGCGCCCCAATTTAATAATTTCACCTCCGCTTGTTGTTTTTGGAGTATACATTAAACATAGTCGTCAGGCGGCGCGAATTGGCTAAGGTAACATTTAGTTCAATTTCCGTGGTATAATCTTCGACTTTTTAAGAAAAATTTCGACCCAAAAATGTGCGGAAGGAATGTTCTCGATTATAGTACGCACCCCCCCCCCCTTTCTAGTACATGTGTTTTGACCAAAAAACTGCATCCTTTAGTCAAATTTTAACGGTAATTAATGCTCAACAAGCATCATTGGCCCATCAGGCAAATTATCGGTTGCCATAAACAGATGGCGATGGTCCTTATCATTATTGACCAATGCAGCAATCATCCCTACCACTAATACAACAAGAGCTACGCAAATGGTGCATAATACCACAACATGATGGCAAATCAATGAATGAGAGCTATCAGAAGTAGATGTCACAAGTCATCCTATGAAGTTTCAACGTGATCCGCTAAACAGTCATGGAGTTATTGCCTGGAAATAAATTTTCAAGATGGCCACTGGTCGCTGGCGGCCAAATAGGATTTCAGATCTTCTACATATTTCAATAAGTTTCTCCCGCAGACCTAGTCCAGTCATCCCATGAAGTTTCGAAGCGATCTGCTAAACAGAAATGGAGAAATCTTTTCAAGATGGCTACCAGTGGCTGGGGGCCATCTTGGATTTAGGATCATCGTCAACTTCAATAGTTTCTTTCTCTAGAGCTAGTCCAACCAGACCAAGTTTCAAAGAAATCCAATAAACGGTAATGGAGTTATCATCCGGGAACCAATTTTGGCTGGCAGCCATCTTTGATTTGGGATTATCGTCAATTTCGATGAGTTTCTTCTCCAGACTTAGTCCAACCACCATATACCAGTGGCTGGTGACCAGATTGGATTTCGGATCATTGTCAATTTCAAAAGATTCCTTCTACAGACCTAGTGCTACCACCCTATGAAGTTTCAAAGTGATCCGATAAACGGTAACCATCGGTTATCATCCGGAAACCCATCTACCACCTGTCCGGATGGCGCCATCACATAATATCCCGCCAAAATATTGGCATCCTTGACAATATTGACCAATGGGAAAATTACTATTGACCAATGGGTCAGCCATCCCTGACATTATTGACCGAGCAGATGACATTTACCTACTGGACGATGGTCACAGTAAAAAAAAATTGGATGAGAAAATGCAAGAAAATTAGTGTCATTGACATTATTGACCAATGGAGAAAGTACCATTGGTCAATGGGGCAGCAATCCCTGACATTATTGACCCAACAGATGACATTTACCAAAGGGTCAATGGTCACAGTAAATAATGTGGATGAAGAGATGCAGGAATATTGGTGTCATTGGCATTATTTACCAACGGGAAAAGTACCATTGATCAATGAGGCAGCCATCACAGACACTATTGTTCAATTGACACAACACTGACATTTACCAAAGGGGCAATGGTGAGGTCACAGTAACAAATTTGGATAGGTAAATGCAAGAATATTGACATGATTCACCAACAGGATGAGTACCATTAATCAATGGGGCAGCCATCTCTGACACTATTGCCATTTGATTAAGTGTACTAAAGGAACATCTTAGTACGCTTAATCGAATGGATTTTGGATTCACTCATAGAGATTCTCAATTTTTAGTTTTCTTGCAGCTATTGGGATTTCTTCAAGGGGTTTCTTTTCCTCATCTATGAAGTCCACATCATCGGCATATTCCATCTCTAGGGGCATACCCAGTATTGACACAGGGGTGGGGTGGGATTTGGTCTTGTGGAACTTTCACGTACAGGTTTCAATGCAGCAGCAAGGTAACAGGTGAAAAGCACTGGAGATATACCATCTCCCTGTGGGGAGGCGATTGATGTCTCAAACTCTACAGACTTCACCGACTTGACTCATACTCTCAGCTTGGTGACTGTAAGCAGTAGTCTCACTAGTCGTAGCTCATCTTCATTGCAACTGGTCTGGTGTAGTACATCTAGGATCTTTGAGTGTTTAATTGTGTCGAAGGATTGTGACATGTCAATCCCATTTTGTGGAAATCCCAGTGTTTGGACATGACTACCGACACAAGCATGCATTGAGCCAATACAATGCCTGCGCAGCTGCGTCCACGTTTGAAGCCACTTTGACATGATCCAGTGAAGTCATCGATCTTGTCTCGGACGCAGCATAGTCTAAGATTGGATAGGATTTTCCATATGCTGTTGAAGAGTACAATGGGCCGCAGATTGGCTGGGGGAGCCATGTGGCTTCTTGGGATTGGGTAGTGTGATAAGGGTGCCTTGGCCTACAGTGTCGATGGGAAGGTGGTGCATAAAAGCTGAATTAATTAGGCGCTTGATTGGTTTTGAAACAACGTCACTTGAATATTTGAATAGTTCATTGCTCATGGCATCAGGTCTAGATGCACATCCATTTTTCAGGGCTTTCAACTTCTGCTGTTTTAATTGTTGTTAGTAATGGCCTGGGGTCTCCTGAGAACGGGTGCAAGGGCTCATCATCGTGGTCAGTGAACTGTTCCTTGAACCATTCTTGAATCGCCTCAACTTTGCCCTGGTCAGTCCCGATAGTGTCCTTCAGTGTTGTGTACAGCAAGTGGTGGTGTGTGTAGTCAGCAACTCTCAGGGCCTGGGCTGCCTGAAACATTTTGTGACAGTCATCCGTGGCAGTGATTTCATCTGCTAGGGAGTCTGCTTGTTGAATAGCAAGATCTTTTAAGCGTTCGTTAATGTAGCGCAGAATTTTATTGCGTTCCAGGCGTAGTTTGGTGCAGTCTTCACTTTGGCCACCTTGATAAATGCGCAGCCACTTTCTGCTCTGCTGACAGTTTTACTACTAGAGGGTCATCAGTATACCTAGTTTAGTTGTTTTTAAGAACACCTATGGTGATGGTAGATGATGAGTCCATAGCTTTCAGTATTTTGGTTTGGGCTTCGTTCAGATCGGAGCTGACGTCGATGTTAGCTATCTGCTCCCGAAGGCCTTTTTATATGACACTTGAGTGTCAGTGTCACTGATGAGCTTGGGTAGGTTGTAGGTGACTCTACCCTCTTGACTGGTAGGGTGTTTATACATCAGGTAGAGATTGTTCATCTGAAGGCATGTAATGACTGGCTTATGGCCAGAATTGTGGTCTGTGCCTCCATATGAACGAGCATTCCGAAGTAGGGGTTTTGTTTCTGTTTTGCATATTATGAAGTCTATCTGATTGAAGACAGCTGTTGTAGCCTTAGAACCTTTTAAGGCTTTGTGATCAGCAATGTGTCCGGTCCATGTTGTCCGGTTATGGCATGGATGTTTAAAAGCCGTATTTGTGGCAAATAGGCCATTGGAACTAAGGAATGCCACTAGTGCATCTCCATTGCTGTTGTGTGTCACCTCTCCATACGATCCCATGTATAAGTCAAGCCCTGAACTTTTGTCCGCAATTCCGAGTTTACCCAGCTTGGATTTGAAATCTCCACACACAAACAGTTGCCATCTAGCTGGGATTGTAATGGCTGAGCTCAGTTCTGCATAGAAGGAATCTAATAATGCTGGATTCTCTTTGGCTTTTTCGGTAGTTGGGCCATATGCATTGACAATGCGACACTTTGTGGGGGGGGGGGGGTGTTTTCGCGTGGGTATAGCCAGGTCAATGAATGCAATGCGATCACTGAAATATTCAAAACTAATGACATGGGCCAAGACCCTTGGTCCGATTACGAAGTCTAAACCCCAGTATGTGGCCTATTTTTGCTCCATGAGTACTAACTTATGGCCTGTCTGTAGTTGCTGCTCAGTGTGTTTAGCTACTTTAGTCTCTTGAATGCATGTAATATTGATGTTATAATGTTTACAGTCTACACCTAAGGTTTGCCTCTGATGTTGCACTCAGACCACGTACATTCCACGTAGCTATGGTAAGCTCCTGGGAAGATCGCATCGTCCGAGGATGTCAAGCACAGTTTCTTGTTTGAAGAAGGTTAGACATAATCAGAGTTGGCTCTGTATGCGGATGTAAGCCCGCAATCCTTGATGACTTAGTTTCCCAACAAAGTTGGTACTTACGGAGGAGACCAGCATGGAGGTGTCATCTTGCTCCCCCATGTTCTTTTAGAATGAAAATAAAGAAAATGATAATCCACTTCGTAGCGGCGAACCATGGACGAAAAGTAAAATCATGGGCTCACTGCTTTGCAGTACTGCTGACATTGCTTCGTTGCTGCATCATGGGTAACATAGCTTTCCAGTCCTTCTGGAAGCTATGGATTCGTAGATCAAAGATGCCCTTGATTAAAAGGCCATGTTTATACAATGCAACCTGTGTATCATTGATGCTGTATAACTGTAACAGCAGGGCAGCTACAAAGGCAGCTCTAGACAAACTCGACGCCTGCCACCGCAAAATACCCACGCACCATCACAGGACACCGATGGCCAAACAGCATAATTTCCAACGATGCACTATACAAGATGTGTAATACGTCGCCGCTGTCTGTAAAAGTCTGCCAGCAAAGATGGTCCATGTTTGGCCATGTGCTAAGGATGCCAGAAGAGACACCAGCACAAAGAGCCTTGGAATTCACCCTACTCGGAGCCAAGCAAATACACAGCCAGGAGAGGACATCATTGCATAAATCTGCTAAACGTGCTACGAGGTGACATCAAGAAAGCAGGACTCGGTACACTCAAGTCAAGAATGGACCTGAGGAAGCTAAGAATTATGGTTGAGGACAAGATGGGCAAAAATGAAGAGGGACTGATTACAGTAATCATACAAAGGAACATTTCTGACAAATCTGGTTTAATCCATTACCAATTTATGAAATGTGACACAGATTATTTTCCCCAAAGGGTTCAATAATTAAAATGCTTTAAAGAGCACAAGTTATGGCCCTTATTTCAAGGTGTGGCTACTTCATAGTCATAGGGCGAATAGATATTGCCTGAAGGAGCATATCTGCTAAATTTGTTTTTAATCCATCAACAATTGACAAAACAAATGAATTTTCACCCTAGGTTTCAATAGTTTAAGACTCAACAAGAGGCCCAAAGGCCTGTGATGCTCATCTGGACCATTAGCATTTGAAGCATTTGCATTTAAATAAATATGATGGATAATTTTTGGAAAATGCCCAAAAAAATGACTGATCAAAATTCTGAATAGAAATTCGATGTTACCTTGATAGGGTCACTCTAGACAAACTTGGTTGAAACATGTCAAGCAACTAAGGATGCAGCGTTTTGACAATTTCTGGTAAATTTTTCATAAAATCTCAGATTTTCACTCAAAAAATTGATGAATCAAAATTCTGAAAGGAAGTTTTAGAGCCTATGGCCCTAGGATCCTTTCAGCCTTATTTGGTCAAAACAGTAAGAAGAATGAATTTGACAATTTCCAGTACATTTAAAATAAAATCTAAGATTTTGACCAAAAAAAAAATGATGAATCAAAATTGCAAATGGAAGTTATGGAGCCTACGACAATTGGGTCCTTTCAGCCAAATTTGGTTGAAATCGCTCAGAATGGTAAGAAGAAGCAATTTGACAATTTCCGGTACATTTTCAATAAAATCTAAGTTTTTCACTCAAAATATTTACGAATCAAAATTCTGAATGGAAGTTCTATAACCTATGACCATAGGATCCTTTCAGCCAAATTTGATTGAAATCGGTCAAAAGGGTAAGGAGAAGATGCAATTTAACTATTTCCGGTAAATTTTTAATAAAATCAAAGATTTTGACCCAAAAAACTTATGAATCAAAGTTCCAAATGGAAGTTCCGGATCCGAGCACAATAGCATCCGTTGACCAAAATTTAGTTAAGATTCGGCTATTGGTTAACGAGGAGTAGCGTTTTAAAGCAAAAGTTGATGGACGACAGACAGATGGACGGACGGTCGCCACGGCATAAGCTCACTTGGCCTTTTATGCCAGGTGAACTAATGAATGAGAGCTACATGTATGGCCCTTGTTTAAAAATGTATACTCTTTATATCTATAGTTCAAATAGACTGAAGCAACATATCTGCTAAATCTATCAATGATTGGCAAAAACATGTATTTTCCCCGTATGGCTCAATACTTAAAAACACCTCAATGAAGCCGAGTTATGGCCTTTGTTTAAGGGTGTGGTCACTTCATATTCATAGCTCCATTAGATGTTATCTAAAGGAACATATCTATTAAATTTAGTTGTAATCCATCAACAAGAGGCCAAAGGGGCGTGTATCGCTCACCTGGACCATAGGCATTTCAACTAGAATGCTCTTTATCAACAAGATGGCCACCGAACCATTTATCTGGCAGTTTCGAAAATTGCAAATTTGAGATCAGAATACCCAAAAACACATAAAACCAATTTCACTCTCAAAATCAATCAAATAAAAAAATCAAATATGGACACCAAACATGCTATATTTTGATTGGCCCATGGTGTCCAGGTTTTTTGATGGATCAACTTCACTTGAACAAACTTCAATGGCCCTTAGTCCTTAATCATATCTGGCAAATTTTGGCCCGATCCCTTCAGCGGTTCTGGAGAAGTTGTTTTCGCTATAACTAGGTCAACCAAGATGGCCGCCAAACCATTTGACCAATCAAGTTTCCTTGAACAAACTTGGTTCAGCTCTTGCCCTAAATCATATTTCATCAGGTATGCATCAATCCCATAAGCGGCTTCGGACAAGATTTTTAGACGTTTCTAAAAATCGGCCAAAATCCAAGATGGCCGCTGATCAAACTGGCGGATCAGTTGCGTTTGAACAAACTTGAATCTCTACACCAAAGGATGCTTCCTGCCAAATATAATTGAAATCAGCCAGGTAGTTCTCCAAAAGAAAACATTTTAAATTTCCCATTGCTTTAGTATGGAAGCTTTTGGCAGGAAAATGATCCAAGATGACCGTCAAACCATTTATCCGACAGTTTTAAAAATTTCAAATCTGAGCTCAGAATGCCCCAAAACACATACAAAACCAATTTGGGCTTAAAATTCATCAAAAAAAAAAAAATCCAATATGGCCGCCAAACATGCTAAATTTTGATTGGCCTCCAGTGGCCATGTTTTTTGATGGATCAACTTCTGTTGAACAAACATTAATGGCCTTTAGGCCACAATCATATCTGCCAAATTTTGACGCGATCCCTTCAGCGGTTCTGGAGAAGTCATTTTCGCCATAACTAGGTCAACCAAGATGGCCGCTGAACCATTTGACTAATCAAGTTCCCTTGAACAAACTTGGCTCAGCACTTGCCCTAAATCATATTTCAGGAGGTTTGCATCAATCCCCCAAGCGATTTCAGAGATTTTAAGACGTTTCTAAAAATCGGCCATAATCTAGGATGGCCGCCGGCCCAATTGGACGATTGGCTTCGTTTGAACAAACTTGAATCTTCCTGCGAAATATAATTGAAATCGGACCAGTAGTTCTCGAGAAGAAAACATAAAAAATTTCCCCTTGTTTTAGTATGGGAGCTTTTGGCGGGAAAATGATCCAAGATGGCTGCCAAACCGTTTATACGACATTTTCGAAAATTGTAAATTTCTGATCAGAATACCGCAAAACACATACAAAACCAATTTCGGCCTCAAAACCCATCAAATAAAAAATTCAATATGGCCGCCAAACACACTATATTTTGATCGGCCTACGGCGGCCATGTTTTTTTACGGATCAACTTCTCTTGAACAAACTCTAATGGCCCTTAGGCCATAATCATATCTGCCAAATTTCGGCCCGATCCCTTCAGTGGTTCTGGAGAAGTAATTTTCGCTACAACTAGGTCAACCAAGATGGCCACCAAACCATTTGACCAATCCTGTTCCCTTGAACAAACTAGGTTCAGCTCTTGCCCTAGATCATATTTGATGAGATTTGCATCAATCCCCTAAGCGGTTTCGAAGATTTTTAGTCGTTTCCTAAAATCGGCCTAAATCCAATATGGCCGCCGGCCAAATTGGCCGATCAGGTTCATTTGAACAAACTTGGATCCCGATGCCCTAAGGATGCTTCCTGCCACATATAATTGAAATTGGCCCAGTGCTTCTTGAAAAGAAGTCATTTAAAGGAAAAGTTGACGGACAACGGACAGACGGTCACCACGGCATAAGCTCACTTGGCCTTTCAGGCCATGTGAGCTAATAAATGACGAAAAGTGCAACAAACGTATTTTCCCCATAGGCTTCAATACTTTGAAAACATAGCAAGGGACATAACTCTGCTATTTGTGGGCGTGGCCACTTTATATTCCTAGCCCAAATAGATAAAATAGACTAAAGAAATATATCTGCTGAATTGGGTTTTAATCTATCGATAAAAGACGAAACGTGCCACAAATGTATTTTCCCCATAGACTTCAATACTTAAAAATGGCCCAAGGGCCTTAGTGCTCACCTAGCTGGTAAGGAACTGTAAACATGTTTACATTAATTAATGCCCGCCACTACTGACCACCAGAGAAAGCTCCATTGGCTCATGGGGCACGCATAAACAATGCCATTTACGAATGGGGCAATGGTCACAAGCAGACTTGGAGAGGAAATGCAAGAATATTGGCATCCTTGACATTATTGACCAACGGAAAAAGTACAACTGATCAATGGGGCAGCCATTTCTGACATTACTCTCAAATTGTGTATTAACAGATGTCATTTACTAATGGAACAATTGTCACAGTAAAGAATCTGGATAAGGAAATACAACAACATTGGCATCCTTGACATTATAGACCAACAGGAAAAGTATCATTGACCAATGGACCAGCCATACCAGACACTATTATGAAAATAGTTCAAATGTACAAACAGATGCCATTTACCAATGGGGCAATGGTCACAAGCAAACATTTATGTCAATAATACAAAAATATTTGTGTCCTTGACACCATTGACAAATGGGAAAAGTACCATTGACTAATGGGGCAGCCATCCATGACATTACTGATATAGCAGATGACATTTACCAATGGGACGATGGTCACAGTAAATAATTTGGATGAAGAAATGCATGAATATTGTAATCATTGACATTATTTATCAATGGGAAACGTACCATTGATCAATGGGGCGGCCATCACTGACACTATTGATCAATAGTTCAAGTGTCACATTGCTGACCTTTACCAAAGGGACAATGGTGAGGTCACAGTTGCATGTTTGGATATGGAAATGCAAGACTAATGACATGATTGACCAACAGGAAGTGTACCATTAATCAATGGGGCATCCATCCCTGACACTATTGTCAAATTATTTAAGTGTACAAAATGAACATTTCTGACAAATCTTGTTTTAATCCATTATCAATTTACGAAATGTGACACAGATAATTTTCACCATATGGTTCAATACTTTAAAATGCCTTGGGTCAAGAGTTATGGCCCTTAATTAAAGTTGTGGCTTCTTCATATTCATAGGGCAAATAGTTATTTGACTAAAGAAACATATCTGCTAAATTTGGTTTTAATTCATCAATAATTAACAAAACAAATAAATTTTCAACATATGGTTCAATAGTTTAAGACTTAATGAACCAGAGTTATGGCCCTTGTTTAAAGGTGTGGACTCTTTATATTCCTAGTTCAAATAGATATTTGACTGAAGGAGGATATCTGCTAAATTTGGTTTTAATCTCAACAATTGGCGAAAACATGTATTTTCCCCATAGTGTTCAACACTTTAAAATGCCTTAATGAACCAGAGTTATGGGCCTCATTTAAGGGAATGGCCACTTAAAATTCATAGTTCCAATAGATGGTGCCTAAATGAACATATCTACCAAATTTTGTTTTAATCCATAAATAAATGATGAAACGTGCCACAAATGTATATTTTCCCAATAGGTTTTAATACTTAACAAGAGTTCCGCAAACGGCGCATAATACCCCGCCATGATGACAAACCAATGAATGAGAGCTATCAGAAAATATGTATTTCTTCCTCAGACCCATCAGACCAGTCATCCTTATGAAGTGTCAAAGCGATCCGTTAAACGGTCGAGGTATCGTCCGGAAACCAATTTTAAAGATGGCTGTTGCTGATTGGGGGCCATATTGGATTTTGAATTATCGTAAATTTTGATAAGTTACTCTACCAGACATAATCCAACGAGCCTAGGAAGTGATCCGATAAATTGTAACGGAGATATCATCCAGAAACCAACTTTCAAGATGGCAGCCCGTGGCTGGTGGCCATCTTGGAATTCGGATCATCGTCAATTTCGAGGGGTTTTTTCTCCAGACCTAGTCCAACAACCCTATGAAGTTTCAAAGCGATCCGATAAATGGGAACAAAGTTATCATCCAGAAACCAACTTTCAAGATGGTGGCTGTTGGCCATCTTGAATTTCAGATCATTGTCAATTTCGATAAATTTCTTCTCCACACCTAGTCCAACCACCCTATGAAGTTTCAAAGCGATCCGATAAACGGTAACGGAGTTATCATCTGGAAACCAATTTTCAAGATGGTCACCAGTGGCTGACGGTCATCTTGGATTTCTGATCATTGTCATTTCGATAGGTTTGTTCCTCAGACGTAGTCCACCCACTCTATGAAGTTTTAAAGCAATCCGATAAACGGTAACAGAGTTATCATCTGGAAACCAATTTTCAAGATGGCCACTGGAGGCCATCTTGGATTTCGGATCATTGTCAATCTCGATAGGTTTCTTCCCCAGAGGTAGTCCAACCACTCTATGAAGTTTCATAATGACCCGATAAATGATAACGGAGTTATCATCTGTAAACCAATTTTCAAGATGGCCACTGGTGGCCATCTTGGATTTTGGATCATTGTCAATCTTGATAGGTTTCTTCCCCAGAGGTAGTCCAACCACTCTATGAAGTTTCATAACGATCCGATAAACGATAACGGAGTTATCATCTGGAAACCAATTTTCAAGATGCCCACTGGTGGCTGGCGGCCATCTTGGATTTTGGATCATGGTCAATTTCGAGAGGTTTCTTCCCAAGAACTAGTCCAACCACCCTATGAAGTTTCAATGTGATCCAACAAATGGTAACGGTGTTATCATCCTGAAACCACTCTGCCACCCGGCCAGACGGACGGACGGCTCCATTACATAATGCCCCGCCAAATTTTTTGCCGGGGTATAAAAATGCTTTAATGAACCAGAGTTATGGCCCTTGTTTAAGGGTGTGGGCACCTCATCATTATATCCCAAATAGGTATTGCCTAAAGGAACAATTTTGGTTTTAATCACTTGATAAATGACGAACGCGACACTAATGTATTTTCACCACTTTGAAAATATAGAAAGGGACATAACTCTGCTATTTGTGGGCGAGGACACTTCATCTTCATAGCCCCAATAGATATTGCCTAAAGGAACATATTTGCCAAATTTGTTTTTTAATCCTTTGATAAATGGCGAAATGTGCCACAAACGTATTTTCCCCATAGGCATGAATACTTTGAAAACATAGCAAGAGCCATAACTTTGCTATTGGTGGGTGTGGCCTCTTCATCTTCATAGCCCCAATAGATATTGCCTAAAGGAACATATTTGCCAAATTTGTTTTTTAATCCTTTGATAAATGGTGAAATGTGCCACAAACGTATTTTCCCCATAGGCATGAATACTTTGAAAACATAGCAAGAGCCATAACTTTGCTATTGGTGGGTGTGGCCTCTTCATCTTCATAGCCCAAATAGATATTGCCAAAAGGAATATATTTGCCAAATTTGGTTTTAATCTATAAAAAAAATGGCGAAACATACCACAATCGTTAACAGACGACAGACAAATCGTGATTGTATAAGCTCACCTAGGTGAACTAAAAAGGTAAATACTAAAATGAACTTACTCAATTTCGCTATCAATTGATTTCAGGCGATTATCAGCATCATCATAATCCTTCCTAGCTGCATTGGCCACTGGATAAAAGCACATTTTAAAACAAGGTTTAAAATTCTGCTACAATGTTTCTATTCTTTTATTCTAAATGAAAGGTTAAACAAGAAGTTCAAGGGCCCTATATCGTTCATCTGGTACATAGGCATTTCGACTAGAAAGGTCATTGCTTCTAAGCAAAACCCTAACGTATGGCCAAAATTGTGACAAGAACAAGGATGTGTGCTACAAAATTTGGCTAAAATCTGTGTCATGGCTCTCGAAAAGAAATTTTTAATTTCCTATTGCTCCAGTATGGGAGTTTTGGTGGGAAAATGATCCGAGATGGCTGCCAAATCATTTATTCAATAGTTTTCAAAGTTGCATACCCAAAAACAAGAGGACAAAGGGGTCTGTATTACTCACCTGGAATTAGCCACTGGCACAACTGAACAAAATGAGATGACGACTAGAAAGATTTACTAATTTAATTTCTGTGAAGAGGGTTTAGCCAAGTTTGGCGTAGTGGGGGGGGGGGGGTGGGGTGGAAGGGGTTAATAAGTAATAGTAAGTAGTCTTTTTATGATTTTCTCCGAAATTTTCAGAATATACAAGATGTCCGCCAACAACACTAAATTTTGATTGATTCATGGTGGACCTGGTTTTCCATGGACAAACTTTAATGGTGCCTAGGTCCCAATCTTATCTCCCAAATTTTGGCCCGATCCATACAGTGGCTCTGGAGAACTCATTTTCATGAAAACTGTCATCCAAGATGGCCACCAAAGCATTTGCCCAATCAAGTTCCCTCGGACAAACATGATTCAGTTACAGATGATGTTTCATGAGTTTTGAATCGATAACCCAAGCGGTTTTCAAGATTTTTAGACATTTCTAAAAGTGACCAAAATCCAAATTGCCGCCAGCCAAATTGGCCGATCAGCTCCCTTTGAACAAATCTGGATCCCTATGGCCTAAGGATACTTTCCTGCCAAATATACTTGAAATCGTCTCAGTAGTTCTCGAGAAGAATATATTTTTAATTTCCTGTAGCTTTATTATGCAAGGTTTTGGCGGTAGAAAGATACAACATGGCCGCCAAACCATTTATTTGAGTTTCAAAAATGGCAAATTTGAAATCTGAATACCAAAAAACCTATATAAAACAACTACATTTTGATTAGTTCTGGGGAAGTTATTTTCGCAAAAACTAGGTCATCCAAAATGGCTGCAGAACTATTTGGTCAATCAAGTTCCCTTGAACAAAGTTGGTTCAGCTCTTGCCCTAGATCATATTTCATGAGGTTTGCACAAGCTGTTTTGGAGATTTTTAAAGACATTTCTAACAAGAGCTCCGCAAACAGCACATAATACCCCGCCATGATGACAAACCAATGAATGAGAGCTTTCAGAAAATATTTATTTCTTCCTCAGCCCCATCAGACCAGTCATCCTTATGAAGTGTCAAAGCGATCCGTTAAACGGTCAAGGAGGTATCGTTCGGAAACCAATTTTCAAGATGGCAGCCCATGGCTGGCGGCCATCTTGGAGTTTGGATCATCGTCAATTTCGATAGGTTTCTTCTCCACACCTAGTTCAACCACCCTATGAAGTTTCAAAGGGATCCAATAAATGGTAATGGAATTATCATTTGGAAACCCATTTTCAAGATGGCCACCGGTGGCTGGCAGCCATCTTGGAGTTTGCATCATTGTCAATCTCGAGAGGTAGTCGAACCACCCTATGTAATTTCATAGCAATCCGATAAACGATAACAGAGTTATCATCTGGAAACCAATTTTCAAGATGGCCACCGGTGGCTGGTGGCCATCTTGGATTTTGGATCATTGTTGATTTTGATAGGTTTCTTCCTCAGACCTAGTCCAACCACTCTATGAAGGTTCAAAGCAGTCCGACAAACGGTAACGGAGTTATCATCTGGAAACCAATTTTCAAGATGGGCGCCAGTGGCTGGCGGCCATCTTGGATTTTGGATCAATCATCGATTTCGATAGGTTTCTTCCCAAGACCTAGTCCAACCACACTATGAAGTTTCCATGCAAAAAATTACACACTAACGCAGTTATCATCCGGAAACCACTCTGCCGCCCGCACGCCCGGATGGGGTATAAAAATTGGACAAAATTCAAGATGGTCGTGGTAAAATATAATTTAAATCATCCCAGTAGTTCCCACGAGGGCATTTTAAATTTTCCACTGCTTTAATATGTGAGACTTTGGCATGAAAACATTCAAGATGGACGCCAAACTGTTTATTCGAGTTTCGAAAATGGCAAATTTGAAGACAGAATACCTAAAAACCTATATCAAATTAATTTCGGCTTCAAAATCCATCAATTAAAATATGCTATATGGACGTCAAAAGCGCTACATTTTGATTGGTCCATGGAGGCCATGGGGGGGGGGGGGGGGTTGTTGTTTTTTTGGGTGTTTTTTTTACGTATATCAACTTTCCTTGAAGAAACTTGAATGGCCTTTAGTTCACAATCATATCTGCCAAATTTTGGCCGGATCCGTTCAGGAGTCCCGGAGAAGTCATTTTTGCTAAAAATAGGTTATCCAAGATGGCTGCCAAACCATTTGGCCATTCAAGTTCCATTGAACAAACTTGGTTCAGTTGTTGCCCTAAACCATATTTCATGTGGTTTGCATCAATCCCCAAAGCGGCTTCGGAGATTTTTAAAAAGCGGTCAAAATCCAACATGGACGCTGGTCAAAGAGGCCAATTGGCTTTGTTTGAACAAATTTGGATTCCTATGCCCTAAGGATGCTTACTGCCAAATATAAGCGAAGTAGTTTAAAGGAAAAATTGACGGACGATGGCTGACGGACGGACACATGATGAACGGTCACCATGGCATAAGTTCACTTGGCCTTTCAGGTCAGGTGAGCTCAAAACGGACCAAATCAAAGATAGCCACCGGCCAAATTGGCCGATCGGCTTCGTTTCAACTAACTTGGATCTCAATGCCCTAAGGATGCTTTCTCCTAAATATAACTGAAATCGCCCAGTGATTCTCGAGAAGATATTTTTAATTTCCCATTACTTTAGTATGGGAGCCTTTGGCGGGAAAGTGATCCCAAATGTCCACCAAACCATTTATCTGACAGTTTCGAAAATGGCAAATTTGAAATCACAATACCCAAACACCTATAAAAAAACAATTTCGGCATCAAAATCCATCAAACAAAAAAATCTAATACGGCTGCCAAACATGTTGTAATTTGATTGGCATATGGCGGCCATGTTCTATGACCTCGAACACACTTTAATGGCCCTTAGTCCATAATCATATCTCCCAAATTTGGAGCAGATCGGTTCAGTGGTTCTAGAAGTAATTTTCATGAAAACTAGGTCATCCAAGACAGCTGCCAAACTAGTTGACCTATCAAGTGCTTTGAACAAATTTGATTCAGCTCTTGCACTAGATGATTTTTCATGAGTTTTGAATCAATCACCAATGCGGTTTCAGAGATTTTTAAAGACGTTTCTAAAAATCTGTTAAAGTCCAAGATGGTCATTAACTAAATTGGCCGATCTGCTTCATTCAAACAAGCTTGGATTTAGATGCCCTAAAGATGCTTCCTGCCAAATATATTTGAAATCGGCCCAGTCGTTCCCGAGAAGACATTTTAGATTTCCTATTGCTTCAACATGGGAGATTTGGGAGGGAAAAAAATTTCATTCCAAGATGGCTGCAAAATCATCTATGTGACAGTTTCGAAAGTGGCAAATCAGCATACCGTAAAACCTATAAAAAAAACAATTCAATTTCGGCTTCAAAACCCATCAAATAAAAAAATCTGATATGGCGGTCAAACACACTACATTTTGATGGGTCCACGAAGACCATTCTTTTTTATGTATAAACTTCCCTTGAACAAACTTTAATAGTCCTTAGCCCTTAAGGATATCTACTTAATTTCGGCCTGATCTGTTCAGCGGTTCTGACTTTCGCAAAAACTATTTCATCCCGGGTGGCCGCCGAAGCATTTGGCCAATCAGGTTTCATAAGTTTTGAATTGATTGGCCAAATCCAAGTTGGCCACCAGCCAAATTGGCCAATCGGCTCCCTTTGAACAAAATTGCATCTCTATGCACTAAGGATGCTTCCTGCCAAATATAACTGAAATCGGCACAGTGGTTCTTGACAAGTTGATTAAAGAAAAAGTTGACAGATGGATGCCGGATGGCAGGCAGATGGATGACGGGTGGCCAGTTGGCATGGCATATCAGGTCACTTGGCCTTTCAGAGTAGGTGAGCTAAACAAAAATAGAGTGCATCTTAAAATGGGGATTTTACCTGCACAAAAAAAAATGTACATGTGCATAAACCGATACACGAGGCCCAAGGAGCCTGTATCGCTCACCTGGATCACAGGCATTTCAACTAGAAAGGCCAGCAGCTATAAGAACTCTAAAGTTTTGGCCAAAATTGCAACAAGGATGCGTCATATTAGACATATTTAAAATTTCCAATGGCTTTACTATGGTAGTTTTAGCTGGAAAAAATCCAAGGTGGCCATCAAATTTTTAAATTAAAAATCCATCAAATACAAATATTTTGCACTAAATCATAGGGGTTTTCAGCCTCAAGCTTGGTAGTGACAATAACTTCAGTTCTAGCAGGTATCACTTTTGATCTGTGGAGTACCGATGAACAGACACATGAAAATGCTGCCAAACCGAGTCAAAGAACATCTTAAAATCAATTCCAACCCAGCTGTGGCAGAACACACAGAATCCACTGGCCACGTCATCCATGCCAGCAGTGCCTCGGATATCAACATTGAGACCAACTTATTTAAATGGAAAGATAGAGAGGCCATATAAATCTACAAGCATCACCCAACCATGAACCGAGACGAGGGCTACCGTATATGAGCAGTCTACCAGTCCATGCGGTCACGTGACTCCACAAGAACTGACCAGAATGATATTGCCAGCGACCGTCAGTTAGTGCTGAAGAAGTGACCGAGATGGTCATGAAAGTTATACTCAAACAATTTCTACGTCCCGGAGAGGTAACTAATTTTTCCTTATTACCCAAGGTATTATCCATCGGGCAAGCATAGCTTGGAGACTGAACCACAAAGCAAAGCCTTTCTGCCAAGGAGTAATCTGAAGTCATTACTCATTGTAATGACAACTGGCACCCTGGGGCTAACCGAAAGGCAAATGGTTCAAACATAGTTTGAAAAAAGAAGAAACATTTTCAAAAACAATCAGCATAATACATATTTGGATGTGAAATGGTCTAGGGGTTACATGACAATCAATTGGTGCCCAATTTTGAGCCCGCCCCCTACCCTCAGTTTGGCCCAAGTTCAAAATAATTCCTCGTACTGTAGTCTACACATCATTGGCCTGAAAATGATATGTGACATGACCACCTTTGGATAAATTAAATTTTTTTACTCACAGTCCCCACACCCTGGGGGGGGGGGGGGGGGGGGGGTCATAACAAATTTCACAAGCACCATGTACATCTCTGGCCATGTGTAATCATACCGAAAGTTTCCACTTTTAACCCTGCCCGTCTCCCTCAGCAGTTTGACCCACGATTAAAATAATTCCCTGTCTACTCATCGTTGGCTTCAAAATGATATGTGACATGACCACACTTGATAACATTTATTTTCTGCCCACCATTTACCCCACCCCTGCCCCTGGTGGTGATATCGAAATTTCAATGTGTCATGCACATTCCTCCTTACCATATGTGTAATCATACCGAAAGTTTCAAGTTTCTATGTGAAATGGTCTAGTAGTTGCGTTACAATCGATTGGTGCCCACTTTTGACCCCACCCCTCACCCTCAGTTTGAACCAAGATTAAAATAATTCCCTGTACTGTAGTGTAGTCTACTCATCATTGGCTTGAAAATGATATGCGACATGACAAGCTATGGAAAAATGTTATTTTCACCCCACATTTCCCACCCCCAGGGACATACACCTGGGGCTATACCAGAATTCCAAAAGTGTCATGCACATCCCTGGCCATATGTGCAATCATCCCCAAAGTTTCAAGTTATCATCTTTAATGGTCTAGGAGTTGCGCTACAATCGATTGGTGGCCACTTTTGAATTTTTTACCCCCCCCCCCTCCCCCTTCAGTTTGGCCCAAGATCAAAATAATTCCTTGTACTTTAGACTACTCATCATTGGTTTCAAAATCATATGCGACATGACAACCTTTGGAAAAATTTAACCCCACATTTCCTACCCCACGGCCCACCCCCTGGGGTCATACCAAAATTACAAAAGTATCATGTACAACCCTGGCCATATGTGCAATCATTCACTAAGTTTTAAGTTTCTACCTGAAATGGTCTAGGAGATGGATTACAATCGACTGGTGCCCACTGGGTGGGTGGGGGTGGGGTCAGAACAAAATTCCAAAAGTGCCATGCACATCCTTGCACATATGTATAATCTTCCACAAGGTTTCAAGTTTCAAAATCAAATCTTTGCTGATTAAATTGTCATTTGAAAAATCCTTAACCACAGCATATAATATATACCGAAAATAAAAAGAAAAAGAAAGTATATAATAACCTGGATGCAAATCAGCCATAAAATTATCAAAGTTCAAATGGCGAAAAAATATGGAAAGATTTTGAAAATCAATATATAGTCATAAGCATTGTATAGAACACATCTGTTTTATTAAAATCAGATGACCCGTTGTGGGTGCAAATATCATGTATAAATTGGATACAAAACAAAGACAAAAAAATATATTTTTTAAAGATTTTTCAAATCGATTTCTTTTTCATATCGACAAGTCCTAAGCATGGTATAGAACACATCTGTGAAGGTTTTTTAAAATCCGATGACCCCTTGTGGGTGCAATGCAGCAAATGTCATTTAAAAAAAGCTTAACCATAGGATTAACATTAACCTGGACACAAAAATTAGTCAAAGTTAAAACTTGAAAAAAATAAAGAAAAATTTCAAAAATCTATATAGTTTTGTCTTAAACTAGTCCTAAGCATCGTATAGAACACACCTGTGACGTTTTTAAAAAAATCTGATGAACCCTTAGGGGTGCAAATGTCAGGGTTCGATCTCTAGTTATATCCGCTAGTCCAAGACTATCTGATTCTCATACGGACTACTCATAGTCTGTTGGCCACAAGTCCGGTGGACTAGTACAAAATTTCTGTCAAAATTATCTGTTAGACTCGCAAAAACAAAATATTCCATGACGTTGGGAAAACTAATGCATAAGTTTCTTGCAAACACGCAAACTTTACCAGCTTAAAATTACTGCAGAAGCTATATATGTTAAAATCTATGATCGCAACGCCTGTTCATAGTCGGCTACCATTCCGGAATGTTTGCATTTAATTCACGCTCGGCTTTTTTCGGTTTCTATATGATAGGACATAAAAGATCCGAAAACAGCCGAATTGCAAAATCGCTTAATGTGTGCAAGAGTGCTGACATCGTAAAACGAATTACTTAGTCAATTCATCCTAGAGGGATACTAGAATTGCTCATTGCCTCGTAGCCGAGTTGCATGGCTTATGAATTGATCGGTAATTATGTAGAATACATCAAATTGATTTTGACCAATACTTACATATCTGGCATATGTATATGGCTTGGAAACTACATATAATATAGTATAACGATTAAACCAACACGAATATCTGTACACTCTACATTTAATAATTAAACTGTATACTGATGACAAATTTTGCCGAGGAACATATACACTCTCAACGTTCCCGACGAATTTAAATTTCCGGTTCATTTTGACCTAGAGGGGGATATGAGAATTGCTATTATTATCTCCCGGAACATTGTCGTGTCGAATTTAGTAATGTCTCTATCAACTAATTTTGGGACAAATGTTATGATAAAATGTATTAAATTATCACTAAGCTACTATTAGAAAATTGTGAGCACGCTTTCTAGACAATACAATTCGATATTTAATCATTTTACGGCTTGAATTGACAACTTTTTACAGATAAAATGGCGGTAGGATAGCGATAGTCAGAACTGAGAGAATTATGCCGTTACACATACTCCAATTCAGTGACTGACTGTCTAAGAGTCTGTTTTAGATAAAATATCACAGCGCATAGTAGCTACACGGCGCATGACACCGTGTAGCCTGGTTCCCAAAAAAATGCCCCAGGGAGCCAAGCTACCGCAACGGGTAAGGTGTACTGCAGTTCTGAATGCATTAACTTCCAGGTTAGTGTGCTATAAAAATTTGTGCATGCGTGTCAAGATATTGCCATGACTTGTAAAATAGTAACACAATTTGGACACGTAATATGCTAATTCTTCCTAGATGCACCAAAATTTATGATCATGGCGCATATTATTTAAGATGTGCAATGCGTTAATCCTGTATTTCGCTCAGAAATTTAAAGAAAAAATCTTATTTAACATGACTGCGCATATATATTCATATGCATGATTTGCCGATTACTGGAAATACACAACAAATTATATGTGGTACCTGGTTCCCTGTACAATATAATTTTATAGCGCTAAAAGAATTGATAGCGGTTCCAAACTAATTATGCAATATCAAATCAAGCGATAAGGGTACTACTTTGGCGGGAAATGTGAGTACCATAGGATATGTATTGTGTGGTATGTAAGATTTTCCGAACTCCCTTTAACAGGACTAGTGCTTTTATCTGCGGACTAGTCTATTTTCAGTCACTAGTCCAACCCCTGAATGTGATTTAAAAAAATTGTTAACCAGACGCCAACATTTTTCCACACTCTATCAAAATCTCTTTTTTTCAACTTCGTGAAAATGCGAGATAAAAAGCACATAAATCCTTTCTCTGCCTACACCACCAAAAACTGTCCCATCTGCCAGCAAATGGACAAACAATGCTTCCTCAAAAGTAAAAGAAAATTAATAAGTGAAATCACCAGTCTGCATGATTGATCCCTATGGGATCTAGCATGTGTAGTTGGTGTATCCAATATTTCCCCTGTTCTTTCCGGATATGGGTTTGACCCACGTCCTTTGGGTCGTGGGGAACAACATGCATGACTTTGTAGGACATGTTTTGTCCAGAGTGGTTTGGCAAAAGGAAATGATGCACTACGAGTGTATCTTTCTGTAGTTCTTTCATTTGCATGTGGTACTCATATCTGGTTTCTCCTACACATTGTTTGAGTCAACGTGTACAGGTGAGGAGGTAAACTGCATTACATGTGTCGCAGTACGTTTTTACTTTACATCTGTATTACAAGTCTGTGTGAGTTCTTGTGAATCTACGGCTATTGTCCATTTTGTGGCAGGAAAAAAAATGTTCTCTTGTGCATGGATCAATAGGGTTCTGTAAAGTTTTGCCTTGTATTCCTGCTTTGATGGGGGAATTCAAATCTGGCTTTGACAAGTATTTTTCTTCAAAGGTATTCACATGGGACTCTCTTACACCGCCAAAATCATTGGCAACTGTCAAACCAGAAACAGTATGTTGGAGAAACTCTCAAACCATTCAAAACCTGTGCCACAGGATATCCCAACTCCACAGGATGGAGCCAATCGGGATCAAACTATCAGAATAAAGGCCACCCCATTCCTGTCCACAAAACCAGTGGTCAGCACATCATTATTACCTCCATTTTTAGAAGCATACATAAAATGTACAGAATATATATTTAAGTACTCACTATCAATGAGTTTCTGAGTTTCTTCATCATAAGCTGGCATTGTATCAGAATCATTGTCATCATGCTTCTGGTCAACATCCGTTTTCTGTAAATATAGAACCTCTAAATCAAGGGTCAAAGTCAAAATAAACCATTTCCATATACACGTCCCCATAAATACCATTCATACCGAGTTACTACAAGCATTTCTATGAAACCAATTAAGAGATTTGATGGTTACAGTTAGTAACATGCTCTATTGAGAGATTTGATTGTTACAGTTGATAATATGATCTATTGAGAGATTAGAATTTTAGTAATTTGTTACGGTTAGCAATATGATCTATCAAGTGATTGCTACAGGTAGCAATATGTTGAGTAAGCTGGCCACAAAGACTGGTAATCGCCCTGTCTGTCTACATCTGACACAATCTCTCAATTTCCTATTTAGGGATCTTCACCAAACTTGAGTAGGACATTGGCTTTAGGGTTTTGGAAAACTGATTATCTTGTGGGGCAAGAGCTAGGTCAACGGTCATCAAAAAGACAAACTAACACTCTTGGCTATAACTTGGAAATGGAACATTGTAAATGTATGACTGGCAACGCAATAAGAGTGGGTGAGACTAGAGGTGCATGATTTTTTTATATCGCAATTTTCTACAATACGAAACCAAAAATATTAAAAATATTTGAAAAAATAAAAATTCTGATTTTTTGAAGTTAAATGACAATTCCGGGATGGATAAAAAGTGGACTTTATTTAAAATACTATTACATGACTAACACATGATGGATGATTTTCTGAAAATCCAAGATGCCCACCAAAATTTAACCAATCAAGACTCTCCTTTAATTTGTTGAAACCTACCGTTATAGGATCGTTCCACCCAAGTTTTGTTGAAATTTGGTTATCGATTGCAGGAGTACCGTTTTTAAATAGTTCCGGAAAACTTTCAGAAAATCAGATTTCTGCCAAAACATTGACCTATCAAAATTCTGAATAGAATTTCTAGAGGCTATGACAATAGGATCCTTCCAGCCAAAATTGGTTGAAATTGCCCAAGCGATTAATGAGGAGTAGCATTTTATATGAATTCACATTTATCGGACAACCCATCAAAATCAAGCCGTCAAACTTATGTATACATCTTCTGATGCATATCAGTCTAGGGTTCTTCCAGCCGAGTTTGCTTAAAATCAGCCCAGCAGTTAATGATTAATAGCCTTCTAACTGATTTCCAAAAATTTTCAGATAATCCAAGATGGCCACCGAAAAAATTAAACAATCACAATTCTGTATACAAGTTCTGAAGCCTACCACCCTAGGCTTGTTCCAGCCAGTCTGGTTGAAATCGCCAAAGTAGTTAATGAGTAGATGATTTTCAGCCATTGGCTACCGGAAAAGTTGACCAATCAAAATTCTGTATACAAGTTTTGAAACCTACCAGCCTAGTATACTTCCAGCCAAGTCTGGTTGAGATTGCTCAAGCAGTTAATGAGAAGTAGCGTTTTAAACAATTTCCCGCCTTTTTTTTGGAAAATTCAAGATGGTCGTCGAAAAGACTTGATCAATCAAAATACTGTATATGGTTCTGAAGCCTACACCCATAGGGCCCTTCCAGCCAAATTAGTTTGAAATCCGCCAAGCGGTTAATGAGTAGTGTTTTTAAGCAAAAGCTGACGGCCGGACACCGGACGGATGAATATACAGATGGACGGTCGGCATGGCATTAGCTCACTTCGCTAATCTGGCCAGGTGAGCTAAAAGTACAGAAATAAATCAGAATAAAATGGCAGCTAAATACCATTTATGTACCTCTGGCAGGAACCAATTATTGATGCAGTTGGTCCTATGCGCTCTGGTGTATGCCGAGCGAATAAATAAAACCTGTTACAGCCAGTCATATAAACTGTTATATTTGAGCTAAGCTGATTAGCCACTACGGTATGTCCTACCGGTAAAATACTGTCTAGTTTTAAAACAATTTGACTGAAAGCCATTGCATCCAGAGAAAGGATCTATATTCAGTCACACAATTTCAAAATATTCAGTAGGCATCATGTTGCGACCTGGGATAGCAGTGTATTTTGAAATCATTTTGACCGAAACTTGTTGCTTCAAACCAGAAAAATTGACTTTCAAATATGTTTTCAAAAGGATCAATAGTGAATTAACACTAGCTAGTTAATCGCGCTACATCGGCGCCTATAGCGAATACTATTCATACCACTTACAAAACTATATTCAGGCATGCTTTCATTATATTCAGGTATGCGGTATACCTGCACACACAGTTGACACATGGCGGAGTGTGCACCACCAGCGACATAACTGATTTGTTCCAAGCTAAACGCTTCTAGATTTAGACAAGAGGAATCAGAAGATACCAATATCTCGCATTTTTAAGTTACCGCAGGACCCGGTCTGCCAAAACTAAATATTCTGCGAAAAAATAATGTCCAAGCCATGTATAGCCATGTAGATTGCCCATTTGACCCCTGGTCACTGCCCTCAGATTGACTCAAGAACAAAATAATATGTTGTACTGTAGTCTATTAACTACAAGCTTCAAAATGATATGTGACATGACCACATTTGATAAAATTTATTTTCTGCCCACCATTCCCAAACACCCACCCCCAACCCCAACTCACCTGGTGGTGATATCAAAATTCCAATGTGTCATGCACATCCCTGGCCATATGTGTAATCATACCGAAAGTTTCAATGTGAAATGGTCTAAGAGTTGCGTTACAATCGATTGGTGCCCACTTTTGACCCCGTCCCCTACCCTCAGTTTGACCCAAGATCAAAATAATTCCTTGTACTGTAGTCTACTCATCATTGGCTTCAAAATGCTATGTCACATGACCACCTTTGGAAAATTTTAATTTTTTACCCCATATTTCCCACCCCCAGGGCCATACCCATGGGGTCATACCAAAATTCCACAAGAGTTATCAGAAGATAGCAAATAGCTTACCTGTATGGATGTATGATTACTGTATTCTGCGGCTGTAGTAGTAGAAATATCCTACAGCTGCATTCTTGACTTTAGTGTACCAAGTCCTGGTTACCTGTACTGCATATTAATTGTACATCACAGGATATGATGGACCACCGGATAGTCTCATTTTGAAATTTGACAATCAACATGCCGATTCAAAACACCTCCAAGGTATTACCCATCGGGCAAGCATAGCTTGGAGACTGAACCATAAAGCCTTTCTGCCAAGGAGTAACTAAAAGTCATTACTCATTGTAATGACAACTGGCACCCTGGGGCTAACCGAAAGGCAAATGGTCCCAACATAAGCAAAATTCACACTCTGAAAAAAGAAACATAAAACAATCAGCATAACACATATTTGGATGTGAAATTGTCTAGTTTTTTTATGCCTTTTTTACCCTGCCCCATACCTTCAGTTTGACCCCAGATCAAAATAATTACTTGTACTGTAGTCTACTCATCATTGGCTTGAAAATGATATGTGACATGACCACCTTTGGATAAATTAAATTTTTTACCCACAGTCCCTAACCCCAGGACCGGACCCCTGAGGTCATACCAAAATTCCAAAAGTGCCATGCACATCTCTGGCCATATGTGCAATCATCCCCAAAGTTTCAAGTTTCTATCTGAAATGGTTTAGGACAAGTTGCATTACAATCAATAATTACTGGCCAATTTTGACCAGGTCAGAACAAAATTCCAAAAGTGTCATGCACATCCTTGCCCATGTGTATAAGCTTCCCCAAGGTTTCAAGTTTCAAAAGCAAGTCTTTGCTGATTAAATTGTCATTTGTAAAATACCTTAACCACAGCATAATACATATAATCGGGATGCAAATCAGGCCTAAAATTATCAACGTCCAAACACCCAAAAAAATATGGAAGAAATTTGAAAATCAATTTCCTTTTGATGTGGGCTAGTCATAAGCATGGTATAGAACAAATCTGTGAAGTTTTATTCAAATCTCCCAACTCCTTTGGGTGTAAGTGTCATTTGAAAAAAGTTTAACACAAATAGTCAAAGTTCAAAATGCCCAAAAAATCTGGAAAAAATTTGAGTCGATTTCTTTTTGATGTGGACTGGTCCTAAGCATCACTTAGAACAAATCTGTGATGTTTTTTTTTAAATCTGATATCCCTTTGTGGGTGCAAATGTCGTTTTTAAAATGCATAATGCAGCCGAGAAAGATAACTCTTGACACATAAAATATTCTATGTTCAAACATGATAAAGTATGGAAAAAATTATAAAATAAATATAATTTTGATGCCGACTTTAAGCATCCCATAGAACACAAGTGTAATTTGTTTAAATCAGATAACCACAAATGTTATTTTAATAAGATTAACCTGTCCGGACCCCGACGCCAACATTTTTTCCCCCTCTCCCCATATCTCTTTTTCCAACTTCGCGAAAATGTGAGATAAAAAAACTTAACATAGCCAAGAAAGATAACTCTTGACATAAAATATTCTATGTTCAAACATGATAAAAGTATGGAAAAAAATTATATAAAATAAATATAATTTTGATGCAGACTAGTGCTAAGCATCCCATAGAACACAAGTGTAATTTGTTTAAATCAGATAACCACAAATGTTATTTTAATAAGATTAACCTGTCCGGACCCCGACGCCAACATTTTTTCCCCCTCTCCCCATATCTCTTTTTCCAACTTCGCGAAAATGTGAGATAAAAAAACTTAACATAGCCAAGAAAGATAACTCTTGACATAAAATATTCTATGTTCAAACATGATAAAAGTATGGAAAAAAATTATATAAAATAAATATAATTTTGATGCAGACTAGTGCTAAGCATCCCATAGAACACAAGTGTAATTTGTTTAAATCAGATAACCACAAATGTTATTTTAAAAAGATTAACCTGTCCGGATGCCAACTCAGATGCCAACATTTCCCCCCCCCCCCCTCCCAAAATCCGTTTTTTCAACTTCGTGAAAATGTGAGATAAAAATGCTTTTTCTCAAATAATCCGAATACATTTCCATTTTTAACGGTGGTAGTTTATTTAATATTAAATGAAATTACTAATAAACATCATTTGTTATTTCCCTTCCTTTATATTGAAATCTGCCAAACGGTTAATGAGCAGCAGCATTTTGACACCTTCCGCTAAATTTTTCATTAAATCTATGATTTTCAACAAAAAAATTGACCAAAGAAAATTCTGTATACATCTTCTGAAGCCCTCACAAATAGGGTCCTTCCAACTAAATTAGATTGAAATCTGTCAAGCCTTTAATGAGGAGTAGCGTTTTAAAGGAAAAGTTGATGGTCGCCAGATGAGCTAAAAACTCTTGAAACTACAGCTTGGAGAAAAAATAATCTATGATGATCAGTAAACCGTGAAAGCTAGACTATGCCAACCTACTTTTGATACATGACACATCCACATACCAAGTTTGGTGACAGTACGTGAAAATCCCTTGAAAATATGGTCCAGGCAAAAAATCGGGGATGGATGCACAGATGCATGCACACACGGACAAAGTGATTTCTATATAACCCCACTTTGCGTTATTCATGTTTGGAAGTTTTTAACTGTGTCACTGTGACCGTGATATTTAACCTTTTGACACAAAAATTTATAACTCTTCTTCGGGTGCCTACGGGCAACTTTTCACCCAATGCTGGTCACGATATCTCCAGCAGACCCAGAGTTATTGACAAATTGGTTTTCAAAAATGATATTTGAATTAATCTGGTCTCCGTGGCCTTTACCTTTGACCATTTAACCCAAATTTATCAGACTTCTTCGAGACCCACGGGCAACTTTCCACACTAGTTTAGTCAAAATATCTCCAGTAGAATCATGTTATCGACAAATTAGTTTCAAAATAATTATATTAAAAATAATCTGGTGTCCGTGGCCTTGACCATTGACTTTGTGACTCAAATTTATCTCACTTCTTCATGATGCCACGGGCAACCTTCCATCCAAGTTTGGTCAAGATATCTCAAGTAGAACCAAAGGTGACATTTGACTTTTCAACATTTAAAGTTTTTGTATTTAGCACATGTTATCAGACCAAGAGGATACAAGATGGTTTCGGGCAGCCAGAGCCCTGAGAGTTGCTGACTACACACCACCACTAACTGTACACAACTCTGAAGGACACTTTATCGGGACTGACCAGGACAAAGCCGAGGCAATTCGAGAATGGTTCAAGGAACAGTTCAGTGACCATGATGATGAGCCCTTGCACACATTCTCAGGAGACCCCAGGCCATTACTAACACCAATTAATACAGCAGAGGTTGAGAAGGCACTTAAAGCCCTGAAAAATGGACGTGCATCTGGACCTGATGGCATGAGCAATGAACTATTCAAATATGCAAGTGACATTATCTCAAAACTGATCACGCACATAATCAATTCAGCTTTTATGCACCACCTTCCCATCGACGCTGTAGGCCAAGGCATCCTTATCGCGCTACACAAGCCCAAGAAGCCACCTGGCCCCCCCCCCCCATCCCCGGAACTTGCGGCACATTGTACTCCTTAACAGCATACGGAAAATCCTATCCAATGTTACTCTACGCTGCATCCGAAACAAGATTGTCGACTTCACCGGATCATGTCAAAGTGGCTTCAAACGTGGACGCAGCTGCGCAGACATTGTATGGGCTCAACGCATGCTTGTGTCGGTAGTCATGTCCAAACACCTGGATTTCCTCAAAATGGGCATTGACATGTCACGAGCCTTCGACACAATTAAACGCTCAAAGATCCTAGATGTACATCAGGCCAGTTGCAATGAAGATAAGCTCCGACTAGTGAGACTACTGCTTGCAGACCCCAAGCTGAGACTATGAGTCAAGTCAGTGAAGTATGTAGAGTTTGAAACATCAATCGGCTGCCCAAAGGGAGATGGTCTATCCCCTGTGCTCTTCACCTGTTACCTTGCTGCTGCATTGAAATTTGTGCGGGAAAACTCCACAAGACCAAACACACACACACACACACACACACACACACACACACACACACACACACACACACACACACACACACACACCCTGGTGTCAATACTGGGCATGCCACTAGAGATGGAATATGCCGATGATGTGGACTTTATAGATGAGGAAAAGAAACCCCTTGACGAACTTCTCCCAATAGCTGCAAGCAAACTAAAAATTGAGAATCTCTATGAATGAATCCAAAACAGAGTTCACCCACATATACCTATCTACAAAGCATGAAACTAAAGAAAATGACGATCCACTCTGTGGCGGCGAACCATGGAAGAAAAGTAAAATCCAGGGTTTACTGCTTTGCAGTACTGCTGACATTGCTGCAGGCTGCATCATGGGGAACGTAGCTTTCCAGTCCTTCTGGAAGCTATGGATTCATAGATCAAAGATGCCCTGGGTAAAAAGACTATGTTTATACAATGCAACCTGTGCACAGTCTTGGAATTCGGCCTACTCAGAGCCAGCAAATACAGAGCCAGAAGAGGACGTCATTGCATAAATCTGCTAAGCGTGCTATGAGGCGACCTCAAGAAAGCAGAATTAGGTACACTCAAGTCAAGAATGGACCTGAAGAAGCAAAGGATTTTGGCTGAGGACAAGGCACAATGGGCAAAAGCGAAGAAGGACTGATTGCAGCTGTAGGATGTTTCTACTACTACAGCCGCAAAATACAGTAATCATACATACATACATACATACATACATACATACATACAAGATGGTGACAGGTAGGTCACCAGGTCAAAGGTCAAGGTAATCAACTTGCATCCTCGTAGTATAAGTAACAAGACGCACATGTGCCTGTAATGCTCACCTGGACCATTAGCATTTGAACCATCTGCATTCAAATAGACATGATGGATAATTCCAAATAAAATTCAAGATGGCCGTCAAATAAAAATGACCAGTCAAAATTATCATTTAATATTTTGAGAGCATTCTACCATTATTGAAATTGGACCATTGATTAATGAAGAGTACCGTTTTTAAATAGTTCCAGAAAATTGTCAGAAAATCAAAGATGGCTGCCAAAACACCAACCAATCAAAGTTATTCAAGCGGTTAATATGAGTAGCATGTTAAACGATTTCCTGCCATTTTTCAGAAATCAAAGATGGCTGGCAAAAAAGTTGATCAATCAAAATTTTGTATACAACTTCTGAAGCCTGTGGGGTCCTTCCAGTCGAGTTTCTTTGAAATCGTTCAAGTGGTTCATAAATGAGGAGCAGGCTTTTAACTCATTTTCCAAAATTTTCAGAAAATCCAGGATGGTCACCAAAAAAATTGACCAATCAAAGTTCTGAAACCTACCACCTTAGTATCTTTCCAGCCAAGTATGGTTAAATGTGACCAAGCAGTTAATGAGGAGTAACATTTTAAACGGTTTCCCACCATTTTTCTGAAAATTCAAGCTAGCCACCGAAAAAATTGACAAATCAAAATTCTGTATACAAATTTTAAAACATACCACTCTAAGGTCCTTCCACCCGAGTTTGCTTGAAATCGTCCATGTGGTTAATGAGGAGTAAGTAGGCATTTAACTGATTTCTATAAATTTTCAGAAAATCCAAGATGGCCACTGAAAAAATTGACCAATCAAAATTCTAATTAGAAAGGTTGAAGGGTATAACCACAGGATTGTTGCAACCAAGTTATGTCGAAAGTGGGTTATTTATATTGGAGAAGTAGCATTTTAAAGGATTTGGGGATAAGTTTTGGAAAATCCAAGATGGCCACCAGAAAAATTTACCAATCAAAATTTTGAATGGATGTTCTGGAGCCTAGCATAATAGGATCCTTCAAGCCAACGTTAGTTGAAATCGGTAAAACCGTTAAGCGATTTGACGAATGGGCGACAGACTAGGGATGGGTGACGGCCGGCCGCCATGCATAACCTTACTTGGCCGGTGGGATAATTAAATATGAAGAAAATGTTAGTGTGTTTCTAACACTGTTGGGTGATGCAGCATTTTCTATTTATAGAAACATTACTTTCAAAGATAAAAACAAATTTGAGGTTTTAATGGGAATTTTTACTTAGGTTTTTCATCAGAGGCATTTAGTGAGGAATTATTAAAGCAAGTTCGAAAAAACGGTGAGAATCTGGCAGTATATATGCAGGCGGATTAAAGAAATTAGTTAGTAGAGCCTATCCTACATACAATGTTGACGCGCGAAACGATGTGGTACTAACTCATTTTCTGAGGAGAATAGCTGTGCGAAGAAGTGAGACATAAAAATTCTAAAGATGCAAAAATTGAAGATCTCTGGATTCGGATGACGACATTTCCCGCTGAATTGGGTTAACACGTCCAGACAGACTGGAAGATATCGAAGCAGATCCACGAACGAACTCCTGGGCCAAAATGGGGCAATCAAGAGAGCCACGCAATCCTGCTCCTTGACCTTCTTTAGATCTAGGGGAATGAGAATGGTTGGAGGGTAGGTGCCCATGTTCAAGACAGACATGGCATCCACTACTAGAGCCCGATCGAAAAAGGAGACAAGATTGTGGACTTGTCACAAACAGATTCACGTGAGTGTGACCAATAAGAAGAAAAATTGATTTGACTACCAAAGTCTTTAGATGGCACTGTGTGAACAAATTTGCTCGGCCTGGACAGCTGATGTGCAGGAAAATTCAATTTGCCAGGAACATGGTTTGCCACTAGAAACATCTGATTCTTTCGACACCAGAGAAGAAGAGTTCATGTTTCTAAAGGGATCGAAGATCTCGTTCCGCTTGTTTGTTGATGTAAGCCATGACCATTGAGTTGTCGTACCTGATCAAAATCATTTGCCACTTCAGCATTTCTGACCAGTGAAGAAGGGACTCAGTGACAGCCAACATCTCTAGAACATTTATGTGAGCTGACGCTTCCTTCAGAGACCAGACCTGATACTGAAAGGGAATTCCAGACTGCCACCACCCCTTCTGAAAGGCATCTGTGAAAATAATCACACCTGCGGCTGACATTTTCAAGGGGACTCCTTTCAAACAAAAGAGACTGCTTCCACAGGGGCATCATGTAAAGCTGGAAGGGTCTCCTTATCACTGCCAACAAAGGAATAATGTTTTTGATACTGACCATGAGATTCTCAGAAAGAACGTGGCCTTCACTTAAGGATTTTTTAAAAACTTATGCCCTGAACTCCTAGATGAGCTAAGATTTGAGAAAGTTGATTTTTGGAGATTTAAAATTCAACCCAGATTGCATGAAAGATGAGATCTTTGGAATAATGCCCTTTAGAATTTGACATGACTTTGCTTTTGGCAACCCATCATCTACATAGATGTGCAAATGGATTGACTGTCGAAGAAGGATTCCTGCCACAGCTGAAACTAAGCGCGTAAAAAGGAATGGAGCTGTGGTCATGCCGAAGAGCATGACTCAAAACTGCTGCATGACTCAAAACTGACAAACTCGGCCCTGGTATGAAAACCTCATGAACTTTCGGAGAGGGGTGAATGAGAACATGAAAGTACACATCTTTCAGGTCTATATACGACATCCACATACCAGGGTCTAACCTTGAAATGATTAACGAAATCATCAGCATCTTGAATTTGGGAGTGAGAATGAGCAAATTCAACTTTTTGAGATTTATGTGCTGCCAACCCCTTGTTTTCTTGGGAACTAGGAAGATGATAGAATAATATCCCGAATCTATATTCCATTTTAGCACTTCCTCTACTGCTCACTTCTAGATCAGGGACTCTAGCACCTCCTCTAAACCTAGCAGCTTCCCCTGATTGGAAGGCACTGGGGTCCATCTTGGCGATAAAGAAAGAGGAGGATCCTGGATCCAATTTGGTGCATACCCCCAGCGAATTTGATTCACCAGCCCGGAGTCCTGAATGAGGGATAACCAGTTCTCCCAGAAGAGAGAAAGGCACCCTCATACTGGCACACTGGGAAAGAGGCATTGAACTTGAGGATAAATCCTTATGCTCATTAAATGGAAAAACAAAATTCGCTTCAGAATTCCAAGAAACAGAATCATTCACAACAGAGGAATGAGAAGAATCCAAACAGCTAAAACGAAACTTGGAAAGAATTGAAAATCTGAAGAGTGGAATCCATAACCAGGAAAATAAGCAAAGATCAAGATCAGACTAAAAAATCTATGATTCCAAACTGCCAGAAAGATGGACAAAATAGAATCCTGAGAATCCAAAGATGAGTTAGAATGCTGCTCCCCCAAAAGAACCTCTTCCTGTAGAAAAATATGAAAATTTGAATCAGGAGAAAAGCCAAGAGGGGAGACGAATAGAGGAAGAACTCTTTGAAGGAAACAAATTAGCCAATGAAGAAACATACTGTGAGGAGAAATTGTTAGAGGATAAAGAAGCAATCAAACTCCATGGCATAGCAAAATGAACTCTAAGGAGAACAAATAAAAGAGAGAAGAAACTAACAGGGGTACCTGAAGAAACACCAGCAGAAGAATAATGTAAACCGGAATAGGAAGTGAGCCTATTATAGACCGGTTCTACCACCAAAGAGGAAGAAGAGGAAAGAGGAAGATAATAGGAAGAGGAAATAACCTGAGAACTGGAAGTGAAAAAGGAAGAATCTAAACAGGAAGAACCAGGAATGGAAGAGTAATCCATATCGGAAACGGAAACCTTAGAACAAGGCATGCTCAACATCAGAACACAAACTGGAAGCGGAAGAATGACCCAAAACAAAATTTTGATAAACTGGAAAATCCTTAGCACCAGAAGATAAATAATTGCAGAATTTAGACAAGGTGGAAAATCGCTGATGGCAGAAAAAATATTGTCTCTGGAAGTGTGCAAACCGGGAGCAGAATTTAAACCAAAAATATGATACAAACATCTAGAAATTTCCTTAACCCCAGATGTTAAGGACTCATTCAGATCATATCTGGTGACGTTACCCATAATCGTTTGCTGCAAAAATTGTCCGAATATAGTTCTACTTGTTGTGATAACCCTGCAAAACGGAGATCAGTCGGGGCTGAGGTTCGATCATTACCAGACTGTTTGTCCGGCATCAATACTTGGGATACTGAAGATGAAGATGTGTAACCCATCCCAAGGCTTCTGGAAACTACAGACTTACTGGGGTGGCCATTATTGCTTCATTTCTTAGATTTCTTCACCGTAGGAAGGCTAGCCTCATGTCGTGAAGTAAGGGAATACATCTTTCCCAACTTCCAATAGGGACCTTTGCGATCAGCGTTCTTGTCCGATGAAGCGTCTGAACATTTTTTGCAAGGGTACTTTGCTTTCTGAGAAGTTAAAATAGCTGTAGAAATTCATTCATCTAAAGACATGGTCAGCACAGATGCGAAGGATTCAAATTTAGGATAGAACTACAATGGCATTTTTCAGTGGAACTGTAATGGATGGCAACCATCCACCTGATTCTGCTGCTTTAGAAACAGAGGTAGAGTTAGGGAAAACAGACTTTCCTTTAGCAGAAGGGGAGGGATCAGAGGCCACGCAAGACTTAGAAAAAAAATCTTTAAAAAAGGTGTCAGAGGCCGAAACTGTCCACCCCTTGCATATCTCACATTTTCTCATAGTCACACTTTGCCCAAACATAGCCGCGAAACTCGCTGCCATGTAATCTGTCACATTTCGATGATGAACATTTCACTTTGTTGCTACTTATAAACCAGGCTTGTGCGATTTTTGCTTTGAAACATTGCGATCGATGTTATTTTTAAAATCGCGATTTTCGATTAAATCATGTCCAAATTCCCAAAAGTATAAACCGGGGTAACTTGACTTGGTTCTAGAAAGTTTAAATAAATTTTACAAAAACAGCGCAAAATTAGAACACATTTTCCTGTGACAAATTCTTACCATCCTACGCCTATGCTTAATGTATACCGTATATCCATCATCGCGGGAGTGAAATTCTTAATTGGGACTGCCGAAATATTGCGTATAGTTTAATAAACATTATTTATTTCATCAAAATTTGAGATAAAATGTCGCCGAGAAAAAAATATAAATTACATAAGTATCAGCTTCAGTTTATAGCCTCCGTTTGTAGGACGTGTTTAGGTCATTACCAGAGTAACGCGAAGATGCTAATATTAGTACCTGGGGAGATACTGAGCAATTCACATACATTGGACTGTAGCTTTGAGTAGGTACAAGTGTAACGGCATAAATTCGTCCTATTGTGCAGTTTATAGTTGCTTTCAGAATGTACGATTTGAATGGCCCTTGGTCCCTAAGCATATTTACCAAATTTCAGCGCTATCCCTTCAGCGGTTCGGAAGAAGTCATTTTCGCGAAAACTACGTCATCCAAGATGGCCGCAAAGCAAATAGGCCAATCAGGTTGCCTTGAATAAACTTGCCATAGATGATGTATTATGGGTTTTGAATCAATTCCTCCAGCGGTTTCAGGAGAAGTCGTTTTCGCGAAAACTAGGTCATTCAAGATGGTCATCAAGCAAATCGGCCCATCAGGTTGCCTTGAACAAACTTGGGTCTACCGTTGCCACAAACTGCAAGAGGAATTGATTCAATACTCATAACACATCATCTATGGCAACGTTAGACCCAAGTTTATTCAAGCCAACCTTATTGGCCTATTTGCTTGGCGGCCATCTTGGATGACATGGTTTTCCCGAAAACGACTTCTCCCACCGAACCGCTGAAGGGATAGAGCTGAAATTTTTTAAATACGCTTAGGGACCCAGGGCTATTCAAATTTGTTCAAAGGAATTTTGTATGTTAAAAAACATGGCCGGCATCAACCAATCTAAATTTAGCATTTGTCGGTCATATTGGTTTTTTTGTATTTGATGTATTTTAATGGCGAAAATTGCTCTCTATATGCTTATCAGGGTGCCGAGTTCAAATATGCCACGTTGGAGACTGTCAGATAAATGGTTTGGCTACCATCTTGGTTTGTTTTCCCAACATAGGCTCCCATAGTAAAGCAATGGGGAATTCTTTAAATGACTTCTTCTCAAGAACCACTGGGCCGATTTCAATTATATGTGGCAGGAAACATCCATAGGGCATAGAGATCTAATTTTGTTCAAACGAAGCGGATCAGTCAAAATCCAAGATGGGCACCGGCCAAAATGGCCAATTTTTAGAACCACTTTAAAAAATCTCCAAAACGGCTGGAGGAATTGATTCAAAACCCATAACACATCATCTATGGAAACGTTAGACCCAAGTTTATTCAAGGCAACCTGATTGGCCTATTTGCTTGCCGGCCATCTTGGATGACGTAGTTTTCGCGAAAACGACTTCTCTCGAACCGCTGAAGGGATAGCGCTGAAATTTGGTAAATATGATTAGGGACCAAGGCCCATTCAAATTTTTTCAAAGGAAGTTTGTACGTTAAAAAACATGGCCGGTATCAACCAATCAAAATTTAGCTTTTTGTCATATTGGCTTTTTTGTATTTGATGTATTTTGATGTATTTTGATGGCGAGAATTGATGTATTTTGATGGCGAAAATTGCTTATCAGGGTGGCGAGTTCAAATATGCCACTTTCGAGACTGTTGGATAAACGGTTTGACTGCCATCTTGGTTATTTTTCCTGCCATTGGCTCCCATAATAAAGCAATGGGCCCATAGTAAAGCAATGGAGAATTCTTTAAATGACTTCTCAAGAACCACTGGGCCAATTTCAATTATATTTGGCAGAATGCAGCCTTAGGGCATAGAGGTCTAAGTGTGTTCAAACGAAGCTGATCAGCCAAAATCCAAGATGGCCACCGGCTAAACCAGCCAATTTTTAGAAATGTCTTTAAAAATCTCCGAAACGGCTTGGGGGGGTTGATTCAAAACTCATGATCATCATCTAATGCAGGAGGAGAACCAATTTGTTCAAGAAAACCCGATTGGTCCATTGGCCTGGCGGCCATCTTGGATGACTTAGTTTTCGCGAAAACATCTTCGTATCCAGAATCGTTGAACGGATTGGGCCGAAATTCGGGAGACATGATAAGGGACTAAGGGCCGTTGAGTTTTGTTCAAAAGTAGTTAATACATAAAGAAACATGGCTTCTGTTTTTTTGTTATAATTCTGCCCAACTCTGTTGGGGGTCTACTTATTGTTGATGGCCTTTCTGGTTGAAATGCCTATGATTCAGGTGAGCGATACAGGCCCCTTGGGCCTCTTGTTTCAGAATTCTGATTCATCCATTTTTTGGAGTGAAAATCATAGATTTTATGAAAAATCTACTGGAAATAGTCAAAATGCAACTTCTCCTTATCTACTTGACATATTTCAACCAAATCTGGCTAGACTGATTCTAATATATTGGTACGTTCTAAAACTTCTATTCAGAATTGTGATTGATCAATTTTTTGGGTGAAAATCATAGATTTAATAAAAAGATTTACCGGAAATGGTAAAAATGCTGGAAGGTAGCGGGGGCATTAGTCAAACCAAATGCCTTGACATTGAAGTGGTGCAGATTTGTACAAGTTAAGAATGCTGTCTTATGTGTCTATCTCCACATCCCAATAGCCAGAGGCTAGATCTGTAAACTTGGCTTAGCGCTTTACCTAGATGATGTTACATAAGTTTTGAATCGATTCCCCAAGTGGTTTCGGAAAAGAAGATTTTTAAAAACGTTTCAAAAAATCGGATGGCCGGCGGCCAAATTGGCCAATCGGCTTCATTTGAACAAACTTGGATCCCTATGCCGCAACAATGCTTCCTTCCAAATATAATTGAAATTGGCCTAGTAGTTCTCGACAAGACATTTAAAATTTCCCATTGCTTTAGTATGGGAGTCTTTGGCGGGAGAATAATCCAAGATGGGTACCAAACCGTTTTCAGACAGTTTTGAAAATGGCAAATTTGAGTTCATAATCCAAAAAAACATTTATAAAACCAATTTCGGCATCAAAATCTATCAAATAAAAAAAAATCCAATATAGCCGCCAAACATGCTACATTTTGATTGGCCCATGGCTGCCATGTTTTTTTCTGGATCAAATTCCCTTGAACAAACTTTAATGGCCCTTAGTCCCTAATCATATCTCCCATATTTCGGACTGATTCCTTCAGCGGTTCCGGAGAAGTCGTTTTTGGGAAAACTAGGTCATCCAAGATGGCCTCTGAACCATTTGGTCAATCTAGTCCTCTTGAACAATTTGGGTTAGCTCTTTCCCTAGATGATGTCTTATGAGTTTTTAATCAATTCCCCAAGCAGTTTCGGAGAAGATTTTTAAAGACGTTTCCTAAAATCTCCCAAAATCCAAGATGGCCACCGCCCAAATTGGCCGATCGGCTTCATTTGAACATACTTGGATCCCTATGCCCTAAGGATGCTTTCTGCCAAATATAATTGAAATCGGCCCAGTGGTTTTTGATTAGTCGCTTAAAGGAAAAGTTGACGGACGACGGACGGATGGATGATGGACGAACGGTCACCATGGCATAAGCTCAATTGGCCTTTCAGGCTTGGTGAGCTAATAATTTGGCTTGTAAAATTTGTGCACCTTTCCCCATTCAGAGTAGGAAAATGATTGATGCCGGTTGGTAAGGACAAAAGTCGTGTGATAGCTATCAGCAAATGAGGTTGTCAATGTGCTTAATGACTTTGTGTGCATGCTGGGTAATGTGATAACCCTCTTCTTGCCACACATTGAGATAGAGCATTCAAGCTAAATGCTATGGTTCTCAACATTAGAGAGAGTATGGCGATACCGGAAGTAGCCTTCAGTCACTCAATACGACAATACCCAGCAGACAGTGGCTGCAAAAAATCCATCCAACTATGTTTCCCTTTGGAGAAGGAAGAGCTATAAGTAATGCAAGGAGGTAGGTTGTAATGTAGTAACAACACCAGTGACACACCAGATTTGGGTGTCTTTTTATCATTTAAAGACTACTTTCAGTGGATTGCTGTACAAAATGCTACATCCAGTAGATCAACCAAGAAAAATGTAAATACCTCTATTTATTCTATGTTGTCAAACATTACCAAATGAACCAGATGCATTTGCTTGAGATCATGCGAAGTGCTATAAAAACTTCACGGCAGTTGTTAAGGAAACCGCAGTAAATGTACAGGCTATCGTCGTGAACACTTTTGTAACACTACAGTCATCAACCCCCACCAATGTGTCAGGTGAAACATCAGGTATCTTTGCCAAAAATACTTGTTCTGTAACAAAGTCTGTTTCCATAAGCAAGGAATCTTTGAAAGTCTGGAGGCATGTGAAACAAAAGTTGCAGAAGTTGGAATTAGAAAGACTGCCAATGTATCGACGAAGGATGGCCAAATCCTTGAAAAAATGTATGGGATTGACTTAAAACACCCTTAGCATAAAAGTAGTTTTCTTTTAAAGGCTGAGAGCATGTTAGAGTTAGACGGTGACTATAAGGAGAGAAAGTTTTCTAACAGCTTTGAAACGATATGTTCCTAGAAAGGTGTGCCATAACTGCAGGGAGAGCTGAATTACTCTCCTCAGTCTGTGCACAGTATTGGAATTACTATGAGGATTTTGAAGAGAATGGTTTCTGATGAAGTCTACTACAAAAGCGAAAATACACTCTCCTCTGGACAAAAAAGCTGGAGCTGTAGTTTACTCATCAGCAATATCAGATGAATCAGTTTGTTTAGCACATAACTTCACATCTATTATCACAATGTATTTACTATATCACAATGCACATACTATATCACAATACACATACTATATTACAATGCACGGATGAAGTCTACCACAAAAGCGAAAATACACTCTCCTCTGGACAAGAAAAGCTGGAGCTGTAGTTTACTCATCAGCAATATCAGATGAATCAGTCTGTTTAGCACATAACTTCACATCTATTATCACAATGTATGTACTATATCACAATGCATATACTATATCACAATACACATGTAGTTCGGATCGACCGGTCGGGTGCCGGCCGCACCAGCTAAGCTGGGTACGCGCCGCCCATCCTGGTTTTCGTTCTCTGAACACACACCCCTGGGTAGAGCTGTAAGCGTATATTGGCCTATGAGAGAGAGTTTGTCGTAAAAATGACAAAGTTTGTTAAAACGACTAGCGCATGCGCGCGCTTACCACTGTAAAGACAGAGCGCGTATATCACGTCCAAGATAGGATAGCACTTTTAGTGTACCGAGTAGGTACAGTGTAATCTTTCATAATTGCTTGTTCCCACCAAATCTGGTATCAATCAAGACCAGAATTCGACAGGCTATCCAAATCTGTAAACCATTTCAGAATCGGTTAAGAAATGGCTGAGTTATCCATGGAAACCCCCCTTTGATTATCTTCAAAATATTGCTGTGACGTCATAACCATGTGTACGCCGAAGTTCTAGAATGTTCTAGAACAATTACCTGCACCATTATTAGCTGCGCGCTGATTGGCTATTGCTCGGCCGATGATTGGTTGGGGCTTACGCCTGTGATGTCACGAGTAGTATAAAAGGAGATAAAATCCTGAGTTTGAGAGCATCCTCGGCCAGGGGCCGAACAGGTTGGATCTGCAAAAAGCAGCTGCTATTAGCCAAGACACTATTAAATAGATCATTTCGGTCTTGGTCAGTTTCTGTCCTATAGAAATTAGAAAAGTTTCTGCTGTAGCCTGCGGCAGCCACCCAACCCACCACACATAAAAGAATTTTGTAACATTTTTGAAAACTTTCGTTAATATTGTTCTTGACTAGAATAACAACTAACTCGGACCACAATCTTGCAGTGAGGCCTTTCCCGGCATGAATATGTGATTCTACAGATGTAGAGGCAGCGATGTTCTTTGGTGGATAACTCGCCGGATCTGCCGGCCACGCCAAAAGGTAGTTATTCAACCGCCCCCACACTGATGACGTGTAGGTTTATTTTAACTTTTTGACCTCAGCAAGTAAACTTTGCTCGGTACATCTTAAGAGCTAACTGACGTACCTCGCACCGTTAAGCTTAGTTACGTATCTTCATCCGTATTTGACAACCCCCGCTGTTAAACGGGTTGTTCTTAATTTTCAACCGTACCATCGGTGTACGGGAACTTCTTCCTAGCAGTAATGTTTTTGTAGAACTTTCGTTAGACATTCTTATATTGTGATTACCGTCTTGAGTTCGCTCCGCTCCCGTTCTGGACTGCATGCGAGAATCCTGTTTGCGGGAACCGACATGCGGAAACTTTCCAGCTTCCAGAGAACGTGTCAACTCGCGTCACGCTCCCAGTGACGTATCAATTTCAGTATTACAATAGCCCGTCTTTAAGAATGGCTACCGACTATTCAAGTAACTATACTTAACATCTTTAATTATTCCGTTAATTACAACTTTAATGATTATACATTACCTTTGTAAAACGGTCCCGATGACTAAAAGGAACCGTAACAGTCTTAGGACTGCTATTTATAATTTCTTTATCCGTCTATAGTTATTCTTATTTTATTGTAAGGTGTTTTTGCTAACCACACTGTAGTAGGTCTAACAACCTGTACTATATGTATTATTCTAATCATTTCACATTGTATTACTTGTACTGGTTAGTTTTATATATGGCGAGCAGCCATCCATTCATATGTTTTGTCTATTTGTAGAAAACGTAGGACTGCAGTGCACGTAGGAAACACTATACAGCAACATTTATATATGCATCACTTTCTCCGGCCACCAACAATTTTTCACTGAGGTCGCTGTCCATGCTATAACTCTGTTTAGCCCGGCATGATACCGACTAAAAGCCTGTCTATTTAGCTCAATAGGATAGGTTTAATATGATTAGAGACAATTTCCTCATCAAGAGACACATAGTGTACGCCTCTTTTCTGGTAGTTGCGATAATTTAGCCTCACACTCCGGCAAGGTTGTGTAAAATTGGCCAACATACCTATTGGGCCTCATATTTATAAGTTATTGTCTCTCTTCATGTTCCACTAAGCCTTATGGCGTCTTAATTGTTTGGATGTCTCTATCCGCACCATGGACTGATCCAACCCTGGGAAACTATTGGGGTTTCCGAGCGGTGATGGCCAGGGTGTGGTGTCACATACACCTCCCATGTATCTTCTGATACTTAGTAGATAGTTATCCTTGCCAATGTAGGAAGCACTGTGAAAACACATTATAATTATTATATTTCTATTTTTAAGGAAGTCTCCCCCGCACCGCAGTGCATAACTGGGCAACTTGCGTTAAACCTAACGTCAGGTTAAAAAGTTAGCTCCTTAGAACCTGGTGACGGGCGAGATATGCATCCTTACCGAATTCTGTAAGAATGTCTGGGCAAGATGTTAGAATCTGCCACGCCCTCATGGGAAGGACATTCACGGTGGGTATATCTCTTACCCCCACCATAACGATAGATCAGTTGCCTAAAAACTTGCTTTTGTGAAAAGTAACCATTCTCCTGTGACGTTTTATGTGGTTATGAAGCAAGAGGTCCGGATTCTCACCAAGCTCGGAGGTCTTGCGAAGTAACATGTATGCACGCTGTCTTGAGTGTTGTCTTAGGACATCCACTCTCAACGACAGCCGTATCTAAAAGCTAGGTAGGCCAGCCTAAAATAGTTCTTGTCTCCAAAAACTAAATGTTAGGATAGGCATAGCAGAAGGCCCGCATAAATAAAAGCGGCACCTACTAATTCAGCTTATTTGAAACTACATAAGATGGTGACATGGGAATCCTTCGGGAGTCGCTCGTCCCGTCTTCACATAAAACAGCACGCAACATTATAATCATAATTTCACTAGGTATGGTCTTTTCTTTATAGCATTGTGGCTGAATATTAGAGTATGCCCTTTGTGGCCAATGCTCTTCTCCCGCTTTAAGCAGTGGCAGCATTTTCCTGTGACGGAGGCCCGCGCGAGGCACTTGCTTCTCGCAAGGATTCAGTGGTGACAGCCCGTGCGAGGCTACTACTTCTCCCTCAAAACTAGCACCAGCAGTAGTGCCCGCGAGAGGCACATAGCTTTTCGACACTATAAAAGATGATTTTTCTTTCCTTTCAGCTTAGAGGTATAATAGCTTATATTAAGTTAATTAGTGATCTCGTATGTGGGAGCCACTTTTGCGGGGATACCTCTGCGGACCTACGCGTCTGTGTGGTACCTCCGAGAGCACCACATTTAAAAGTTCATCAGGCTGTCTCTATGTCTTGTATTTCGCATGCTCATTTTTATCTAGCATACTTGACGGTCTGTTTAGGTAAATTAATTGTATAGACTTATTTTAGTTAGTCACCGAATCAAATATTGTTATGGACAGGCATACCGGTGACACAAACTCATGGGCTGATACTAGTCCAGTAAAACTACAAATTAACCTAGAACAAATTGCAACAGAATATATTTCTTTTCTGCGGCATTCATGGGACTGCCAGGTGTCACATATCAAAAGTCCTCCAAAATCCCTCGATGGGAAAGTGGGTAAATTCGCATATTTAGCTACCGCCATTATCCGAATAATGAAACTTCCCTTACCTGCTTCATTCCGCAAATAAACGAAGTAGAAATGTTGTCTAACCTCTGAAGACAGTAAGCAATTGGCAATATTGCCTTGAACCACTTGTACAAATTCTCCAAACCACAGATTAAATATGGTTGTATGCACAGGGCCGGGGTAATTTAAAAAAATTATATTTAAAGTAAGTTTAATTTTGTTTTTCGCTTTTAAAATTTTATCTAAAATAAATTGCATTTTAATTTTCACTTTTTTCTCACAATTTGAATAAATTTCTATACAATTCAATCAGAATATGGACATGGATTTAGATACATGCGCTATTTGTAACCAGAGCCTAGAAAATGGCTCACAAACTGTTAAGCTTCGAGTTAAAGGCTGTGACGGTATTAACAATGCTAGCAGAGCCCGTGAAAGCGATGTCATAGCTGAAGTAGGACAGAGGGTTCATGTAAAATGTCGACGGGAGTTCATTGATCCCAAGCGGATTGCCCGTGACGCAGAGAAAATTGAACAATCTCCGCCACCCATGCGAACACTCCGTTCAGAAAGTCCAACATTCAATTTTAGTGAACATTGTTTGCTATGCGGATACCCTGCAAAAATTCAAGATGGAAAGAAACGTGGCTATGATATTTATCCAGTAAGTACTCATGACTTTCAATGTAGTATCGCCGAGGCCTGTGAGCAGAGAAAAGACGAATGGGGCAAACTTGTAGCTGGGCGGCTTGCCTTCACGCCGGATTTATGCGTTGTCAATGCAGTATACCATCAAAGCTGCAGCGTAAATTTTCGAACCATGAAAAATATCCCTCAAGCTGCACTCATCTTGCTCATCCCAAAAACATGGAAGGCCAGAAGACTTGGACAGAGTAAGAGCATTTAGTGCGACAATGGCATTTCTTGAAAATAATGATGATGAGCAGCTGACCCTGCACGCCCTCGTTAATAAAATGTAAGAGTATCTCGATGATAAAGAGAATAAAGCATACAGTACAAAATACATGCAGGATAAAATAAAAGTGAATTATGGCGATGAAATATTTATTAGCACTGTGAATGGTAAGCCAAACGTTGTTACCTTTCGTTCTAAAGCATCTACTATTTTGACTGACTTCTATAAGGAACAGAAGAGAAAGGATTCCAAATCAGAGAGCATGCTAATCATCCAGACAGCTGCCAAACTGCTTAGACACGATATTAAGTTAATTGATTCATGCACATCATCTGAAAGCTATCCATCAAGGGAGCAAATGAGCGACCCAGTAAAGGCATTGAATTATTTACCAGAGACACTGCGGGAGTTATTGTGGATTTTGTTTACTGGAAAAGACACAGAAATGAAACAGGCATCAGTTGGACAGGCTATTATGCAAGGAACTCGTCCTAGAGTTATTTTGGCACCTTTGCAGTTCGGGCTGTCATGTGAGATGCACCATAAACTTGGATCTAGACTTATTGTTGACACCTTGTACAAGCACGGATTTGGATGTTCATACGCGGAGATACAGAGGTTTGAGCGCAGTGCATCACTTCATGGTGGAGATTTACCACAGCAATTATCAGGCGAGTTCATTCAGTTTGTTGCCGACAATGTGGATCACAATATTTGCACAATAGATGGGCATAATACATTTCATGGAATGGGAATCATTGCATCTGTTACACCAGGAAACCTTTCGTGCAAACTTATTCCAAGGATAAATGTAACATCTGAAGATATCAAGCAAGTTGGCAAGATCTGTATCAGGAACTTTGAGTCTCAGCATACCAGGAACTTCCCATTGACCTTTAAGGAGTTAACTGCGATGGAACAAACAGACCCAACAGCTGACATTGACATCCTCTGGGATTTCTCTTTGTTTCTGCGTTCAAGGAGACAGTCATGGTCTGGCATGATGCAAACTGTTCACCAAGGAGTTTATCCAGGTAAATCGTCTGTTATTTTCCTTCCGATGATAGATCTAGAGCCAAGTAACATGACCTGCATCTTTTCCACTTTGACTTATGTTTGTGAACAGGCAAACCGATACCATGTTGCACCCGTGATTACATTTGATCAGCCCTTATTTTGGAAAGCTATGACTATCATAGAAATTGAGCCGAGCTGGAGTCCATTAAAGCAAATTATTCTAAGACTCGGAGGTCTTCATATGGAGATGAGCTTCCTTGGCTGCATTGGTCACTTAATGGCAGGAAGCGGTCTTGCGCCTATTCTAGAGGTAGTCTACGCTGAGAATGCTGTCAAACACATTCTTAGTGGAAAGGCAATTTCTCGAGCAGTTCGAGGACACCTCATGGTTTTTGCTTCTCTCAGTACAATCTTGATTGCAAATGCATACAACCTACCACTACCTACAATTGCAGATGCTGAAGTTGACATAGTAGAATATTCCGCTGCAATGCATTCAAAAGAATTGTTTGACAATGATGATAATGTTGCAGGACATGAAACGATTGAAAGTTCCCTAAATAAAAGTCTGGTTAAAGTTGGAGAGCTCTATGATGACATTATCAAAAATCCGTATGTAGCTACAAGATTGTCCTCGGAAAATGCATTACATGATGTCAAGGACAAACTAGACTCAGAGAAGGTGGTCATGAAAGATAAGAGGACTGCACGACTCTGGCTTTTGTATATGGAGTTGGTTGACATTCTGCGCAAATTCATTAAGGCAGAACGAACTGGTGATTGGAACATGCACCTTCAGACCGTTCGTGAGATGCTTCCATATTTTGCAGCCGCTGGGCATAATCTGTACGCCAAGTCTGCATATGTATATTTACAAAAGATGTTAGAAATACCGGAAAGTCATCCAGATATACACACCAGCTTCCTCAATGGTCATCATGTCATTCATCGAAGTGATAGGTATTGGGCAGGGTTATCTACTGATCTAGTTATTGAGCAGGTCCCTATGAGAAGTGTAAAGTCAAGTGGTGGTCTAACACGAGGTCGTGGAATGACAGAACTTCAGCGTCTTGTTTGGTTGTTGTCTATGCCCGCATGTGCAGATGTGTGTAATGCAATGCAAGAGCTCTCTGGGGTAAACTGTGATTCAAGTGAACATCACAAAGATTCCACACAATCTCGAATAAAGCGTGATATGGATGATACTTACAAAATTCTCAAAATCCTTAGTGAACTGAATCCATTTGGACCAGACCCTTCTCTTAAGAGGACTTGTTAGTGGATTGTCTGCACATGAATCAGTCAATGTTGACGATGCTAAAGATATTGGAGAATCAATTATTAATTCGATGTGTGGCCAATGTGTATCAAGCATTTCGTTCCAGAGAAAGAGACAAGCATCCAAAACATCTCTCAAGATTGATGATGAATGTGTACAAATTGATCCACAACTCCTATTTCAAAGACTCAGTTTAATTGCTACAAATGGATCAAAAGGGAATCCAGCATCTTATTTTGAGTATGAGTTGTGCACTCATCCGCCCGCACTCTTTGATAATTCATCTCTTCCATGGGAAGCAAATAAGCCGGCACTTGCTGATGCATTGTCGAAATTAATTCAAAATGAAGATGCAGTCCTTCCAGATTCTGTCCACTATGTGCTTGATGGAGGAGGTCTATTACACTGTGTTCCATGGCAGCGTGGAGAGACATTTGCAAATGTTTGTCAAAGATATGTAAAATATTGCATAAGCAAATATGGAAAGGCTACAGTAGTTTTTGATGGTTATGACCAAGGCCCAGACATAAAAGATGTAACACATAAGAGGCGAACTCGTGGATCAGGCGCAACTGTTGTACTGACTCCGCAAACAGTTGTAACTCTGAGTAAGCCTGATTTTCTTAGTAACAAGCAGAACAAACATCGATTCATATCAATCTTAAGTTCATCTCTCGAACAGGCTGGATGCTTAACGATAAAGGCAAGCGGTGATGCTGATGTCTTAATTACGCAAACGGCTATCTTGGCTTCAAAGTCAACAAATACTGCTCTTGTTGGAGTGCTTATTCTATACAATGGCACTTCAATGGATAGTCTAGTTGCTTTGCGGTACAAGCGATTCAGGGAGAAGGTTGCAAAAAGTTCCAAGTATGTTGAAGCACGAGATTTACCACCAACACCCGCATCCGCAAAGTTTCACAGTCTTCGCGTGTACTACCAAATTCAAGTTTGGAGAGGAGATGCTGGAGATATGGATCCAACAGAATGGGGCTGGAAAGTTCTCAACCACCAAATGCTGCCTGTTAAGACTGACATGCTGGCAGCACCTGACGATTTACTGTATTCATTTAGATGCAGCTGCAAAACTGGCTGTGAATCAAAGAGATGCACCTGTAGAAAACATGGGCTCAGCTGCACATCCGCCTGCGAAGACTGTAAGGGTCTCAGTTGCTCGAATTCAATAACGCTCATTGAGGAAGATGACTTGGATAATTGATGCAAGATGAAATTAGTAGAAACCAGGTACCTATGCCATACTATTTCATCTTAACTTAGCTTAGAAACACACAATACCGTGACATAATAAAATATAATATGTATTGTATCAATATCAATGATGGTATTAGGTAAATTCATGCAAGTGGCATAACAGAATACATTTAATTTGTGGAGAATATGTCAATCGTATTCATTTATTACTAAAAAAGTCAAAAAATACCCAGTCACACATATATTACATACCGGTTTTAAAGAAATAAAGAAAAATGGATTTTTCAGGTGAAATGGCCCAAATCTGGTAATAATTATGCAAATTTTACCCTTTCCCCTATTGGAATTTTGGAGGACTTTTGATATGTTGTACATGATGGCCCCCTATACAATGGGCGAGGTAAAAAAATTCTGTTGCAATTTGTTCCGGGTTAAAATATTTTTGGCCTAGATTGACTGGACTATACTGTTGTGTTCAATGTTCGCGACAATGGTTGCACGGCCCCACCGGAACGATTGAGTTCCACCGGCCTTAGGAGCCAGTCTTTGTTACCCGCAGGGCAGTGTCGCACGGGATCCATAACCTTGAGACAGGGAGCTAGCCAGCATCATTATCCTCGTGTACATGCGACGCGGCGAGTCAACACCATACACCGGAACAGCCTGACGCCACCCCGCGAGCTACACACACTATATCACAATGCACGTACTATATCACAATGCACATACTATAGCCATCTTCAAGTGAAGTACAAGAATACATTTTAATGTGCGCGTAATTTGATGCCTGTAATTTGTTATTGGACAATTAACTGAGCATAAGAATAGTGATTCTGAAGACAATAATTCTGCGTAGGCCATATGGCAATGGATACCCCTGTAGCAAGCTCCACGTAAGATACAGAGATACTTTTTATTGTCATCTTGATATGTGTGTAATTTGATGTCTGTAATCTGATATCGGACATTTATTTCATAATAATGATAATGATTCTGAGCAGATCATGTGACACCGAATGCCAGAATATACTTTAGCAATCATCATGTGAAATTCAATGATACCTTTCATTGTCATTTTAATATGTCTTTAGTTTGATATCAGACGTTTATCTGATAATAACGAAGTGATTCTGAAGACAGTGATTCCATGTAGGCCATATGTCAATGAACTACATTAGTAATCTTCAAGCGAAGTACAGAGATGCTTTTTATTGTCATCTTGATATGCGTGTAATTTGTCAGCACTACTAGAGAATTATTATACCTTTTGAAACAAATAAAAGTCTTAATTTATCAGTCAGTCATGTGCCTGTTGACTTTTGTGCTGTTTGTTTGCAAAATCTAATTAAAATGCTAATTTATCGGTCATGTGGTTGGTGGCGTTTGACCTTTAAGCATAGTATGAACCATAAAATTTGTTCTTAAGCAATGAATTTTGTTTTTTTTGTTATAGTGGCTACCTTTTAACCTTAATTTCAAACTTATACTCCAGTCTAATTAAAATGTTAATTAATTGGTCACATGACTGGGCACCTTTGACCTGTTCTTAAGCATCTAGTATGAACCATAAAACTTAAGCAATAGATTTTGTTTCTTGGTAATGTAGGATACATTGAAAACTGAATTTCAAACTTGTACTCAAAAGTCTAATAAAAACTGCTATTTAACAATAATTAACACCGTTCTTAATAACTCAGGCTAGCCTCTAATCTTAAAATTCTAATTAAAAATGCTAATTAATGGGCCATGTGACTGGTGACCTATGACCTGCTCTTAAGCATAGTATGAACCATAAAATCTGTTCTTAAGCAATGGACTTTGGTTCTTGGTAATTTAGGCTACATTCTAAACTCAATTTCAAACTTGTACTCAAAAGTCTAATTAAGTGCTAATTAACAGTAATTAACACCATTCTTAATTAATGCTGCACCAGCTTTTTCATTCTGGACATTTTTTACCTGTTCTTAAGCATAGTATGAACCATAAAATTTGTTCTTAAGCAATGGATTTTGTTTCGTGCCGACTTAGGCTACGTTGTGAACTTAATTTCAAACTTGTACTCAAAAGTCTAATTAAGTGCTAATTAACAGTAATTAACACTGTTCTTAATTAATGCTGCACCAGATTTTTCATTCTTAAGTTACAAAATTTTGCAAATTACGTGACCACATTGAATTCAGAAAGAAATTAACTTGTACATTAAACTTTGATTAAAACAGGATTTTGAGGAATGTTCTAGGGTGCCCCCTACCTTAAGCACCAACTCTGAAACTTAAGAATGGCCATTTTTATCCCAGCAGTGGTCCATCACTAAATTTATGCCATCAAACCTTTTGTACTCAAATGTCTAATTAAATGCCACTGGGCTCCTGGACTAACAATATTTGAGTGAGGGACATCTTTAAGGATGGGATTACAATAGCGGCTAGTTCCGCATGACAATACTTGAGTGAGGGATATCTCCAATGACAGTCTCATATGACCGAAGGCTAACAGAGAACTAATACCACAATGATAGTAAATTAATTCCAGAGAAGTATCAAATGGAAAGAAACGTCTAGTTGTACACACAGCACGGACAGATATGATCAGGCAAGACCATCCGGTTTCGGATAATTCCAGGGTTCTATACCATGGAAACGCACCTTCCAGCTGAGAGGATCTACGCAAAAAGGACAGCAAGGAAGAGTTATAACAGGTTCTGAGAAAGGTGAAGAAAAAGAGATATTACACGTAACTCCCTAACACTATGGAGAACTTAATGTAAGTTGAAGGTTTGCCGATCTCAGGACCCTCGTTACAATTAATTTCAATGGCTAAATTACCTAAATATAACTAACCAGGTTCAATCATGTAAAATGGACAAGGTTCCGCTCGGATGGGCTTGGCATGTTTCTCTATGATAACACTCCTTCACAAAAATGTGGAAAAACCTACTTCGGTCGAATTGTCCGCAACGTTTTGTCCATCACAATCATGTCTAGAATAATCCCCCAGGCAGTGGCTGCAGCATCCCCAAACCGTCACCTTGGAAATCAATATTTGAACTTATTGAGTACTCCTACACCATCCTATGACAGACGCCGGATGGACGGATGACGGACAAACCATCACCACGGCATAAGCTCACTTAGCCTTTCAGGAAGCCATATATTATAGAAATCCCTTTGGTAGAAGTTCACTTATCCATTGCCAACAAAAATACCACCACCTTTGACCCGCAAGAGAGTATTTTGATCCATAGCCAGTATGCCCTGTAGGTGGGGCTTAGAATACACTTTCCGTATCCTCTGCGTGTCGTAAGAGGCGACTAAAGGAGGTAAGGGTGAGGTAACCCTGACAGAAACCTTGAGTGCTGAAGACGGAGGTTCCAGGCCACGCGGCGCACTCTAATAAACCATGGATCCACGTACTTAACGCTTATGATCATGTCGATAGTCACATCAGGACTGGCGGTATGATCAGCGAACAAAAAGAAGAAGAAGAAGATCCATAGCCAGTATATCTACGAGGATATAAAATGAAGCAAAACCATAAAAGCCTCAACATTTGTGTGGTTATTTTATATTTTAGTTGACAGATGCTCGATCACATGTGCGCACGCACGCACACACACCACACACGCACGCACACACACCACACACACTGGACAGACACATTACCCTGACACACTTACGAAACAGCTTTCAAACTGCAACCAGGACTGCAGACAACATTGGCATTAGTGATCAGACAGTCCATAATCGTTTGCGTAATGAAGGCATCAGGTCACTTATATATTAGTCAAAAAGAAACTTCCGCCCCAAATATTGGGATATTCAATAGTTACTCTAATCATTGCTATCATAAACTTAGGCCTACTATCTTTGTTTTGGATGCTGAGGTAATGCGTATGGTTGTGTTTTAAGGTGTTCAATGATGCATGTTCATGTGCATGCACGGTTTGTGTGATTTGCATGTGCATGTCCCACTGGGGTATAACCATGTGCTAGTGTCAGTGTCAGTGACTTTCTGCTGTTTTCATGTGTATCCAACTTGAAAGCAACTTAATTTTGCTGTGCCTGTAAGAATGCCACCAAGCTTGGATGCCGAGAACTCCTGCAAATCTGTGAGAACGAGCTTTTGGTCTTCTCCAGGCCGGTACAGTGACTGCAGAAGTGGCTCGTATTGTTGGTGCCTCTGCCAGGGCTGTGAGAAATCTGAGGAACCATTTTGAATACACTGGAACTGTTGCTGACCGTCCACGTAGTGGACGCCCACGTGCCCAGGACAGACACATTACCCTGACACACTTACGAAACAGCTTTCAAACTGCAACCAGGACTGCAGACAACATTGGCATTAGTGATCAGACAGTCCATAATCGTTTGCGTAATGAAGGCATCAGGTCACTTAGCCCTTATGTAGGATGTGCTATGACAGATCGTCATCGCCGAAATCATTTGGATTGGGCTCGTGAACATCAACGCTGGACCAGACGGCAATGGAACACTGCCCTTTCCCTGTCTGGAAGTGATGGGAGGGTACGAGTTTATCGCAGACGCAATGAGCATTACGCCAGCTGCTGTGTCCTGGAGCGGGATCGTTTCGGTGGAGGGCCATCAGTTATGGTGTGGGCAGGTATAGCACATGATTACAGGACTCCGTTTGTCATCATTCCTGACAATCTGAATGCTCGACGTTACAGAGAAGAAATCCTTGCACCATTCGTCGTTCCTCTTTTCCGTAATAATGGTTGTATCCAAACTTTGCAGCAAGACAACGCCACTAGTCACACAGCTCGAGACACTGTGCGGTACATGCAAACAAAGAACATCAACTTTATCAATGACTGGCCTTTAAAAAGTCCTGATCTTAACCCTACTGAACATTTGTCAGATAACATTGACCAGAGTATTCGACGGCGCCCAAACCCTCCAGAAAATGTGAATGAACTTCAACAGGCGCTGTTATACGAGTGGAACAACATTCCACAAGCAGAAATCAACAGTCTTGTGAATTCCATGCACAGAAGATGTGTTTCTGTTGTCGGTGCGCAAGGTGGTCACACACAATATTGAGATGTCAATTTGGAAAATGACCACTTGCCTGTATCAGCTCTTTGTGAATGCCCCTCTGATGTGCCCTGCAGATGTTGATAGCTGATTGATAATTCCCATACCACATTGAATTATTTATTGTCATTAATGAAATAATTTCACCCACAGCGAATTAAATTTTAATGAGGTGAATTGGTGTGGAAGTTTCTTTTTTTGACTAGTATATATATAATTAGGGCTCCCAACTCAAATTTTGGCCAGACAGACATGGGCTGGGGAGGGTGAAAACCTGTCTTACCGTACTACTATGCTTATATACCTTATATCCATCATCGCGGTAGTGAAATTATTAAATGGGACCGCCCCAAGTCTTGCTTTAAAGGTATCCTGAAGCAATAACATTAGGAAAATATTTGAAAATTTCAGTGACAATCGTCTTCTTATGAGCCGCCATTTTACTTTGATTTTTGTAGCCACCATTATTTGGGATTTTACGGTTCTTGTCGTGCCAAGTCCAGTATAAAACCATTCTCGTAACGCTAATGATAATCATTTTACTGTTGGACTCTGAGGTGAGTGGATCTACCTGTATAATGGCGTAGTACGCATACAGTAGTTTGATTCTAAATGTGTATTTCCTATTGTAAATGTGAATTGTGCTAAGCTAGATTTTTTTTATAGCAATTTGACTGATACTTGTTGCTGCTGATAGCAGCAACAACTTTCTTTCAAATTACTTCCACAATAATCACCAGAAAATGTAAGTTCTACCATCTAATGTTTTGAAAACGATTTGACATGTATGAATGAAAATCATTGATGCAACAACTTCCAACCAGATTCTTTTCAAAATAATCAGTAGGTCTATCAATGTAATAACACATTCTGATGATACTTCGAGCAATTCGATTGACAGCCATTGCTGACTAAATCAGCAACAACTTTATAAAATTATTCCCAGAATAATCATTGCTAGGTTCTCAATGTGGTTAGCTAACACATGTACGTACAATTCGGTAGACCTGTGTCAAGATCAGATGTGAAATATGTTCAAAGCTGCTCAGTCACTAGCAAGGCATGTCACTGCATGACAGCTCATGCAGGTGTTTTGGTGACCTACACATCTATGCTAATATATTTCACAGCGGATCTCTATTACATTTATAACACAGGCTTAGCTAAGTGTACAAACATGTATTAGCTAACAATATTGGCAGCTCAACACTAATTACTCTGAGAAGAATTTGATAACCTTGTTGCAGCCTTAGTCAGCGACGACTGTCAATCTAATTGCTACAAGTATCTTCAGAATGTGTTACTACACTGAAAAATTCTGCTGATTATTTTGAGAACAATTTGATTGAAAGTTGTTGCAGCAACGATTGTCAAATTGTTTTCAAAACATTAGCTAGTATTTTCTGTTGATTATTTCGCAAATAATTTAAAGGAAAGTTGTTGCTATCAGTCAACTTGTTATAAAAATACCTACCATCTTCACATCTACCATAGAAAATACACAACTACAATCAAACTACTATACGATTACTACATGCTACACAGGTATATACACTTACCGCTGAGGCCAACAGTACAATGACTAACATTAGCCGTGTGGGAATGGTTTTATACCGAGCATTGGGCAGAAGCGAGAGCAATAAAATCCCAAACAAGAAGTCCAATGGCCTGAGGCGCTCACCTGCACCATTAGCATTTGAACCATTTGCATTTAAAGACATGGGAAATTTTTTGAAAATCCAAGATGGCTACCAAAAGAATTGCCCTTTCAAAATTCTTTGTATACATTCTGAAGCCTACCCACATAGGGTCCTTCCAGCTGAGACTGATTGAAATATGCCAAGCGGTTAATGAGGTGTAAGCTTTTATCTGATTTACCAAAACTTTTGGAAAATCCAAGATAGCAAACCAAAAACTGACTAATAAAAGGGTCATTCTGTGTCAAGACAACCGATGGGTGTTGCATGACCAATTCAGATTTCCAAGATTCTTTGTGTAGTGGTACAGTAGTATGTTTTAGGAAATCCTGCACATTTCAGTACCCAAATCCTAATATTTTTGGAGATATGGATGCTAGAACAGCAAGGGGTTCCACCACATGTGACACAATTGTCATTTTGTAGCATTTTCAAGGCTCTGCAAATTCTTAACCTGATATCCAATTCCAACAAGAGGCCTAAGGGGGGCTGTATCTCTCACCTGCATCATAGGCATTTCAACCAGAAAGGGCATCAACAATAAGTAGAACCCTACAGAGTTGAGTAGAATTATAACAAGAAAACAGAAGCCATGTTTCTTTATATATCAACTACTTTTGAACAAAACTTAACGGCCCTTAGTTCCTTATCAAACCTCCCAAATTTCGGCCCAATCCATTCAGCGATTCTGGATACGAAGTTGTTTTCACTAAAGCCCCCCCACAGACCCCCCTTTGCAGGTTGGTCTGTTGTTTTATTAACCACTATAAAACCATACTTACCGTTCAATCACTACTTGCTAAATCAATTATCTGCATTTAACCACCAGAATACAATTTTTATGCTTGCGTACACTCCTCCCCATGCCTATTCCTATAAATATGGACCCTCAACCAGGCTACTGGTTAGGTCCATCTCCAGTATATTAACTGATATAGACTGCCACCAGTCTGTACTCACTCCATAGTGACGCCTGTCACTAAGCGCGCTTGCGCATGCGCACTGGAGCCCAAATAGGAAACAGATTCACTTTTCTGAATTTAGGTGCCAAATATTATAGGCAAATTCTCAAATCAATTCCACGCGGGGTGGCTGAGGCCGGGTCATAGTGATTGAATGGTAAGTATGTTTTTATAGTGGTTAATAAAACAACAGACCAACCCGCAAGGGGGGGTCTGTGGGGGGTTGTTATTACACCACAAAAACATCCATTACCGTTCAATCACTACTTGCTAAGCCTGTAGATTTGGTCAGTGCCCCATTTAAAACATTAGGCGGGAGGCGATTTGAGAATCAACAAACAACGATAAAAATCAAACCAATCTTATCGAAATGTTAATAACATAACATAATAGTGCATTAAAATCAATCACACTGGGATTATCAAATAAGGAAAACTTGAACTTGGAGATTAATAAAACCAAAATAAACTCTCACCACTTCTTACAGATGCCCAGTCTTAACGAAAATGGTGAGATGTGCTTGGTAAATGGTCTTCAGCTATTTTGGTTAAAATCCTAATATTACGAAAGAAGGAGGCTGCTGCACTCTGATCTTTCAGATAAAAGGTTGTAAAAGAGAATTCAGATTTTCATCCTGCAACCTGTGTGACTTCATCTAAATACAAACCGGCAAAAAGTGCAAAAGAGGAAGCCATTCCTCTAACATCGTGAGCTTTGATATGGGAGAGATTAATTTGTTCCGGAGAAGCAATCTCGTAACAAAGCTTAATCGTCTCCCAAATCCATCAGGATATCGTAAACTTTGAGACCGGCTTAATTAACTCTTCCGCATAAGAAAACCATAAAAGGGACGGATCAAATCTTTTGAAACCAGTTCGCTGTTTGTACATTCTTAATGCCCTAACACGACACCAGAGTTTATCGGAAAAGGAAAAAGACGATCATGATTTTTAAATGATCGGACTAACAGGAGACCGGTTAGACTGAGTTTTAGATAAACAAATCCCTTCTGGGATTAAAACTAAACCATCTCCTTAAACTATAAATCTCTCCCTTTCAGCAGAAAAAGCATGAATTCTGAATGCCTTCTAGCAGAGGCCGTTAATACTAATAGAGGAAAGAGGTTCAAAATGACGGCCTGCCAGCACTTGAAGAACCAAAGCCAAGTTCCATGAAGGTAAGGCTTAGCTATCGGAGGATGAATATTGCCTAGACCTCTAATAAAAACTATTAAAGGTCTTAGTGTCCTTGAAATCGGCATACAGAAGGCAAGGAAGAAGATGCCAGAGAAAATCTATATCTCCTAACCAAATTAGCTGATAAATGGAAGGAATCAGAGATATGTTAAAAAAGTCTAATACTTGGGGAATAGAAACAGAATCGGGCACGAGACCTTGGTCTGAACACCATTCTCCAAAAATTTTAAGTCGACACTTGTAAACTCTGCGGTTCGACTCTCTTCTGGAAGAATTGATAATTACTGGAGATCTTGAAGAAACTTTATTCTCGTAGACTTTAGTTTCGATATTCTCCAAACACACAGACTGAAGATTTCAGGGTTTGGATGAAGACAAAGACCTCTTACTTGAGACAGAAGATCCTGGGAGAATGGAAGAAGACGAGGGAAGTCTACCAGGCGATCTAGAACGTCTACAAACTAAATTGTCTTTGGCCAAAAAGGAGCTATTAAAAGAATCTCGCAGATTTAACATTCTTCAACACTAACCAGAGCTCTAGATAAGCTTTTCAATAATTGGGTGATTCACTCTTAGAAATTTTGTAAATTGGGTTTCTTTCGAAATAATTGGGATATTATACATTATTAGCAAGAGGTCTGAAATTAATTGGGTGATTTTCTATTTCAGTACCCATGATGTTAAAAATTAATTGGGTGATTGGCAATTTTTATTGGGTGAAAACGCAAAAAACCCTGCTTATCTAGAGCTCTGACACTAACGGAATCAAAATCGTTGGAGGGAACGCCTACACGAACATTCCTGTACAGGACTGAGACAGGGCATCCACCGCCAGGGCTTGACTGTCCGGAAAAAGAGACATGTAGGAGGAGATCTGAGCATTCAGAGATGTCGCAAACAGATCTACCAGAGGACGATCCATAAGACTGAAAATCGCTTTGACAACCAACCTCTTTAACTGCCACTCTGTGTGGGAGAATTTGCTGGGACGTGACAGTTTGTCCGCAAGAAAATACAGACTGCCTGGGACATGAGGAGACACTAGAAGAATCTGATTCTTGCGACACCATAAGAGAAGGTTCCACACTACTAGACAAAGGAGGGATGACTTTGTACCCCCCTGCCTGTTGATATAAGAGACCACTGTCGAACTGTCTGACTGAATCGAGACTTTGAGACATATCACAAGATCTGACCATGAAAGGCGAGCCTTCTTGACACCACACAATTCCAGAATGTTGATATGAGCTGCAGATTCCTCCAGGGACCAAAGACTGGAAACCGACAGGGAGCCCCAGACCGCTCCCCATCCCTCCTGAGAAGCGTCTGTGAAGATAATCGCCTGAGGGGAGAACTTTACCAGTGGAACATCCATCAGAAGCAGAGAACGGTCTTTCCAAAAATCTAGAAGAGGGAATCAAGTGTTCTCTGATTAGAATCTGATGGTAAATAGAGTTAACCGACTGCTTCCAAAGGGACATTAAATACATTTGGAAAGGTCTTCTCATCAGCGCCGCCCATGGAATAACATTCTCTACACTGACCATCAAACCTATCACTCTTAGCAGACATCTTGCTCAGACCATGGAAGAAGAAGACAGGATTTCCATTGCCACTGATAAACCCTCTATTCTTGGATCTGAGGGGAAGACTAGACCCTGGGTCAGATCGAAAGAAACGCTTAGATGCATGAAGATTTGAGAGGGACCTAGACTTGATTTATTCAGATTTAAAATCCACCCTAGGTTGCATGCCAGACTGCAAACCTCTGGAAGAATTCCTGAAAGAATTGAAGAAGACTTACTTTACTAACCAATCGTCTATATAAACGTGGAGATGGATAGAACGACGGTGAAAATTTCTGCCACGGCCTAGACTAGGCGAGAAAAAGAAAAGGAGCCATGGTCAGGCCAAAAGGCATGGCGCGAAACTGCCAAACTCGATCTTAATAAGCTAATTTCAGGAATTTTCTGAAGGAAGGGTAAATGAACACATGAAAAAAAGGCGTCATTTTGGTCGATGGAAACGACCACATACCCTGATCTAGACTGGAAATGATCTGGGAGATGGTCTCCATCTTGACTTGGGAGTAAGAATCATGAGATTTAATCATGACATACCACCTCGATAAATTAAAAATAATGCAGATTAGAATGTTTCAGAGCGAAAAGAGATCATTTTACTAAGATTTAATGACAGGGTAGGAAAACCTACTCTAGTATGAACGCTCTCATGTATGTATAAATTCCTTAGAATTAACATAATTCACAAATAAAACTAACATGATAATGACCAAATTGTCAATTGCAGACCAGAGGAGACAAGAAACAAGAATTAGAAGAGGAAAGAGCCAACACAAAAGAAGGAAGGATTATAGAAAACTCCTCCTTACAAGGAAGAGAAAGAGTCTAAGCAATCCACCAGTGAGCCAGGGACCAGTCATCCGATGAGACCCTGACTGGACAAAATCTCCTCAGCCCTGACCGATTAGGAAACAGAAGAATAGAAGAAGGATTCAGAGACGGAGAAGAAAAAAGATGAGAAGAGTCACCAGAGGCCATAGAATCAATAGTTTAAATGGAAAGAGGAGAGCAAGGCCTCTTGGAAGCTAGAAGAGAAGAAAACTGTAAAGAATCAGAAGAGGAAAAAGATTGATCAGAAGGAATGTGAACAGATACAACATCCTGACCAGAGGACATGGAAAGTGATTCAGGCCACTAGCGGAAAACCTTGAAAGAATAGAGAAAAAAGCTGACATGAAAGAACGAACAAGGGACGAATCCCTAAAAACAGAAAACAATGAGAAAACCAGACCTTAATCAACAATTAGAAACTCAAGCTCTAAAGAGAGAACGACAGAAACAATCGGATCAAGATGATCAAAAGCGGAAGAAGAGGAAGAAAGGAATTAAGAAGAATGGAAGATGAAGAGGAAAGAACAGAACCAGAAGAGGATTGATAGATGAAATACGGGAAAACCCCATAGGAGGGAAAAAGAAGGAAGACAGAAAGGGAGAGAGAGGAAGGAGTACATGACTAGAAGAAAACTTTAGAAGGAGAAGGGGCAGAGGATGAAGGAAGAGACCTATACTTATCTTTACTCATTATTATTAGACTTAGAACCAATATTATCATCTTGTAAAAACGGAAGTCATTGAGTTTGAAATGCTAATAAAAAGGAATGATTGATAGAATGTTAATGAATCCCGGAAATAGCTGGGTGTTAAATACACAAAACACTAATACTAGATTATGATTAAACACTACGGAATGAATCACGAAACAAAACGCTGAAAAACAGAGGCGATATAAAATCTAAGCAAAAAGACTCACCTAAACCATGACTGTGACAAGGCAGAAGAAAAACTCGGCTTTTATTCCTTCTTCCTTCACCCTAATCTTATTTCTCTATTCTCAGCGTTTTCTTGCTCTTGTAATCATTAATCTTAGAGCCATTCTCTTCCCTATGAATCCACTACTAAATCTATTCCTTTCAGCGCCTGTCAGAAGTAGACTAAGAATTACTCTATAAACAGGAATTTTCCTCAAGAAATTAATTCCCTTAGTTAAAATAAATATGTCAACCTGCCGACATAAGAGGAAAAAAGAGCGCAAAAAAGGGCTGAACAACCGGCCATCTAAAGTTGGATGAAATTAGAAATTATTTTTAATTGCGACATCTAGCGATAATGCGTAGAATAAAGACTGACTAATCGACTGCAACAAAAAACCCATCCGCCAACTAGTCGGAAGAGTCTTTAATTACGTTGAAATGTTTCACTGATAAAAGAATAAATGCTGAATATCTACAATTCCAAGAGAGACTTCAAGACTGGCAATGTCTCGGAATTAATATTTTCAGCGACTAAACATTCCGATTTTAAAAGCACTTACTGAAATAAGACTAACTCTTAGACAAAATGATGACTAGATCCTAGGAAAGACAAACCTGGAATCTCAGTAAGAGCTATCACCAGAAATCCAAAAAAGGAAGACAGAACCGGAGGTTAATCATAGAACACCATGAAAATCGGCAATGACCCTATTCCCGGATGTACGAATCCGGAAGTGTAAAAATAGGAAACGGATATGCACAAAATGGAAGAATACAACCGGAAACTGAACCTGGATGTACATTAAAAAAATAGAATAAGCATAGGAACCGGAAATACGCAAACCGGAAGTCAGGCCGGATACGGAAAAAACGGAGGTAGATCCAGAAACGGAAGTAACCCCTGTCCTGAGGATCTGAATCCACTACAACTGATTTAAGACATTGGCATTATCATAAGCACCAGACTTATGGACGTCAGCCTCAGCCTCCGCCACCACGGCTTGTGGGTTATGCCCGTCACCCTCAAGTCTAATGTGGGTTTGACCCGGTACACTACACGAGCCCACCTTCGAGAGCTTATTTGCTCTAATTAATTGCTCTTTATTCTTAATTCATTCACTAGCCCGGAAGTACGTCCCAATCAGAAGCGGAAGTCGGAAGAGCTTATTAGTCATACCGGAAATGGTCGGAACGGAAGTAAGAACCGGCTCTTGAAGACCCGGATGTCCTGCAAAACCGGAAGACAAACCGGAAACGGAAGTAGCACCGGAAAACGGAAGTAAACCCGAGTCCCGATGACCCGAATCCACCCCAACGGAACCGGAAGAACTAGGGAAGAACTAGCAAAACTAGATTGCGGACTATAGCTATAAGCGACCTATGAAGAATCTTGACGACCGGTATGACCAAAAAATTGGCATTATTATAAGCACCAGACTTATGGACGTCAGCCTCAGCCTCCGCCACCATGGCTTGTGGGTTATGCCCGTCACCCTCAAGTCTAATGTGGGTTTGACATGGTGCACTACACGAGCCCACCTTCGAGAGCTTAGTCGCTCTAGACTTCTGCTTAGGAAACCTGAATACTTGCATTACGTTAGAGGAATCGGTTTCCTCCATTTGCGGGAACGCCCATTAGCCCTCGGACTATCGTCGGAATCAGAAGAAACTTCCTGTTTCTTGGCCTCCATGATGGCAGAAGATATTCTTTCATCTAAAGATTTAGTCAAAACTGCAGCGAAGGATTCAAATCCCGCAAAAAAATCTATCACTGCTTCCAAATTCGCCGAAACCTACCCCCCCCCCCCCCTGTTGCTGCTGGATTAGACATATTAGAATATTGCAAAAGACACAGCTTTTGTCTACTAGCAATGGAGGAAGGGGAAGGACGACCATAGGGCAGCACTGTAAGGACGAATAGTCCTTAAAGAAACTTAGATACGAACGCAGACCACCCTATGCAGAACCCGCACATCGATGTGGGGGTACACATAGTGCACTTAAAACAGAAATGATTGAAGACGTACACTTGATTTATCGGTCTATAAAACAGACTCTTAAAAAACGAACAAAGATTACGAAAGAAGCATACAGCTTAGAATTTCGATAAAAGGAGTCTAGAAACATGCAAATGCCTTTCAAAGAAAGGCCGCAAAATTCAAATTCAAGATTATTTGCTATCATAGGGAAATAAATGTAATTCCTTGTAAAGCACTATTTTTTCTTTTAACTGAAGGTGATTAAGGGCTCACTGGAGTATTAGTGTTTTTATATGATGATGACTTAGGCATGTTAAAGTTGTTACCACAGAAACGAAAACCACGAAAACCGGTAACATTTATATACATAGTTATAAAGTTCAATATAACCACGAAATACTTCCAAAAACATAATTTTGGGAGGAAAGACTTCATAATAGGCATATCTTATCGTGAGGAAGTCCTTCAAGTGTAAGCTGCCACAGCGCAAAGCTATAAAAACTTTCTGATAATATTTGTGCAGTTGTTCTGCTTGCAGAATAATTGAAAAGTGAATCTGTTTCCTATTTGGGCTCCAGTGTGCATGCGCAAGCGTGCTTAGTGACAGGCATCACTATGGAGTGAGTACAGACTGGTGGCAGTCTATATCAGTTAATATACTGGAGATGGACCTAACCAGTAGCCTGGTTGAGGGTCCATATTTATAGGAATAGGCATGGGGAGGAGTGTACGCAAGCATAAAAATCTTATTCTGGTAGCTAAATGCAGATAATTGATTTAGCAAGTAGTGATTGAACGGTAATGGATGTTTTTGTGGTGTAATTACAACCAGGTAATCCAAGATGACTGCTAAAGCACTAGGCAATCAAGTTCCATTGAACAAACTGGATTCAGCTGTTTCCGTAAATAACCTGTCATGAGAGTTTTGAATCAATCCCCCATGCCGATTCGGAAAAGAAGATTTTTAAAGGCATTTCAAAAATCCAGGATGGCCGCCAGGAAAATTACAGACCAGCTTCATTTGAACAAACGTGTATCTCTATGCCCTAAGTATGTTTTCTGCCAAATAGACTTTAAATTTCCCATTGCTTAAGTACATGGGAGTTTCTAGTTGGAAAATGATCCATGATGGCCGCTAAAACATTTATCCGACAGTTTCGAAAATGGCAAATCTGAAATCAGAATTCCCCAAACACATATATAAATCCAATTTCGGCTTCAAGATTCGTCAAAATAAAAAAATTCCAATGCCCACCAAACATGCTACATTTTGATTGGGCCACGGCAGCCATATTTTTGGATGGATCAACTTCCCGTGAACAAATTTTAATGGCCCCTAGGCCCTAATCAAATCTCCCAAATTTCAGCCTGATCCTTCCAGCGGTTCTGGAGGTCGTTTTTGAAAAAACTAGGTCATCCAAGATAGCCGCCAAACTAGTTGGCCAATCAAGTTCTCTTGAATAAATTTGTTTTAGCTGTTGCCATAGATCATATTTAATGAGTTTCCTATCAGGTTAAGAATTTGCAGAGCCTTGAAAATGTTACAAAATGACAATTGCTTCACATGTGGTGATAAATGCTGTTCTAGCGTCCATATATCCAAAAATATTGAGATTTCAGAGCTAAAATTTTGCAGGATTTCCTAAAAGGTACTAATAATACAGTAGACAGTGAATTATGATAATGAATCGGTCATGCAACAAGATTTCTGAAAATTGGTTGTCTTGACACGGAATAACCCTGCAATCCAAATTAGGTTGAAATCTGCTAAGCGGTTAATGAGAAGTAGCGTTTTGAGAATTTCCGGTAAATTTCCACCCAAAAAATTGACCAACCAAAACAAGAGGCCCGAGGGCCTCAATGCTCATCTGGACTAATAGCATTTGAACCATTAGCATTTGAACAGACATAATACTTCAAATTCATCAGCAACAAGACATAAAATACAAAATTGGAAGGCAGAGTAAATGATATTTAGTGAGAAATTAATGATGACCGCTGACCACTCAATCAGATTGAACCTTAGGTTTCATCCAGCCAATAAAACAAGTGGCCCAAGGGCCTGTGGCGCCCACCTGGACAATTAGCATTGGATCCTTTCAGCCAAATTTGGTTGAAATTGGCCAAACCGTTAAGGAGGTGATTTGACAGACGCCTGGACGATGGACTGACGACCGCCATGGGATAAGCTCACTTGGCCTTTCGGGACAGCTAATAATGGCGACTGCAAATATCAAAGAAAAATTGTGGCTCAGAAGACAATCGCCACTGAATTTTTCTAAATATTTTCTAATCTTAATGCTTCAGGATAACTTTAATAAACCTCATTTATTACATCAAAATTAATTAGGAATTTGACATAAAATAGCATCGTGAAAACATACATCACGTCATGATCTGCTAAGGACGAGTTTAGATCAAGACTCCCGCCTTAATCGAGTAGCGCAAAAATGCAAATATGCATACCCTGTCATATTTCTCATGTTTGTGGGGGGTATGAATGGCGCTGGTAACAATAGAATGCGTAGGTTAACAACATTTATCATGCGTCTCGTATATGAGGATTTATACAAGTTATAAGGTAGATACTTTCACAACCTACCTAAATAGAAGTGTAGCCTCGAGTACATACTTGAGTAGCTACGAGAGTGGTGACCTAAACTCACCCACTTAAAAAAGATTCAATATTTAGAGTGAATACTCGGCACTCATCTATGATTTAAGGGGCCTAATATACTGGACTCGGGGTATCAGACATTATTCTACATGAGATCATTACATGATGGTGATCGAGTATCATGTATTCGATCCGATCCACATAATGGGTACCCATTCGATAACATTTGGTCGTTGATAGAAGTTGATTCATGCAAGTAAGTACTGTAAGTTCAGTGATTGCAACATGCTGGTAAATGATGCATGATCACTAAAATGTCTCAAGATATCAGACTGGGTTCATACACTATCGGTCATCGAGAATGTTTCTCAGATATGTTCAGACAATTTGGCCGCTTCAGCAGACCTGATATATATTTATCAGGTCTCCCAAAATGGTCGTAGACATGTCCGGGAAACATTCTCAATGACCAGTAGCGCATAACACCAGCCGGGCATCTCGACAGGGTTTTGCGATCGCGCAGAGCAAAAAAATCAATACTTACAGCCAGAAAAATCATCAAAATCACAATACTTCTTTGTATGAACCAACTCCTATCAACAATGCGTTCCCGAGTCCAGTATATTAGGTCCATAAATCATATGCGACTCTACCAAGTACTCGTCCTAAATATTGATACTTCTTAATTTGTTACGTTTAGGTTGCCACTCTAGTAGCTACTCGAGTATACTGCTCTATTTATATAGGTTGCAAAAGTACCTAATTTATAATTTGTTTAAATCTTCACCTCCTATATAGAAGAACCGCGAAACGCATGATAAATGTCCTTAACTTACGTATCATATTCCTATCATTGCCAGCACCAGTTTTTAAATGGATCAATGGACAATTTTAATGTTGTGGATTGTGAAACCAGGCCATGTTTACGAGGCCCGCACCTAAGCGTGATGTCCTTTAGGATTTTGCCCTGTAGTCGTACAGATACAAATAAGAAAGTGCTTATGTATGAGCATTTTTTTTTATTCATACACCTACAAACATAAGAATACAGTATTCGGGTATGAATATATGGGTTTTGGCGCTACTCGAGTAATGACCAAAACTCGTCGTTAGCTGATTATATTTTCACGACGCCAAATGTTTTATGTCAAATTGTGTATTAATTTTGATGCAATAAACGGTAATAAACGCCATTTATTAAAGCCTAGGCAATATTTAGGCAGTACTATTTAATAATTTTGCTACCGTGGCGATGGATATGAGGTATACATTAATCATAGTCATAAAACTGCAAGACCTTCTACCATGTCTAGCATGCAAATGTGTTATATTTTCGTGTTAGTGTTACCACTTACCGTCTTAGTCATTTTAGAGAATCAATTTTTGTTGTGAAATATAGAAATATACGTAATAGAAGTAGTGAATATTTGAATTTAACCAATTACGAGACTTACTTTATTAGAATCTGGGTTTGCAAATATATAATTTTTGGGGGTAATTAATTTCACTTACCTTAATACCTCCCCCCCCCCCCCCCCCACATGTCCGCTCGTCACCACACCCATGTCCGGCTGGTAAAAATCTGTTTTGGGAGTCCTTATATATATATATATATAATATATATATATATATAGGCTATATATATATATATATATATATATATATATATATATATATAGCCTATATATATATATATATATATATATTACATATTAAATTTTAAGTAGCTTAGTAAATCAGTTTGTAATTTTTTTTACAAATGAATCAGTTGAAAAAGTAATGAGCATGCATACTTCACAAGCTATATACGACAAGGCAATCAAGGCAGTAATTGCATATTTATAAAGTTAGTGTAGATCTTCCACAAGAGAAAGCCAGCACCACTGAGAAGCAGCAGACAGTAAGAGAAAATGGGATAATAAGGAAAACTAACTCACAGGGTTCTTATCACTAAAGTCTTTTCCAAAATGATCGTCCTCCTTGTCTTCCGCTTCATCATCATCATCTTCATCATCATAATAATCTTCTCTATCATCATCCTCATCATGATCATCCTCATCATGTTCCTGTCCCTCAGGTATATCATACAGATTATTCTCATCAGGTAGGTCAAGATCAGGCTCTCTTTCAATCTTTGCTTGCTACAGATTAAAAATATTATGCCTATATGTTTGTAAACGGTAAATGTACAAAGCCAGCTCAATTTTGTTGAAACTGATCATGAATTAAGCATAAGTAGAAGATTATCTCCTCTGCTAAAGGTGGTTAGCTGTTAGCTTGAGAGACAACAAATATTTGATGACTCGATACCTTTCACCAATTAGGCATAAAATAGAATGATTATAGGTGTAACTGTAGTCTCATGCTGAGATTAACAGCTGATAGAGCATTTGGTGAAGGAGTGTACACTACATGTACACTACATTAAAAACACAGGTACAACCCTTATCAAAGCATTGATTCTTTACATATTCGAAACATGAGGCCTACAGGCCTATGGCTCTTACGTGGACCATTAGCATTTGAACCATTTGCATCTACATAGACATGATGGACAAGTTTTGGAAAATCAAAGATATCTACCAAAAGAATTGACCAATCAAGATTCCTGTTTGATATGTTGAAGACTACTGCCACGGGATCGTTCCACCAGTTTGATTGAAATCAGGCCATTGATTAATGAGTTGCGTTTTAAATGGTTCTGGAATTTTTTTGAAAAATCCAAGATGGTTGCCAAAAATATCAACCAATAAAAACGTTTAACATAAGATCTAGAGCCTACCACAGTAGGATCCTTCCACAAAATTTGGTTAAAATTTGCTATGCGGTTAATGGGAAGCAACATTTTGAAAATTTTTGGTAAATATTTCATAAAGTGTAAGATTTTGATAAAAAAAAGTAACCAAGCAAAATTCTGTATACGATTTCTGAAGCCTACACAAATTGAGCTTCAAATCTGCCAAGCGGCTAATGAGGTGTAGCGGTTGACAATTTCCGCTAAATCTTTTTACAAAATCAGTTTTTCAGCCAAAAAAATTGACAAATAAAAATTCTGTATAAAAGATCTGAAGCTGACCCCAATATGGTCGTTCCAGTCAAATTACATTGAAATCTCTTAAGGGGTTAATAAAGAGTAGCGTTTTAACAATTTCTGGTGAATTCTTCATACAATCCAAAATTTTCATCCAGAAAATTCACCAATTAAAATTCTGAGTAACAGTTCTGAAGCCTACCCCAATATGGTCCTTTTCCAACCAAATTAGGTTGAAATCCACCAAGAGGTTAATGAGTAGGGTTTTAAAGTAAAAGTTGACGGATAGATGGACAGATGTATGGGCGGATGGTTGCCATGGCATAAGCTCACTTGGCTATTCTTGCCACATGAGTTTACAACAAATTATTTTTAATACAAGAAGCCAAAGGGCCTTGATGCTCACCTGGCATGCCTGGACAATTAGCATTTGAATTATTCACATTTGAAAAGGCATAATTCTTTAAATTCAACAATTTTTGGTTAATTTTTCAAAAAATCTTAAGCTTTTCACCCAAAAACTTTACCAATGTAAGATTTCTGGAGCCTATAATGATAGAATCCCTTTAACAAGAGGCCCAAGGGCTGTGGCACTCATCTGGACCATTGGTATTTAAATCATTTGCATTTAAATAGACATGATGGAAGGAGTACAGTTTTTAAATAGTTACGGAAAACTTTCAGAAAATCAGAGATGGTTGCCAAAACATTGACCTATCAAAATTCTGTATACAAGTTATGAAGCCTACCGCCCTAGGCTCATTCCAGCCAGTCTGGTTGAAATCTGCCAAGCAATTAATGAGGAGCAACATTTTAAACAATTTTCAGCCATTTTTTTCGGAAAATTCAAGATGGCCACGGAACAAATTCACTAATCAAAATTATGTATACAATCTCTGAAGCATGCCACTTCAGGGTCCTTCCTGCCGAGTTTGCTTGAACTCGTTCAAGCGGTTAATGAGTAGCCTTTTAACTGATTTACATACATTTTCAGGAAGTCCAAATTGGTCAGCAGAAAAATTGACCAATAAAAATTCTGTGTACGAGTTCTGAAGCCTACCACCCTAGGCTCATTCCAGCCAGTCTGTTTGAAAGCTCCCAAGCAGTTAATGAGGAGCAACATTTTAAATGATTTGCAGCCATGTTTTTTTCGGAAAATTCAAGATGGCCACCGAACAAATTGACCAATCAAAATTGTGTATACAAGCTCTGAAGCATAGCACTTTAGGGTCCTTCCAGCGGTTAATGAGGAGTAGTCTTTTAACTGACTTACAGAAATTTTCAGAAAATCCAAAATGGCCTCCGGACAAATTGACCAATCATAATGCTCTATACAAGTTCTGAAACCTACCAGCCTAGTATCCTTCCCACCAAGTCTGGTTGAAATTGCTCAAGCAGTCAATGAGGAGTAGCGTTTTAAACAATTTCCCCACCATTTTTCAGAAAATTCAAGATGGGCCCTGAAAAAATGGAACAATCAAAATTCTGTATACAAGTTCCGAAGCATACTATGCTAGAGTTTGATTGAAATCGGCCAAGTGGTTATCGAGGAGTAGGCTTTTAAGTGATTTCCAGAAATTTGCAGAAAATTCAATATGGTGACCAAAGAAATTGAACAATAAAAATTCTGTATACATGTTCTGAACCATACCAGCGTACTATCCTCCCAGCTAAGTCTGGTTGAAATTGCCCAAGCAGTTAATGAGGAGTAATGAGTAGCGTTTTAAACAATTTACCGCCATTTTTGGGAAAATTTAAGATGGCCGCCAACAAATTGGACCAATCAAAATTTTGTATATAAGATCTGAAGCCTATCCCCATAGGATCAGTCATGCCAAATTAATTTGAAATCTGCCAAGTGGTTAATGGAGTAGCGTTTTTAAGCAAAGGTTGACGGATGGACACTGGACAGATGGTCGCCATTTTGGCCAGGTGAGCTAACAATGAAGCATTATAAAACTACAAATTGCCAAGTGAAATATCCATGATACAGTGAAAAAATATTCCCCTCTTACGAGATAAAGGGAGCTCGAATACCCCTGTATTACCAGAGATAAAACGACTAAAAAGTCCAGGAAACCATTAACTAGGAATATGTAGGTCAGAAAACAGTGATCAAACGAACCATAAACTTCTGCAGAACCTTTCTGAGAATACAAGGAATGATAACTGATGAGGTAAATGTATAAGCAAACATGATTGCCCATGACTGGCTATAGCGACTAACAATAGAGCCTTCTCCTACGGAGAAGAAGATAGGAGAGGAAACCGTTTGGAGCTTAGATAATGTGAAATATCTATATGGGGATAAACGAAAAGGAGGATTGAATGGGCACTAGAATCTTTCAATTCCTAAACTGAGACTGGTATCAAAGAAAAATGAGATAATTGATCCACCATCAAAAGCAATGATATGGAACATACACGGCTCGCAAGATGTTACAGACTCCGCACCAACGAAGCATTACCAAGGATTCTTTGGTGAAAGGGGCCCGATCCTGCCCCACCCTGTTCTCACAGTGAAGTGACCATTGTAAATGATCGGACAGAAAAAGAACGGCTTAGATTGAGAATTTGTGAATCCAAAAGAACTAGAGGCCAGAAGAATGCCCATAGCTCTAGGAAGAGAACATGATGAGAAGTACTTCTTCCTGTGACCAAAATACGAAATGATCAAGAATCCTGAAAGTAATCTGGATCCTTTCAGGGATGAGTCTGAAGAAAGTGACCTAGGTAGGAGGGTAGAACAGAAAACCCTTGAAGAGATCATATATCTTTCCAGGCTGGGCAGTTTCATAATATGAAATATGAATAAAAAGATGAGAATTTAATGACACCGAGGAACTGGAAAGATCTTGCTATGAGAGGAGTCCAAGGAACTACACTTAGCACCAACGCTACCATGTCTATGCTACAACCAAAAGTCTTGACCAATAAAGGAAAGACTACTCCGAGACTTGTATGAATGAATATAGAAACTAGATAATGAGAAAATAAATTTTCCTTTAAAATGAACAAGTGACAATTATGAACGTAAAAACTGATTTGGAGAAAAACAAGGGTTGGAAGTAGATAATGCGACCTCAGGAAACATGATGAAAAACTCCTTAAAAAAATTTGAATAAAAAAATGGAGGGATGGACACCTAGAATAAACAGTCTCCGATAATTGTGCGAATATAAGTTGCCAGAAGATGAAGGTAAGAGGCCATTGAGGAGCCGATATAGGTGAACTCCCACAGACCCCACTTGTGGGATGGTCTGCAGTTTTATTAACCACTATAAACATACTTACCATTCAATCACTACTTGCTAAATCAATTACTGCATTTAGCACCATAAAAAGATTTTTATACTTGCTTTCCATGCCACCAAATACTTATACCATATCATTCTACCCTACACCAGGCTTCTGGTAGAGTAGACTACCCCCCCCCCCCCCTCCTTACAGCATGTATGAGACTGGCACCAGTCTGAATACACACCTCAATGACCTAAGTCATAGCGCATGGTGCGCATGCGCAGAGGCGCCACAAGATAACATAGAATCACTTTCCAATTTTGATACATGAAACAAAATACAGATTCACAAATCATTCCTATGCGGGGTGGCCGAGTCATAGTGATTGAAGGGCAAGTATGTTTATAGTGGTTAATAAACTACAGACTATCCCACAAGGGTGGTCTGTAGGCATTGTTATTACACCGTTTAATCACTACTTGCTAAACCCGTAGATTTGATCAATGCCCGACTTTAAAACGTTCCGGTGGGTGGAGATTTGAGAACCTTGAAAGAACGATAAAAATAACTCAATATCCTAGCTTAATGTTAATCACATTAACAAATTGTGCATCAATATCAATCACACTGATTACCAAACAAAGAAAATGACAACTCAGAGGGGAAAACTAAACAAAACACAAAGAAAGAATCCATATCATGCAGACATACAACTTAGCGAAAACATGTGCTTGATAATTGGTCTTTGGTTTGTTTAAAGTAGTTACATTCGGACTCTGATCGTTTAGATAAAGAAGAGAGATGGCAGACTCTGAATTCCAGCCTGCAACTTCTTTAAAAAAATTTTACATTTAAAAATTTTCGACCTGAGCGAGGATCAAACCCAGGCAATTTTGTGGCACTTATTCGCATAGCATTTGGGAGTGGAGTAGTCTATTCAAAGGCCCACCAACCAGAAGACTTGCAGAACGTCATCCAAGGATGAGCCGGTGAAGAGAGCAAATGAGGTAGTCATCCCACAAATAAAATGAGCTTTAACATTAGCTAGCTGAATATCGCCCGCGGAGATAAGCTCATGGCAAATTCAAAATGTATTGCAAATCCATCTAGCAATCAAAGCCCTAGAGACAGGTCTGGCTACCTACTCTCCAAAAGAAAACTGTACATGAGAATGAACGGATCTTTTTTTTTACAGAGTTTATACGTCTTCAAAGCTCTGACCGGACAGCAGAACTCAACAAACGGCGAAAGGACGATAGACTTTTGAGAATTATCGGTTTAGTTGGATAACGGTTAGACTGAGTTTCTGATATAACATCCCTTATTGGGAAGAACTAGACCGTCTCCAGAAATGATAAATCTATCCTTCACAGCGCATGAATCTCGGACCTTCTCTTAGCTGAAACGGTCGCTACTAGAAAAAACTGCCTTTAAAGTCAAGAGATTTAGATTCATGGCTCCAATAGATTCAAAATGATTGCCTGCTAGAACTTGAAGAACTAATGCCAAACTCCAGGATACCCAGGCCTCTAATAAAATCATTTAAAATCTTAGTATCTTTGACATCAGCATATAAAAGGCACAGAAGGGAAAAAGCCAAAGAAACCTATATCCTCTAACGGTGTTAGCTGATAACAGCAGAGAACTAAAAAGATCTAACACCTGGGATATCGAAACAGAATGGGGCATGAAACCATTATTGGAAAACCAATCTCCAAAAATTTTAGGCCCACCTTTGTAAACGTGTCTCGTTGACTCTCTCCTAAAGGATTCGAGAATTTACTGAGATCTAGATGAAAATTGGATCTGAGGGACCGGAAGCTTAAGATTTTCCACACGCACATGATCAATCAAAATTCTGAATATACTTTCTAGTAGGGCTGCGCGATATACCGATACCATATTTAAAACCGATATCCTGCACTGACGGTTTCATAACCGATTATAAAAAATAAATATCGGAAAACCGAATATGAACATATTTTCGGTTTTTCATATCAGGATTGTTAAAAATAAAAGATACTAACGAGCATGAAAATCGTAATGAATAATAATGACCATACTTTCCATTAAGCTATGTTCGGGCCAACTAATAATTGAACGTGGCCCCAATTGCGCATATTGTGTAACTCCATGTAACTCGTTGTACGCCGAGAGAAATCAAGCAGCGAATTAATTAAATAAATATCCACTCGTCTTTTCTCTGGTAGTCTCAGATAAATTTGCAATATAAAACACAATACTAATGTGGGAATTTGTCATTAAAATTTGTATCGGGGAAAACATTTCTAAACAACGGCGTCCATTTTATTTACGTCACCGGCTAATTAACATAATGCAAAGTCATCCCAACACTAAATCGCCAGAATGCAGCAAAATCTCGCCAATAAATATAATGCTGAATACATTTTGCTGATTAGGATATAATTTTAAATAAAATTATTACTCAAACCGTTTTTAAAACGTTATCTTCTATACACAATATCATATTAACTTATGAAATTCGCGATCGCAATATTACAGTTAATATTTTCTTCAAGGCATGATTTCGTCCTCGGGCCGAATTGGAAATGAAAGAAGAAAGGGAGATAATTGCATCATAATTAATTACAATCGCGTGATTTACGTCTTTTCGCAACCTGTTTTGCTGATTTATGATTAATTTTGACAAAATAAACGATGTTTATTTAACTGTGCGTAATATTTAGGCGGTCTAATTAATAATTTCACTCCCACGATGATGGATATTATAAGGTATATTAAGCTTTAAAGGCGTAAAATGTTACGAATGTATCAGGGCGTGAAAATACGTTCTGTTTTCGTGCTAATTTTTATCATTTAAATTTTTTGTTTCATGTCCATAAAACCGATATTCGGTTAAAACCGATATGAAAAGTCATATCGAAACCGATATGGCTGTAAGCCAAACCGCGCAGCCCAACTTTCTAGAGCCTATCACAATAGAATCCTTTCAGTCCAATTTGGTTGAAATCTATTAAAATGGTAAGAAGTAGAGATTTTACAATTTCCAGTACATTTTTTTAATAAAATCTAAGTTTTTCACCCAAAATATTTACGAATCAAAATTCTGAATTCAAGTTCTATAACCTATGGCCATAGGATCCTTTTAGCCAAATTTGATTGAAATCGGTCAAACGGGTAAGGAGAAGAAGCAATTTGACAATTTCCGGTAAATTTGTAATAAAATCTAGGATTTTCACTCAAAATATTTATGCAACAAAATTCAGAATGGAAATTCTAGAGCCTATGACCATAGGATTATTTCAGCCCAATTTGCTTGAAATCAGTCAAAATTCTAAGGAGAAGCAATTTGACAATTTTCGGTAAATCTTTAATAAAATCTAAGTTTTTCACCCAAAATATTTATGAATCAAAATTCCGAATGGAAGTTCTATAACCTATGACCATTGGATCCTTTCAGCCAAATTTGATTGAAATCAGTCAAAAGGGTAAGGAGAAGCAATTTAACAATTTCCGGCAAATTTTTAATAGAATCTAAGATTTTGAGCCCAAAAATTTATGAATCAAAATTCCAAATGGAAGTTCCGGATCTGAGCACAATAGCATCCTTTGGGCAAAATTTAGTTAAGATTCGGCTGTTGGTTAAGGAGGAGTAGCGTTTCAAAGCAACAGTTGACGGACGACGAACGGTCAGCACGGCATAAGCTCACTTGGCCTTTCAGGCCAGATGGAGCTAAAAATGACAGAAATGTTAAAAAATTGTCAAAATCAGTCAAAAAGGACCAAAGTGGTAAAAAACAATAAAAATTGATGAAAACAGGAAACAATTTCCAAAATCGGTCAGAGGTCCAAAATTGTAAAAAAAATAATAAGAAATGGACAAAAAGACAAAAAGTAGTCAACGTGATAAAAACGACAAAAAATACTTAATAACGAAAAGAATTGTCAAAAACAGCAGAAAAGTGGCGAAAATCAGCCAAAGAGGGCCAAGAATGGTAAAAAATGATGAAAAATGGTAAAAAAGCATAAAAAATGGAAAAGATAACCAAAACCATCAGAAATGGTAAAAAATGGTCAAAATCGATCAGAAAGGGATCAAAATGGTAAAAAAAACTATAAAAAAATAAAATCGAAATGGTAAAAAATTGCAAAGGACAAAAAACATCAGAAATAATAACAAGAGGCCAAAATGGTAAAAAGCAATAAAAATGACGAAAATGGGAAAAATTGCTCAAAATCGGTCAGAAAGGGACTAAAGTGGTAAAAAACTATAAAAATAACCAGTGTTAAAAAATTTCCAAAATCGGTCAAAAAGGACCAAAATAGTTAAAACAATCAAAAATGATCCAAGACTCAAAAATGGTAAAGATTATCAAACACGGACAAAAACCACCAGCTATAATAAAAATTATCAAAAATGAAAATAATCTCAAAACAGCAGAAAAATGGCGAAAATCACTCAAAAATTACCCACAATTGTCAAACTGATGAAAAATGGTCAAAAGCATCTGAAATGGAAAAAATTACCAAAAATTACAAAAATGGGAAAAATTGGTCCAAATCGGTCAAAAAGGACCAAAAATAATAGGAAATGGATAAAACCCCTAAGAAAGTAGTCAAAGTGATAAAAATTTCCAAAATGATGAAAAACGAAAAGTATTTTCAAAAAAGCAGAAAAGTGTAAAAAGTTGACTGATTTAGTCAAAAAGGATCAAGAATTGTCAAAACGTTGAAAAAGAATCAAGAAGCATTAGAATTGGAAAAAAATGCCAAAAATGACAGAAATGGGAAAAATTGGTCCAAATCGGTAAAAAAAAAAGGCCAAAATTTGCAAACAATAAGAAATGGGCAAAACCCCTAAAAAAGTAGTCAGTGATAAAAACGACAAACAAGCGGCCCAAGGGGCCTGTGTCCCTCACCCGGAGCACTGAGACTGGGGGATTCTGGGTTGCCTCGCTGGGTCCCTATATGAAGTAGAAGAATCAATCTTGGTGACTATTCCAATACAAGTTTTATTTTTCTCTTGATTCAGATGACTATTGATACTGGTCTCTGAATCAAGCCCGCTTATATAGCATTTTCGTCACCAAGATTAACTTAATCCTGAAGCGGTGGTCTTTAACATTTCCCAAGTTTGACATTTGATTGGTCGGAGAAGTTCTTGATTATTCTCTCCAACATTATTCATTAGTGGCAACCTAGTTACTTTAACAGTTTCCAGTGAAACAAAGTTACTAGCGAGTTACGGACAGGTAAATTCGTGTTTGGAATATCCTTAGCGGAAGACTAACTAAAGCTAAGATGCTTATACAAGATTTCTCAATAGACTGCTGTAAGCTTGTTCTGTAATTTCTATGAAGTCAGTTTCCATTTCTAAAGGGTGGTTATTTTAGAGATTTATGCCACTCAGGCCTACTGGGTGACCTGTTAATTGATCCATTGTGCTATAGGTTAGATATTGCCCCACCATTATGCTAGCCCTATAGTGTCAATACATTCTTATCAATACAGGCTGTGGCATAGCAGACATGCTTGTACCTGTTAGATTGTGACCTAATCAAAATATAATAACAGCCATAATGTCAAAATTATACATGTAGGTCTAATGGTATCTTAATCTGCTTAACACCGGCCATAGAGTTGTGATTGAATTAACCCTTCTGTCCCCTTGACCACTACACCTTTAGTTCCTAATTATATACCACAAATTTCGGCCTGATCGCTTCAGCGGTTCTGGGGCAGAAGTCGTTTTTGTGAAAACTAGGTCATCCAAGATGGCCGCTGAACCATTTGGTCAATCAAGTTCCCTTGAACAAACTTGATTCAGCGCTTACCCTAGATCATATTTCGTGAGTTTTGAATCGATCCCTCAAATGGTTCGGGAGAAGATTTTTAAAAACATTTCTAAAAATCGGCCGAAATCCAAGATAGTCGGCGGCCAAATTGGCCAATCGGGTTCGTTTGAACAAACTTGCTTCATGTCAAATATAATTGAAATCGGCCCAGCAGTTCTCGAGAAGATATTTTAAATTTCCCATTGCTTTAGTATGGGAGCTTTTGGGGGGAAAATGATCCAAGATGGCCGCCAAACCGTTTATCGAAGTTTCGAAAATTGTAAATTTGAGATCAGAATACCCAAAAACCTATATAAAACCAATTTCGGCCTCAAAATCCATCAAATAAAAAAATCCAATATGGCCGCCAAACATGCTATATTTTGAATGGCCCACGGTGGCCATGTTTTTTGACGGATCAACTTCTCTTGAACAAACTTTACTGGCCCTTAGTCCCTAATCATATCTGCCAAATTTTGGCTCGATCCCTTCAGCGGTTCTGGAGAAGTCATTTTCGCTAAAACTAGGTCAACCAAGATGGCTGCCAAACTATTTGACCAATTAAGTTCCCTTGAACAAATTTGGTTGAGCTCTTGCACTAGATCATATTTCATGAGGTTTCCTTCAATCCCTCAAGCGGTTTCAGAGATTTTTAAAGACGTTTCTAAAATATCCAAGATGTCCACCGGCCTAATTGACCTATCAGCTTCATTTGAACAAACTTGGATCCCTATGCCCTAAGGATGCTTCCTGCTAAATATAATTGAAATTGGCCGAGCGGTTCGTGAGAAGTCGTTTAAAGGAAAAGTTGACGGACGGACGACATACGGTCGCCACAACATAAGCTCACTTGGCCTTTCAGGCCAGGTGAGCTAAAAACTGTAAGCGTAGTCGCAGTTTAAAAATCCATCCTGAAATTTCCTATACATTCTTTGTGATTTTTTTTGCCCACGAAAAGGTGGATAGCTCGAAAACCATTGAGCAGATAAAAAATAAAAATAGGCCTAAATCCAAGATGGCCGCCGGACAAATTGGCCGATCGGGTTCATTTGAACAAAATTAGATCTCTATGCCCTATGAATGCTTCCTCCCAAATATAATTGAAATCGGCCCAGTGGTTCTTGAGAAGTCGTTTAAAGAATTCCCCATTGCTATGTGTTTGTAGATATCGAATGAATGTTTTGTTATTAAATTTTGAAAACCTTTATACTGGCTTGGATTTTTGCTTGAGGATCGTGACAATATGTCAACACCAATTATTACCTGTTAGATTAAGTACATGGCATACACATGGTTTACCTAGCATGATGGTCACCGGGATCAGTTGATTTTAAATGATAATTGGCATTAATGGGTACAGATATAAGATGGCTAGAAAAAAGTTATCGAATAGCCAAACTAATTTGTATAAGTGACGGACATGTCCATTATTATAGTGGGAAACAGGAACAATACAACTAGAGAAGAATGTGGTGGGGGTGTGTGGGTGGGTTAATAATTAGAACATTGGAGGAAAATTATCAACTAAGCCCTAAGACTTACACAATTCATGTACGTTGGTTCCTGTCCCTTGAATGGAGGCGACGGTAGCCTATGTACGCGTTAATCAGTTGAAGCACCGGTCTTCATAGCTGCCAGTTTCTATTAGCTAGCACTATTTTACACGAGCACTATCACTTCAAAATCAATCACAGTAAATTACAGAAATACCAATGCGTACCTTGTGGAGCCATCATGCTCAACACAGGAGCCTTCTAAATGTCTATAGAAACATCCTCATTAAGTCTAAGTATTAAACTTGGCTTAAATGAACAAAGTAAGACAGACATCCACGTATTTGACAAACTGACAGTAACTTAGACTAGCGCGACAACCAACTAACAACGCTGAATTCAGCACCATGGGTTAGCTAGGGTAAGATAAGAACAGACCTAGTGCATAATTTTCGCCCTCGTTCTATACCCGAAAAAGGTTGCATTGCAGTAAAAATGCTGATGCCCACACAGAACAAGAATTCTGCGGAATTAAATGTCTCGCCTGTGCCCTGTTTGTCACAGTTACCTTGACCTTTGACCTTCTGCCCTCAATTTTATCATGCTACTTCCTAACATTATAAGTAACCAGGTTTCCAAGTTGTAATAGCCTTAACCAATCCTGAAATATAAGCGGAAAAGGTTTGCTAAATGCAAAACTTAATGTTGAAATAGCAGAGTTCTATATCAAGGTCACAGTGACCTTGACCTTTGACCTTGGGATGCCAACATCATCATGTTGCATCCTATAATTATAGGTATCCGTGTATCCAAGTTTAGATGCAATAGGCTTAACCAATCCTGAAATATAAGCCGAGACATTTTGCTAAACGCAAAAACGTAATGTTGAAATAGCACAGTTCTGTATCAGTCACAGTGATATTGACCTTTGACCTTCTGACACCAACATCATCATGCAGCTTCCTAACATTATAGGTAACCATGTATCCAAGTTTAGTTGCAATAGTCTTAACCAATCCTGCAATATAAGCTGAAAAGCTTTGCTAAATGCAAAAACTTAATGTTGAAATAACAGAGTTCTGTATCAATGTCACATTGACCTTGAACTTTGACCGTGTGATGCCAACATCATCAGACTGCTTCCAATCATTATAGTTAACCATGTATCCAAGTGTAGTTGCAATAAGCTTAACCAGTCCTGAAATATAAGCTGAGAAGTTTTTCTAAACGCAAAATCTTAATGTTGAAACAGCACAGAGTTCTATATCAGTCACAGTGAAATTGACCTTTGACCTTCTGACCCCCAACATCATCATGTTGCATCCTATCACTATAGGTAACCATGTATCCAATTAGATCAGGCATTGCTGAGATATAAGACAATAACTTTTGTTTAACGCAAAATATTAACAAAGATTATACTGTGACCTTTGACCCCATAACCTTGACATCATGACCGCTTTATCAGTGGGCTGCTTCCATTTAATGTATCTCACCATGTACCCAAGTTTGGTTCCAATTGGATTAGGCATTGCTCAGATATAAGGCAATAACATTTGTTTAATGCAAAAACTTAACGTAAAATATTAACAAAGATTATACCATGATCTGTGACCCCCATGACCTTGACTGCATGTCTACATCAGCATGCTGCTTCCTTTCGATGTATATCACCATGTACCCACGTTTGGTTCCAATTGGATCAGACATTGCTGAGATATAAGGAAATAACTTTTGTTTAATGCAAAAACCTAACGTAAAATATTAACAAAGATTATACTGTGACCTTTGACCCCAACAACCTTAACCTCATGATGTCTGCATCAGCATGCTGCTTCCATTAAATGTGAATCACCATGTACCCAAGTTTGGTTCCAATTGGATAAGGCATTGCTGAGATATAAGGCAATAACTTTTGTTTAACTCAAAACCTTTACGTAAAATATTAACAAAGATTATACCATGACCTTTGACCCCCATGACCTTGAATGCATGTCTACATCAGCATGCTGCTTCCTTTCGATGTATATCACTATGTACCCACGTTTGGTTCCAATTGGATCAGGCATTGCTGAGATATAAGGAAATAACTTTTGTTTAATGCAAAAACCTAACGTAAAATATTAACAAAGATTATACTGTGACCTTTGACCCCAACAACCTTAACCTCATGATGTCTGCATCAGCATGCTGCTTCCATTAAATGTAAATCACCATGTACCCAAGTTTGGTTCCAATTGGATAAGGCATTGCTGAGATATAAGGCAATAACTTTTGTTTAACGCAAAACCTTTACGTAAAATATTAATAGATTATACTGTAACCTTTGACCCCTGTAACCTTGACCTCATGGCCTTGTCATCGGTGGGCTGCTTCCCGTTGATGTATATTACCATGCACCCAAGTTTGGCCCCAATTGGATCAGGCATTGCTGAGATATAAACTTAACTTAAAGGACAATTCCGGGATTGATATAAGTGTACTTTATTTGAGACTATTATATGACTAACATATTGGAAGCTAAATAAAAACAATAGACAAATAATACGAGTAATTATACCATCGTAAACATGGAATTATTTTATCTCCCGGGCGGCGCCATTTTCTTGCAGCGAGAGCGAGATGTTACGAGATCCTGACATCATCCTCGCACCAACGTTATCTTTGCCGCGCACAAACGAAAACAGGAGGGACAATTCCTGTTTGCTACTGTCCATGACCTTTACATATTAAGCATCATTCAACTGAATGCTGTTGCAGTGATTACTATTGCCATTACTGATTTTGCTACCACTGGTGATGGTGTTATTGCTTGTCCCTGCTCACAGAACATTTGCAACATCTTTGTGAATGCAACACCATTCTGTCTATTTGCAACAGCTTTGAGTTCAGCAGCTTTGTTTTCGCAACAGCTTTGAATCCAAATTGTTTCTGCTGCCGCTGCCGTTGCTAGCCATGCTGGTGCTATTGCTGGTGGTGCTGATACTGGCGCTGCTAATGTTTGTACTGTTGCTGCTGCTCCTGGTCGTGGGGCTGCTGCTTTTGGTTCTACTGCTGCTACTGTTGATCCTGGTTGTGGGACTGCTGCTACTGCTTCTTCTCTTGTTGCTGATGCTGCTGATAGTGATAATGATGATAATGATGATGACGACGGCGGTGGCAGCGATGATGATGATGAGATTGTCATCATCATCGTCGTAATTATTATCATGATCATCGCTGCTGCCACCGTCGTCATCGTCATTATCATCATGTCATCGTCTACTTGATCATCATCAATATTATTGATTTCGGCGGAGGCAGCAATGACGATGATGATGATCAAATGGATGATGACATGATGATGATGATGATGGAAGTGATGATGATGATGATCATCATCATCATCATCATTATTATTGAGTATGTATGATTACTGTATTCTGCGGCTGTAGTAGTAGAAACATCCTACAGCTGCAATCAGTCCTTGGCTTTTGCTCACTGTGTCCTGTCCTCAGCCAAAATCCTTAGCTTCCTCAGGTCCTATTATGGAGTTCATCGTCATTATCATCATCATCAACAGCAGCATCACGACGATGACGACGACGATGACATAGTCACATTAACGATGTTAATTATAGTGATGGTCATCATAATGATTTCAAAATGCATACCAGTATTCATTTTACTGTTTCAACATCATTATCACTTGTTTTATCACCAGAATATGGATTATGTTAAATAGTTAAATACCTTCATACCGTATTTATGCTATATTATGCTAATTAAATGTAATGTATTTATGTATATACTCACCTTCAAAATATATGCCACTTAATATTTCCAAAACGCATTGTTTGTCTGTTTTAAAAGTAAGTCAATGTACAGACGGGAATAACGAGGGCATAATTCCTATGCCGTTAATCTATTATTAATTAATACAAATAATATTCATAACATAAACCAACTCTCCATGTTAGACACACAGGTATTCAGTTTCATTATTATACACATGGTCTGAGCACAACAGAGGACCTGCATGAAAGTGTGTATCACAGTCAGACGACGCTTATACACCCGGCCTCGCAAATCACACACCACACACAAATTGTATGTACCAAGAGAGGACTAACACATAACTGAGAACTTTTTTTAGAGGATGTTTAGTGACTTATAACATTGTTTTAACATGCCACCCCAACCGAGGATGTCCTCGATTTGAATTGGGTCCTCGGTTAGTGGGGGTGTATACAAATTATGTGCTCATTTGACGTAAAATACAAGAACACATACACACACCATTTACCCTTCAATTGTTGGCACCCAACAGAGTACCCCGCACCACAAGGTCCTCAAAGGCACCCCGCAGCGGCCAACTAAAAAAAATATGTGAGCATGCTCAGTGGCATGGACCCAGTGAGCATGTGCATGCACATACCCAGTGGTAGGGACCCTGCCATGTTTCTGTGGCCTATAAATAGGAGACACTAAGACACTGCACCAGTGTCAGGCATCCGCCTTTCATCCTCCAATTGAAGACAAGAGTCAGGTATACCTCAGTATCATGGCATATCATGCTTTACCAGTTTCAATAAATCAGCAAAATACGGCAGGAGCCAATACAGGTAATCTCCAACGAGAGATTATCCTGCCCTCCATTTCAATGCTATTTCTTCTCACAGAGATTATCCTGCCCTCCATTTAAAAGCTAATTCTTCTCACAAAAGTAGCAAAAGAAGTGGATGATTAAGGTACCTCACTCCATCCACCCTGCCACCATATATGTAAGGAAAACAAAGATTCTTCAAACTGAGGAGTCTGGAGTACTACAGGGATGTCCAAAAAGACTCGCCCATAGCTCAGCACTTTATTTTCACAACACCTATGTAGGGAAAACAAAAGGACTCCTCAGACTGAGCATTCAAGAGCACTAAGCACTAGCGAACCTTAGGATGATGAAGCATGTTTCTTACTGTACTACCCACATTCTAAGAGGTGACAAAGATGCAAACAGAAATACTCCAATCAGGAGAAAAGATGCATGCAGGCTACCATCTCCACACCATGGAGTCCTTAGGCACCAGCCATATTGTTAGAGTTTTTAGCCAGTAGGCTGTCCCGCTTCTCTGTCTGCCCTCTGCCATTATAAACTCTTCAACAAAGCTCTTTTTCCAGCGCACATTCGCCACGTCATGGAATGATGTATCAGCAAATTATAATGCTGTCACACTGTTATGACATCAGGGATAACTACAGCATTAGTTTACTTATACATGTCTATTCTGAATGACGATGCTTTTCTTTGTCCTGACGCTAACGGTTAGTGTCCTTTGAGTCTCGATGCCACAGCACTGTTTGCGTGCTCCTTTTAGTCTTGGGCTACAATGGATGTAACCGATTGTACCTGACCATAGAGGTATGTACCCGGTTTGGGTAGATAAATTTTATTGTTCTTGTCTGTTTGTACCCAGTTATCTGTGTAGATATACCCAGTTCAGTGAGAACTTGAGTACATTTCTACCGGAATCACAGGGCTTTTGTGTGCCTGATTGGTTCCGGTTGTGGGCAGTTTGTACCCGGTTATATACTGATGTACAATTTAACTGTGATATCCTGTACCAGGTTAGATGATTTGTATCTGGTTTAATGTGTTTTTAGATACAGATATTGCTAGAAGAGTGATCAGCTTGACTGGGAATATTGTGTCTAAAAAGGTTAATTGAGCGGGATTAGTCCACTCAGATGACGTCTGCTGGGCATTATTTCACAAAAAAAGAATCAGCAATTTCCTCCTTTATGTTAGCAGACTGCACTTTTCAGGCTCAATCATGGTAAACATGAGTAGACAACGAATGGTTGACTGCACAACGTCCATTTCACCAGCACACTATCCATTCGCAGTCAGTTTATTAATCACATTAATATTAGGTTAGGATTCTTTTCTGGTATTTATGTATATTTATTTAGAATATCTTTAGCAATTTCTCAGTAGTATCTTAATGAGAATTTTCTCGTTCCAACCAGCAGACCTGTCATACGAGACCACCTGTCATTGGTGCTCTCTAGGTAGTATTACAAGAAATGAGAGATAACAGTATAAGAGGAGTCAAAGTCTATGATCCACGGCCCACTCACCCATATACAACCCTGAATACACAACCAATGCAGAAGTATGCGGAAAGTTATATATCATACAATTACTTACAGTTTCTTCTCCATAAGACACTATAGTAGCCTCAGAAACATTGTCATCTTCAGGGACAAGAAACTTAAATATCTCGTTAATGTTTGGCCAGACTTTCTCGGCGAACTGTGTAGCATCAGCCATGTCACGATCCTCTAGGTATTCCTGTGAAAGTTAAGATAAACATGATTCAAACTGGTTGTAATGTTCAGGGACAATGGTTTCCGCAATAACTGAAAGTAGACCAAATTTATGTAATTGGCAATCTGAGGCATAAACGTAATATGGAAATGGAAATAGATGGAAAATGGCATTTTCAACAAAACATTTGTAAATTGAAACGGTAACATATTCAAAATAGGAATGAACAGATAAGGCCATTTGTCTCATTGTATGATGAATGATTACTGTATTCTGCAGCTGTATTAGTTGAAACATCCTACAGCTGCAATCAGGCCTTCTTCACTTTTGCCCACTGTGTGTTGTCCTCAGCCAAAATTCTTAGCTTCCTCAGGTCTATTCTTGATTTGAGTGTAGCGAGTCCTGCTTTCTTGAGGTCACCTCATAGCACACTTAACAGATTTATGCAATGATGTCCTCTCCTGGCTTTATAGTTGCTGGCTCCCAGTAGGGCAAATTCCATGGCTCTCTGTGCAGGTGTGTCTTCTGGCATCCTTAGCACATGACCAAACATCTTTGCTGGGTGACCTTTACAGACAGTGGCGATGTATTTGTTGTATGGAGGGTGGGGGAAGACCCTTCACACACAACATTTCTTACGTCCTCATATATTCAGGTGCATTGTAGATTGGCCCATGGTTGGAAAAGCAAAGATGTGAAGACGATGGTATATTTTCACGTAGAACTGTTCAGTCCATTTATTTGACATCGACTGGCAACATAACTGAGATGAATATGTATTTAAATTTGATTTTAACTGATCTTAATAATTTAATGCTTTTTGGTCAAAACAGGGCTCTAAACTGACTTTCTTGTAAAATTTCTAGGCGAAAATGATTGAATATTTTTCTTGAATTTGGAAAGCAAAAATAATTTAGACTGGTGTTATTGGATCCCAAAGTAAAAAGTGAGCGGGGATATTTTCCGCTGAATCTCTTGCCTGAGAGTCAGCAAGGTCTGACCTCGCTCACCTTGGTGATCGGACTTAATTTGGAGGTGAGCCCCATTCTGACCAGTGGCTAGCTGAGTTTTGTTTTCACATTCTCGCAACGTGTTATGTGCTCTGACCAAGTATGTCTCAATCGTCAGCTCAGCAACTTTCTGAGCTGCGATGATGCACCAACCAAGCAGTCCAGTATATCATCTTGTTGTTGAATTCCTTGCTAACCAGAAATAGCTCAAAGTATTTTAGAGTTGATATTATCATGTGAGTTTACAATCCGGCAAATATCATTAAGTTTTATCCTTTAATAAATCATTATTTCATAATTCTTATTAACAAATTGCCATCAATAATTATAGCAAAATCATGTCTTAGGTAACAATCAAAAATATTAATTAATGAATTAATTTGATCAATATTTTTATCAAAATCATTATGTGTAAATAGCAATAAAATCTAGTATTTGATGAATTAATTAGTCGTAATTATGAATATGAGGCTTATCATTACAACATATCGCTCTTCTTCCCAAAAAATTGACCCAATTTTTGAAAATCAATGTTAATCCAAAAAAAAATCATATATATCTTACATACGTCCTATAAAGACTCCTAATGCATTATCAAAATTAAAATCCATAATTAGGAGAAATCAGGTACTCAATAATCATTCAGAAGTGTTACATATAGTCTCATCAACCAAGAAAAGAAAACCATTCGCATAATATTGCTCTATATGATGTAATCATGACCAATATTTGACGTGTAATTATGTAAGTGTCCACGTCCTATGTATGTGTGAAGAAAAAATCAAAACAACAATAAAAATAATAACAACAATCCTCAAGCTAAAGCGAGATCAACTTTCAAGCTATTACGTAATTCATTATATGATGCAATATATTTGCATAGAAAAATTAAGTAATATTTTAATAATAATAATAATAATAATAATAATAATAATAATACAATTCTGTAATTATAAGTAAAATCAAAATCATGTCACTAGTAATAAACTAGTTCGAAAAACAATAATATTAGCAATAATATCATTAATAAAATAAATCACAAACTAGCATTGATAAAACATCAGAAAATGATGCATTATACTAAAATCAGAAAAATGATGCATCATCTTGATAAACCAGAGTAATTTCTTGACAATGCAGAAAATGAATACGATAATAGGTAGAAAATTTATAAGTATGTTTGTCAAGCTTCCACTTGTCTTATGTCATCATCAATCAGGTGATATTCAAACTTCATGTACCAATAATTGGTGAGTATATCACAGTATCAATGTATATTAGCCATTAGATTGATAAGGTTCAGCTTAGCAAACATCAAGTAAAACGAAAATAATGAAAATGAAAATTCAGAGTTCACACATCATCAGATTAAAATTTAAAAAATCAGTAAAAAAAATTCTGGTTATTTTGCCTTTTTGAAATAACTTTAATAAATATACAGGCATGTAATGTATTCAGTATATAAATCAACAAAATAGTCATCATCATTAATAAAAATAGCAAGTAACATCAGGGAATTTTATGTACCCTCCACATAGAGTATGTGGGGTAAGGTAGGTAACCTGAAATAAGGTGACGAAAGGAGTTATCTCCCTTGAATGAATATGAATGTAAAGCCAATTCCATAGTTTTTTCCTAGACATAGGAAGTTATATCATTTATGCATAAGTAATACCATAAGTTACCAAAATATAAATAGTCATAAATACAATCATAAAATCAATCAGTCATATGCATCAGCATGACCCGAAAGAAATTCATGCGTATGTGTGCATGAAAAAAATATTTCATTGACAACAGCATCATTTATCCATTGCCATATTAACTCATCCATGTAATCAGCATAAACATGCCACAAGTAAACAGATAAACATTAAAGTTACAAATAATAACAATAGACAAGGAAACATGCAAACAACACGGGAATAGATACACATGCAGAATAGACAAACACATAACAGAAACAGGTGAATAAATAAACAGGTAACAATAAAACAGAAAAACATCATGTCATATGACACAAGACAACATAACACAAAACGTTTAGCAAAAGTTCCAAGAAAAATCCAAAGTATAAAATTCATTTATGAAAACTTGTACATATGCTCAATATACATTAACTCATTAATTAAACTATTAATGTCCATTTCTTCTCCCGAATCCAATTCTGGCAGTGCATCTCAACGAGGTCGATTAAGTCCATTTTATAAATGACGACGTATTGTTTACATTGTGTATGTTTGCATATGTCTTGTGAAATGAATGCATGCATTGCATATGTAATAAATAATTATAAGTCAGATATGAATTCAATGCTAAAATTGCCATACTTTATATCAAACTGTCATCATTATCTAAGATTGCCAATGAACAGGTGGTGGACAATTCGGAATCTGCGGATAAATTGTGGACGTGGCTGCAGTTCTTGATTGAGTGTTGGATGGGTTATCTTGTTCTGGCATGAGAGAAATTGGTCCTGGGCATAAATAATATACATATCCAGTATGTGTCAACAGAGGATAAGTATAAAACATCTGTGACAAGATAGTCTTGACAATAGAAGTCTTATGCCATGGTACGGAGACAGTGCTTTCAGGTATAATAACTTCACTAGAATTCTCAAGTTGAAAGTCTTTCCAATCCATTGTGCGGTAAGAACGTAGATTATTAGTGTGTAATCCATTGTGAGGTAAGAAAGTAGATTATTAGTGTGTAGTGAAAAGTTAATGGGACAGACATTCTTCCGACAATAAATTAGCATAGGAGACACATTAGATGACCAGAAAAGTAAGTGAATAGAGTTTAATACCATCAGTTAGATGTAAGATGAGAATAGTGGGTTCCTGTGAATGTGAATAACGTGATTTGACAAGCAGGCATACTGTTATAAGAAGACATGCAATGATTTCAGGATCAACAAGTGCATATGCATATATTCATTTAAAATGGGTCCAGCCAAGGATTGATAAGTCTGTTTTTCTTAAACAAGGAAATAGCTTTTGATAAATCCAAATCAAGATCGTTAGCAGTTGCAATTAATTTTGTGAAATTATGAATCGGAATATTAATATGAGGGATTCTAAATGCTAGGGGACTATGTATTAGTGTATTATCTATAAGATCAGTCAAATTAGTACTCGAGAAGAAATGTAAAAGAAATGCCAAATTGAAGTCATATGATTTACCTATAGTGTTCTTAATGTCATGACAGTTTGTGAGCCATGGGGAAATATAAAATTTATCAGCAAGTAAACTACACTGACAGGGCAAGGTGAATGTACAAAACATACAACCTGGAGTCTTGTGGACATTTTTACCACATGTCAGTGTCAGTGATGTAATATTAGACACTAAAACTGTGGCAGGTTCAATCTGAAGAATAGAAGGAGCAGTATTATTGTGCCTAAGATTGAACGTACATAAGCTAGTAACATCATCCAGCTGATTGTGATATATTGCTGTCAGACAGAATGGTTGGCTGATAGGCAATGTGACTATCATGTGGGAACAGTGCTTTATGCGATTCCCTGTACATAGCCCATAGTCACTAGCTGACATGAATATAGCTATCATTAGAGATAGCTATATATGGTGAAATGTTTGTAAATTGTATAGTTAAAGACATACTTTCATTGACCGGAACAGGATATGTATACACATGATTTATATCATAAAGGTTCACATGTTCTGTCACAGGAATATGAAGGTTTATGACAATAGCCTTGTTTAATAAGTATGCATCGACATGCAGTGTCTATGTGGGCTAAGTATGCATCGACATGCAGTGTCTATGTGGGCTAAGTGAAAGGTCATTTAGAAGCTAAAGTGGATTGAATTGTATTCAAGACATCTTGAAGTGTAGCTGTTGGAACTAAGATCGGGGATAAACGATGCTGGATAAGCTCATTAACTGCAACAGTGAACTGTTGCAAAGCAGACTCAATCTGAATACATTTCTGCATAATCTCAAGCGTAAAATGAGTCAGGGAAAGCCATTGATCCTGTAATGATTGTGTAATATTTGTGATAGTCTTCTGCATGTGCTGTAAATCGACCAGATGACCCGGCGGGTCTGGTCTTATGTTTTACTAATTACATATACCTACCTCCTTACATTACTATTGCTCTTTCCTTCTCTGAAGGGAAGCGTAGTAGGATGAAATTTTTACAGCCAATGTTTCCAGTGCTTTGTGGTTACAGATTGACTGAAGGCTTCTTCAGGAATCTCCATACTCTCTCCAATGCTGAGATCCATAGCAATTCGCTTGAATGCTATATCTCAGAATGAGGCAGGAAGAGGGTTAATACATAACCCAGAGCCAATGAGTGAGTCATAAGGCATAATGACAATCTCATTGGCTGACAGCCGTCACATGACTTTGTTGTAGCAACCAAGCCTTCATTCCTTGACGAATCCAGTCATATAATCCAGCTTTGTGCAGATTCATGAAGAGGCAGATGATCCTATCACTACTCGACTCTGAATCAAACTAAAGCTGAAACTTAAGAATTTACCTAAATACTTAATATTATATGACTAAAAAATCTTTAATAAATACCCAAATATGTCAAAAACTGACATATCCGGGTATACTCTAAGGCTGAGAGATATAGTGAATATCTTATACCGAATATAACTATTTCAACAAGATATGACCAAAGAAGGAAGCCTTAAGGCCCCCCCCTCAAAATAATTTGACAGAGGGGAGGCTTGAGGTGGGCCGTAATGCAAGGAGGTAGGTATATGTAATTAGTAAAACATAAGACCAGACCCTCCGGGTCGTCTGGTCGTTATTACTACATTACACCCTGCATTACTATTGCTCAAATACAGATTTCAACATTGCACAAAACCCGGAGGGAGGCAGATATTTGCGCAAAATTGATATAAAAATAGAGAAAGAATACGAAGTTAGAAATAACGAGTAAGGAAGATACTAAGAGATAGGAATTTCTAAGAATTGCTCTATCTAGCATCTTGAAAGAGATGAAATTAAAAAGAATAACGAGAAGATAATAAAGAAGGTCATAAATTACCCCTGGAAGCAAGAAAGAGATGAACATGCAAGAAAGAGATGAATAATAGGGGTGATGAGAGAGATGATATGAAAAAAGGGGTGAAATACACACATGAGAATTAAGTAATGAATTCCCACTAACCCCAACTAGAGACTAAAGAGAATGAAGAGGAAGAAGTAAGAGAAGATGATGAATGAGGAATACGAGTCATGGTCCCTGAACTTACCTTATGAATCTTTTTACAGAAAAAGGAAGATGGACTAAAATCCTTAATACAGAGGTTAATAAAGGTGTTCTCTGACTTCCAGTTAGCAACTAGCATGATGTAATCTAATGAAGATCCATTAAAAAGAAAGAGAGCAAGATGGAGCAAGATGGAGCAAGGCCCTTAACACAATGAGCCTTGACTCCCACCAGAGGATTATCTCCTGGAGAAGCTAATTCATAGCAAATTTTAATAGTATCCACGATCCAACGGGAAATAGTGATTAAGGAGACAGGACAATTTAGACCGTATGCAAATGTAACCCAAAGATGTCTAATGTCGGATCGTTTAGAATAAGTACAAAGTTTATACATATTAAGGGGCTTGACTGGGAACCATACAGAAGCATCTGGCAACAAAGAAGAAAGTCTATGAATTATCAACGGTTGACTCAAGAGTTAAACTGAGTCTGAACAAGAATTCTGCCATGGGATAGAGAATAAGGCTATGACCCGTAACTTGAAATCTAACTAATTCAGCTGAAAGAGCATGGATTTCAGAGCCATGGATAGCTGATGCTACTGCTAGAAGAAACTGTTTCTAGTGTAAGATGTATCAAGCACACACAAACCAGTTTTGAAATGTATCCCCACTAGAACCTGTGATATAAACTAAAGGTACCAGGAAGGAATGTGTCTCTTAAACGGAGGACGAGAAGTACCCAAACCTTTACTGAGATAGCAAAATGTTTCTGAATTTGGACTGAAGGATCGATTAGACTCGACGAAGGAATTCAGACCAAAAAGATAGGATCTAATAATATTAACTGAATTCCTCCTCTGATCAAAGAGGAAGAACAGAAACTCAGTGACCTGAGCTAGAAAGGTCTCAGAAGGTAAGATAAATGGTCTGCACACCATTCTTTGAGGAATTCAAATCTAGCTTTATAGATGTCTCGAGTGGAAGATATGAGAATTTTATATTTTTTTTAATAGTTCTTGATATCTGACTGAAAAGATTGATGAAGGCGAGGGTAACTCGACAGTTTCCAGACTGATAGGCGAAATATTTCCGGGTTCTGATGGAGAATCCTGCCTATGTTCTGGGAAAATGGATCGTGGGAGACAGGGAGCAGCAGAGGGAGATCTACAAGGTCTAGGAGATCCGGAAACCAGGATTTAGTCAGCAAAACTGGGCTAATAACGGGACTATGCAGGGATGTTGCCTGATCATTCTGAGATCCAGAGGAATGAGAATCGTAGGGGGAAATAGCGTAGGAGAATATGATGTCCCAAGATTGAGTTAGAGAGACTACTGAGAACCAGAGATTGCAGGAAAGGAGATATGAAAGTGGATATCTTTTATGTTCTTGAGAGAAGCAGACAGATCTATATGGGGGCGAGAGGAACTGAGGAAAAATGACTGGACTACAGCCTCTTACAATTCCCACTCTATTTCTGGGATCTTTGAAGGGCAAGATAATGGGTTAGCTAGAAAATCAGTTTGCCTGGGAATGAAATACTTGAAAGAAATGTAGCGAGACCTGCACCAATAGAGAATGATCATGATCTCTTGACCCAGGGAAACCGGCCTGGAATGCCTCCGCCCACCCCCCTTTTGATGACAGATGAACAAGACTACTGTGAAATTGACTGACCTGATGAGGATTGACATACCGAGAATCATGGGTTCCCAACACACTAGGGAATGAAACAGTCCACAGTTCTAATAGATTGACGTAGTAAGAAGATTCTAGGACAAACCAGATTCCTGAATCTTTATGGAATTCCAAAAGACTCCCCATCCTTCCAGTGATGTATCTGTGAAAAAGATAGCCTGAAGAGTTGAAGGATGGAGAGGAACCCCTAGCAAAAGGGATTGACTATCTAATCAAAACTGGCAATGAACCATGATAGAAACTTGATGAGGATCCGATGAATCAGAGAATCTAGAGATTGATTCCACTGGGCCTTAAGATAAAACTGGAAAGGTGTTCTCATCAAAGGAACCCAAGGCATCACCTTCTCTACTGGAACCATGAGGTCTACTATTCTGTAAGGACCTAGCCGAGACTAATTTGCGTACCATGGTGGATTGAATAGTGAATATCAGTGTTTGAACATTTGGAATGGATGGAGGCTAACTTCTCATGAGAGAGGACGAAAGAGACCCCCAGGTGGGTAAAACATTGAATCCGAGGAACCTTTCCATAATTAGATATCATGTATAACGACCCTTGCAATGAACGAGACAAAAATGGAAAGACCACCAATAAGAATGATTATAAATCAATCGTAATTACCAGAATGAAATATCGAGGGATCTACACCAGTGAAGAATTATCAAGGACTCTTGAAAACAGACACCAAACTGGTCCCACCCCCATGATTGAAGAACTAGACAACAGTGAAGTGTTCATGAGGATAAGAATTGATCAACCGTGTAATAAGGGATCTCAGAGGACTAGATAAAGAAGAAAACAAGAAGACCTAATAACCAAGAGAATAAGAAGCCTACCCATGGAAGCCATACTTGTACGATACCTAATAACTGAATAAAGAAAGATATAAATGAAGAATAAAAGCTAAAAAGTCTCGAATTCCTATTAGGGCTAGGCTGATAAAAGATAGGATATAAGATAGTTAAGATATTTCTTGAGTTATCAAAGTGTTAATGAGTCTGATAAATAAATTAGGATATTACAATGAGATCAGACAGAGACCAATCTAACCACCAGCCAAATGCTAGTAAGAACTAAGTCTGACTAACCAATGGCAGAATTGGAAAAATCATTGGCTAAAGATTAAAAATAATTTAACTTTCTTGATTGGTCGAATCCTGAACAATACCAGTGTAACAAAATGCAAAACAAAAACTCATGTTTACGTTGTTGAACATATTAAAACAATATGCCCAAAAAACAACTTTTAAACATATGAAGTTCAAATAATCAATACATATTTTATATAGAAAGACTGTCTGGACAATCTGGACGTGAAATTAAAGCAGCCTATTAATTGATGCAGACTGACTGCAAACACGATCCTAAGTGAAATTAAAGAAAGATGTGGCTAAAATATATACTATTTGGCTAGAAAGTAAAAATATTTGATTAATCTACTGGCTAGAACGTAGCAAATATCAGATCTGTCCCGGTATACTATTGGACAGTAATGTCTGCTGAGTCGAGAGAAAGCGATATTTCTTAGTTAAAAGCGTTATATCCGTATTCTAATTATCCATACTAATTAAAAGTTGTACATATCGAAATAAAGAAAAACTATTTATAGTGATTTATCAGATTAAGTGGCAAATAGAAATCCCATAGAAACTTATGGGAGGGGAGCGAGTCCCGCTATAGTCAGAAAGAATTAGCTAAAATAGAACTGATCTAAGTTAAGAACGAATAATATCCAAAAGAATTACTCCATGTAAACAAAAGGGGAACAAAATATATACGGGACGAATTGACAATGACCTATATACATGGTGATGACAATTCTGACAGTTACCGGAAGTAGATAAAAAGGGGTTGAAAAGGATAAATTTCAGGCCCAAAATCACCAATCCAGCGATGGTGGGAAAGAACATGACTCTAAATAACATGTTTTAGCTAAAGAACCCGAAAAAACTTTGAGAAATGGGTATATAGAAGAGAAAAGTGATAATGTCACCATGACGAAATGAGGCTAGGACGAATAGACTGCCGAATAAATAGGTCTACGTGTTTCACTGATAAGAACTGGGACAGTTAAGAATAGCGAAACACGGGAAAGAAACTTATAATAAATAAATCACAAAACACCAAGAGCGCAAATCTAATCTAACTTTAGGTAATGAATATTATACAATAAAGGGGGGGGTGATAAATGGGGAAATTAGTCTTAAAATAATGAAATATTCACGATAAAAATATAGCATGATCGGTAAATTCTCCTAACGTCTTGAAAGTATGCCAAACCGCCAACTTAGAACGGAAAAGAAGTACTATACGAAAAGATGAATGACCCGAATAGTACTGCGCCTCTAACTCAGGGCGAAAAAATTACTAATTAAAAGCTAATTAGAATTGCGTAGTAAACTGACAGATCAGAAAATGTGCAGGACGGAATCAGAAATTAGAATCGTAAGAAAAAGCTAAGAAATAGACAGTAAACTACCGGGAGAAAGATGAGATCCATACAGACCTAGGGAACCCGGGAATGGATCTAATAATCTCAGATGCGACCCCGAACCCTCTCTGGGATTACTAATAAATATCATTAGGATAATTTAAAATACAAAAGTCATGTGATCATGCAAAACTGAACAACATGATGCAAACAGTGAACGTGATGGCATCAGTGTTATTGATTGATTTTAATAATGCGTATGTGTGTATATTTCTATTTTGTTGACATTGTAAACCTGACTGTAAATGTATGCAAATCAGCCAATTGGCATAAAAAGCAAATAAACTTTACTATACTAATAGAATCCCAGAGAGAACCCGCCGACCGTTCAGAAATCATTTGACAGTTAAATAGAGGATGACTAAGAAATTTAGAACTAACCCGGCTCCGGAGCCCAACTAGGCCCCAAAACTGGGGAAACATTTGAAAGTCATATGAGGGTTGACCAAAATTAGAAGCAATATTAATTCTAGACACACCAGAACTACCGGTACCGACTAGGCCGGTGCCGGGGCGGGAAAACCGGGAGAAATTTTCAAATTTAATTAACACCCAGGAATGATCACTCCCGATTCTGGCCAGGGCCGGAGCCGGGGTGGGAGAACCGGGAGAAATTAAAAAAAAATTTTTAATTTTAATTCTGACATGCCTGAAAGTGATAGATTAGAGAGGAAAATAGAACCCCAAGAATCCCTAGAAGCCGGAGCCGGATAAAAATCTGGGTCCGGACCCCAAGAAGAAATCGGTAACTTAAGTTGGCCCGCTTCCCGACCAAGGGAGAAAACCCTGGCCCGGAAGACTAGCTGGATAAACAGTAGAAACAATGTATGATGTGAGATCACTTGAACATCTCTGGTCGGGAATCCTTCTATCCAGCCAGTGAAGAATTAGTAGTGATAGGATATGAAGACCCGGACCGACTTACAACCCGTTCAGGCGCAGGCTGCGGAATGTTGATTGATGGAGAGCCGGTCCGACTTACAACCCGCTCAGGCCCGAGAAATGATGAACCCGACTCGGTCCTCATTGGCGCAGGATGTGGAATGTTGACTTTAGAAGGTGCTTGAGTAGAAATGACTGGTTTCTGAAGTGATGAACGAGGCGAAACCCGAGGCTTTTTCGCACTTTTGCTCTTTCCCGTCATTGATGATTTTGAACCCCCGAAACAGTGAAGATCAGTAAGACGTAAAACACTCTTGGACTTGAATAAGCATTTCCTAGGAACAGTCAGTTCCGACGTTTCCCCTTCAACAATATCAGGAAATGAAACGTTGGCAGCTGACTGGTCCAGGATCATTTTATTAATTCTGACATCAATCGACACATCTATATTGCTCACTTGTTTCTGCAGGCATTCCATTGATAATACAATCCTTTCAAGGATTGATGAATCAAGTGAGGGCTCGGGTTTGGCCTTTATTTTAATCGCAGACCCTAAAGGAGAAGAATTCCCTTTAGAGTGATCAGGTGTGTTTGGTTTGAAAAAGGCAAGTCTAGTAACCTGGGACCATGAGCTGCAAATAAGACAGGTTGAATTGATAGAGCACCAAGTGCATTTAAGGCACACATGGCCAGAATGATCTGTCTTGATGAATCTATGGCAGCTGGTGTTAGGACATCTAATAGAATGAAAAGCAATCTCCTTTTCTTTAGACTTGACTTTAATATTCTTCGGAGACTTTTTCAAATCTGAATCGTAACAGAGAAAGAGTTGATAGGGTAAAGTCCCGAAGATAAAAAGGGATCAGACAGCGCTGAACCCATTAAACAATAGAGACCAAACCAGTCTCTAAATTATTTAATATTGGTTTTTCTTTAAGAGAGTATGTTAATGAGATATCATGGATTTCATGCTCAAATGCTAACCAAGCGTGTACATAGGTAACTAAGCAAGCTACTGTAAGGAAGAAGCAATTATAGACAATAACTATGTCTAAAACACTCTGGGAAACTGGTAATACGCCTACCACGAAAATAGAAATGATCAATAAAATCAATCTTGATCAAAAAGACCTACAACCACTTATCTTAGGTCTTCTTTTTGTCTGACATCTTGTTGATCCTTTGAACGCTTGAGATAATCTCACAGCAGTATTTAAAAGTTTAAAACCTTTTTTAAATTGGCTATAAAATTGTTCACTACCCCTTCCTTCACTAGTAGGAAAAGGAATGAAGACTTGGTTGCTACAACAAAGTCATGTAACGGCTGTCAGCCAATGAGATTGTCATTATGCCTTATGACTCACTCATTGGCTCTGGGTTATGTATTAACCCTCTTCCTGCCTCATTCTGAGATATAGCATTCAAGCGAATTGCTATGGATCTCATCATTGGAGAGAAATGGAGATTCCTGAAGAAACCTTCAGTCACTCTGTAACCACAAAGCACTGCAAACATTGGCTGTAAAAATTTCATCCTACTAAGCTTCCCTTCAGAGAAGGAAAGAGCAATAGTAATGCAAGGAGGTAGGTTGTAATGTAGTAATAACTTGATGTGTCTGTTTGATGGCTAAAATGTGTATGAAATCTCATATTAGTAGCTTTCATAAATGATGACATCTGCAATTCATGATTTCTAAATAACTTGTCATCTGCATTGACATGTTGAACAATCTTATTAAAATGCAATCCCAAATGTTTCAAATCTGATTCAGTAACCAGACCAAAATGATGGGCCACGTGACCTATGAAGGACAATATAACTCGTCGGGACCTAGAGTTTGGAGTTGTCACATGGACATCATGAGGAAAGGTTTCCTCTATCATATGTAGTGTTGATCTACCATCAGTCATTATAGATGCTCTCATAGTCGAAATATAATCAAATGTGCATCTAGCCTGAAAGCAATATAAGGTTTTACTCGCATCCTCAGCAAGAATGTGCCGGGGTAAAATAAATGAAATCACCGATTCCTTTTTTTCATGAGACAGTTGATACTTACCTCCCTAATACTCTTTGATATTGCTAAATATCGGCTTTCATTCAATAAAAACTCAGATTAAAAAAGATAGGTGCCCCTACTGGGCAGGTAGTCAGGTGATAGTCTGGCGGCTGCTAGTCCCAACCACCGCGCATGCGCAGACTAGTACTTCCTCTGACTAATTTATTGGCTGACACTATGCAACTTTACGAGAGCCTGAAGACCGAGCCTCTTTGGGGCGGAGAGGCCGGGTCTGTATTAGGGATGTAAGTATCAACTCTCTCGTGAAAAAAGAAAGTGATTTCGTTTATTTCACTTGAAGAGTATACTTAACTCCCTAATACTCTTTGATATTGCCAGAATTCGACAGAGAATTCGGCGGGAGGGAGGCGAGATCAAAAGACCAGCTCTTTCCTATGCGCTTTTCTGTGTTTAAGGCACTTAAACTTCTGAAACTGTGTTAAAACACAACCAGGGATAGATTTGAACATCGGCTAACACCACCGTGGCTGAGAGATGACCATATGTCATATGTGCAACACTCTCCTCCCCCCCACCCCTTCCTGGGAGGAAGACTGAATGACCTCAATGTCCCATACGCTCTCTACGTACAAGTGCCATGTACTATCGGACGTTTAAAATGAAAAGGCTTCATTTTCGTATACTCTCAATAATGAACGACATAAAACACGAACCATCACCATGTTAATAACGAAGGCTCACGTGACATTACAATTAACAACGGACAACACATAAACAAGACTGACCTTGTCGAGGCTGGATGCTGTCCTCATCTTCCCCTTGGTGAACGCTGATGCAGTCCTAAAAAGTGGTTGTCTACATTGATTAATTGTGAAATATATAAAAAATGAGGAAACTTCATCAAAATATGTACACCTAGATTCAAGGTGTCACAGAGATAATGGTCGGTAAAACTTGAGTCACAATGCCACTGGGCTACTGACATAATGTCATCCACAGGAACCCCATTAAACAGGGCAGTAGAAGTCACTATGTCAATTTGTTTACCTGTGGCGGATGTATGACAAAATTGAATACACTCTACAATCCACCTGGAAATGGTGTCCTTAGACGCCCTGCCATGGGGTTCAATATATGACAACCATAATGCTGACGGGTCCGTCCGCCATTCCTGAGTACATTGTTTGTACCGGTTTAATGCTCGGACTGGACACCATGCTTTTGAATCAGGACCATATCTAGTCAAAGCTGGTAAAAATATAGGTTGACCTGGATATTTCAGACTGGTTCTTAGCCATGAAGTTTATCCTAGGTAGAAGCCTAAGGCCTTCCCCTGTAACCACAAAACGGTCCGCCTCGGCTGATAAGGCATGAATTTCGCTTCTCCGGCCACAGCAATTAAAAATACAGTTTTAAGAGTCAACATTTTCATAGAAATGGAACTTAGTGGTTCAAATGGCTTATCAGCTAGTACCTGGAGCACTAGAGACAAACTCCAAGACAGAATCACTGGGGGATTCCTTGGTCTTAGATTGCCCATGCCCTTAATTAAAGTATTTAATGTACTTACTTCATCACTTCCCCTATTAGCAAAACAAGGGATAACTGACATTAAAACTGATTTATAACCAGCAATAGAGTTAGGCTTGAGGCTATAGGCATCATACAGGTGACAGACAAAATCGGCTACTACCTGAATAGATGAATATATTGGATTAATACATCTTTTTGAGCACCATTATGCAAATCTGTTGATTTTATAATTATATGCGCTGGAGGTTGACCCCCTTCTGGTTTTTGCCATGAACATGGCTGCTTGCTCAGAAAAGCCCTCCTTAATTCTGGATTTCTTGACAACATCCACGCAGTCAATCGGAACATTGACGGATTGTTGTGAAGGGCCTTGCCCTGGAAGATAATATTGTCCATCAGAGGTAGAGGAACCGGATTGCAGACCAGAAGGTCCAGCAGATCCGTATACCATGATCGGCTTGGCCAATTTGGGGTGATCAGAAGCACTTGGCACTCCTCCTGTCTGATTTTCTGAAGAATTTTTGGAATCAGGATTGCTGGAGGGAATGCGTATGCATACATTCCCACCCAGCTGATAGCTAACGCATCTGTTGCGATAGCGCTTGGATCTGGAATCGGAGAGACGTACGTCGTCATCTTCGCATTCTTCTTTGTTGCGAATAAATCTATGTTGGGTTTCCCCCAGTGGTTGAACAGACGATCCGCCACACATTGATTTAGTTGCCATTTCATAGGTAAAACACTCATCCTTCGGCTCAATGAGTCTGCTAACAGATTTAACCTTCCTGGAATATGAACTGCTTTCAAGGTAATCCTGTGATTCAGGCACCAGCAAAGCAGTTTCCATGTCATCATACAGACACTTGGTGACTTCGTTCCGCCCTGGCGGTTTATTTAAGTCACTACTGTTGAGTTGTCTGATCGAATTAGAACACTCTTGCCCTGAACTTTCTGTAAGAAATGTTCCAGGCCCAGAACTACTGCTCGTAATTCCAGTAGATTTATATGATCTTTTGACTGTTCCAGATTCCAAAGCTCTGATATCGTGGATTCTTCCAGGCAAGCTCCCAACCCCTCCATCGATGCATCTGTATACATCATTAACTGAGGGTGAGGAGGGGTTAGCATCACCCCACCAGGAGATTCTCTGTCTTCAACCACCATTGAAGGTGGTGAATTAGAGGCTCCAGCACTGACATGTTTGAGTCCAGTGAACCTGTACTCTGGGTCCATTGCGTCATGAGAAATAACTAGATCGGCGGCCTGCGTAAGGCTGCCTGAGGAATGACTGGTTCCAGAGAAACCATCAACCCCAGCATTCTCAGGTAAACCCGTGCCAGGACATAATGACTGTTGCACACTGACTGTATTACTGAGATGAGTATTTGTACCCTCTCCTGAGTAGGATAAACATATCCTATCTCCAGATCGAAGAACATTCCAGGTAGATAAACTTCTGGGATGGAGTCAGCTCTGATTTCTGAAAATTTATTATCCAGCCCAAGTCTGTGAGAGTCTTCAAAACTATCTCCAGATTTGCTGATAAACTTTCCTGGTTGTGTGCTTTTAACAGCCTGTCGTCTATGTACGTGTGGACTGCTATGCTTCTCCTGCGGAGGTATGCTGTTTATCGTAAGAACCACCCTGATGAAGACCCGAGGAGCTGTAGAAATTCCGAAGGGATAATATCCTGAATTCCCACTGTCTGCCCTGGAATGAGAATCTCAGGAAGTGACAGAAACGCCTCGCTATTGGAATGTGAAAATAATCATCCTTCAAATCTATTAAAGCTGTCCACATTCCCTTCTCCAACCCTGCCAACACCGATTTCACTGTCTCCATTTTGAAATTGGGTGTGTCTATGAACTTGTTCAATGGCTTGATGTTGAGAATTGGTCTCCACCCTCCAGTGCTTTTCGTTACTAAGAACACGGTTGAATAGAAGCCCGGGCACTTCTGTGCCGGCTGAATTGCTCCTTTTTGTATGAGGGAATTTATTTCTTCCTCTATACACAACCTTTGATCTGGATCTCTTGGAATTTGAGTCCAGACTGGCACTAGAGAGAGTCGCGATGGAGGGCCTGTTATCCAATCGGGATGATACCCGACTGAAAGCCATCGCAAGACTAAACGGTCCTGAGTGAACCGTTCCCATTCTTGCTTGTGGTGGGCCAATCGGCCTTCCACTGGACCACCTAGGGAGAGAGGTGGACATAAGGAGTGCAAGAGTGGCACTGTCTCCTTGGCCAGAAGCACCGGAGTGGTTCTCACCATGATAACCGACCCATCAGACACGAATACCATGACCAGATCCTCGCGCGCCACAACTAGCGCCACGCGCACCTTGGTGCGCGGGCGGCTGCCTGCGCCGGAGGAGCCTGCGCCCTCCTCGCTGCTGGCCGAACGGCTCGTGGCCGAGGCTGCGCTGGTGGCTGCCCTCTGACCTGGCCACCGCCACCTTGAGCCTGCCGGGGATGATACGCAGGGGGAGCTGCGCGAACGCGCACTCGGAGCACTTCAAATTGCCCGTGCAGTGCCCTCTGGTTATTGACTAGGGTGACCGTCTCCTGGAGGTGCTTACATCCCTCGCCTCCAAAGAGACCAGGACCTGCCACAGGCGTACACAGCAGCCTATTATACAGGTCCTGAGACGGGCACAGATTGTCTAAAGCAAACGTTCACCACGCCCGGACACTCCTAGTCACAGACCGGGTTAAACAATCCAGAGCCAGATTGATACCATCCTGGATGGCTCTCTGGACCGTTACAGGACTCGGCTGGCGCGATGCGGATGACATTACTACCCCTTGTAACAGCTGGGAGACATGAGAAAGTGCCGCAATAGACGCTCTCCCACTCCTCCGCATCGTGCAACGCGGTGTTTGCTGAACGCAAAGCGTTCGAGCACAGCGCCCCCGTGTCCGATCGGGAGCCTGGCCGCGTGTCCTCACCTAACGCCGCACGGTCATCCACACTCGGCTTAGGTACCACACTGTATTTCTGATATTCATCAGACACGATGCGGCAACGCCTTGCCACCTCGCATGGGGCCTTCGTGAGCCGTCCATGCGCCTTGATGGATGTCTCTGCTGCCGTGAACATATCTACAATGTTCCGCCAGCGGCAGAGACGGCATAGCATTAACAGTCGGCTTACCTGCCAACCACGGACGGTGATCCCGCTGGCTAGCCGACTGTTCCAAGCGTCCGACCAGTCCTCCTCTGTGGCCACCTGCGAAATCTTTACAAGACGAGGACCTTCGTCTTCATCCTGAGCATTCGCAAGCGTGTATGAGGCTGGCTGACCTGACACTCCTGGCAAGCCAGTGAAAGCATGCGGGCCCGAAAGAGCAGGCATACTAAACTGACTGGCTTGACCAGGAGCAGGCGCCGTGGTATTGCGTGGGGAGAATTTTGCCACACCACGGCCCTGACCAGCACCTGCTACACTCTCGGCAAGCCCAGGCATGCGGTAGACCTGGCCATCAGAGCCAACCCGGTCCACCTTCTGTGCCGTGAACCCTACTCCTGCATGAGTAGAACCATGGACAATGTTGCCTGTATTCCCCGCGAGGGGTGCACAGACGTCAATGTCCATGGTCACGGCATCAGAAGGAGAACCCAACAGATAATCCTCATCATCCTGGCCAGAAAGATTAGACTCCGGGTCAGCGAAGAATGCTAACCCGGACTGGCCAGGAAAGGTACCATAGGAGGAGCTGGTACCTGCGGTGTGCAGATATTCATGGGCTGATAAGCAGGCACCAGGCTCCAGTGACAACCGTCCACGGATCACCGGCGCGGCAAGCCTGCTGCCAGTGTCCTGGACCGACCCCTCTAATGGGGCCACCTCTGAATCCTGCTCGAAAACTGGTATTGTCCTAAGGAAACCTGATTCAGAGGCGGGGATTATCTGATCCGAGGCAGATGAAGAGGACAACAAAAGATGTGGTCCCGGAAGCATGCCATGGAACAACTCTGGACCCAAATCCTTGATTGTCCTCTTCATCTCTCCCAACATCTTAACTCGGAAGGCCTCCATATCCACAGTGGACGAGGCCTTCCTCTTACCCTTCTTACCCAGACCAACACGCCCACTATAGGCGGACACGCCCAGTACTTTGTTATTACACTTTTTAAAATAGGTGCTCCCACAGCTCATCTTTTAAATCAGAAAAGGTAAACCACACACTTTATAGCGACGTCACCATTTTCGCCGCTGACAACAAACCCCATTATGTCATACCCATTGTCATCACTTCAGCATCTTTTAAAGATGCCTTCAAAATAATGGCATCCCAATATGGATACAAGTGCAAATGCTCTGTCTCCCTCTATTCTTATGAAGCAACAACAAAGACAGATACTCACCAGTCCTTGAGTCATCCATCCTCTTTATTTATTTTTCATTCATTTTATTTACAATTTTTCATACATCATTGAAAAAATACATTATACATAATAATACATATCTATATCGATTTTGTAAAAACCTGATACTTATCCTTGGATTTCCCAATACTCCCAAGACCAACAGAGGAGAACCAACATAACTTCTATTTTAAGATATCTAACGCCTAAAAAAACAGATGCTATATCAGAAAAAAGTGGAGCACAAAAATGCCCACTCCTAGTTGACAAAACTTCGCCTCTGATGAGTTCCGCTCAAGGAATGAAATGCCCCTAGTCTGAATCAAAAACAGTGATGACTACATGATCATTACCCACAAACAGCCCAAAAAAATTCCTCCACTAAAGGAGTAAGAGACCCACGAACTTGACCGACAGAGACCCTTAAGACATTCATCACCAAAACAAACTCAACCGTTAAAAAAACTGAGCCACCAAAATAAAGTTTTTTCCAAAACCGCCAAAATGGACACAACCGGTAAAAAATCGCCAACCGGCAAAAATAACCACAACCGCAAAAAAAGTTATAAAAACCGCCAAAATGGGAGAACCGGCAAAAAACTCACAACCGGAAAAAAATACCACAACCACCAAAAACGGTCACAACCGCCAAAAATGACACAACCGGTAAAAAAGTCACAACCGGTCAACTTGACCCCCAACCGGTAAACTGAAGGTCAACCAGCAAAAATGTCTCACCAAACCTCTAATGGGAAAACCGCCAATCTGGTTTTTCTCTGCCCATATATGGTCAAGATCTACTCAATCCACAGGCTCACCCAGGAAGGGTATAAAAGGGACGAAAATTCCAGTCCAGATCATTCAGACTTTTGGTCTCACATTTGCGACCAAGCGTCAGGCTAAAATACCTACGACATTGGTTTCCCGATCTGATTACGTAGTTATCATCACAGCTTAACACGGTAAACGTGAATCCCGGAAACACATTACAACGGAACAAAACTCGCTAAAGTGTAGTTGAAATCACCTGATAATTCAGTCCTGGGCCCTCCTCTGGAGATGCAAAGAGAAAGTACTAGTCTGCGCATGCGCGGTGGTTGGGGCTAGCATCCGCCAGACTGTCACCTGACTACCTGCCCAGTAGGGGCACCTATCTTTTTTAATATGAGTGTTTATTGAATGAGACAATATTTAGCACTATCAAAGAGTATTAGGGAGGTAAGTATACTCTTGAAGTGAAAATGAGCATGGATCTACATGTGTTACGATACACATGCTAGGATCAGGTAGCTGAATACTAAATGAATGAACCTATTTCTGCTCAGAGAAATCTGTCTGGGCCACCCTGTGATAAATCATCCCAAAATTTAATCTCTGAACCATGTGCTGGTACGGTTTTGCATGGACGGACAAAAGCAATGTCATTGTGACTAGGACAAACATCCTGATCAAGTATGAAATAGACAAAATTAAAAAATGTGTAGGAAGATAGAGTCAAGATTTCAATCAGGCATTCATATCATACAACCATATATACTTTCAATCAAACAAAAAAAATTCAGTAGAGTAGATAGAGTTGATGCGAACAGGAATGTTCAACCACCCCTGTGCACAAGGGTAGGTCTGATCACTAGTCCAACTATGCATGATGCTTCTGTATGTGTTTCCGTCTCTTACCCGTATATGTGCGTTTTACATGATATTCCCTAATGAGTTGTTGTGGTTTTGTATCACTAAGCTGCCATGTCGGTAAGGAAGCTTTATTCTTCCATCTGATTTTGTAATATTTCAGTCCTTTATGATTTCTACATACAAGTATTCGATCCACTTCCAAGGTTGGTTGTATTGTTATGTCAACATCAGCACCCTAATTGTGTCAATGGGGTTCGTGTGGGGACAGGTGTGAGGTCAATATGTGCATCAATCTCTCGTTGTGGAGATGATTCTCGTTCATCATCTTAGTCCAGTATGAGTTCAGGATTCAGTTCCTCTGTGGCATCCGTCAATGCTGGTGGTAAATTAGTTGGCCGCAACTTAGGATCAATGTATGGACGTAATCTGTTTGCATGGACATATGATTTCAATAAAGAATTATCAGTACATTTTCACAGTTTGTATGTGACATCATTCTGATTGATGCAAATATAATAAGGTCCAACATAGTGGTGTACTAGTTTTTGTGATAAACCAGTACGAACTCTGGCACACAATAACCAAACCCTCTGGCCAATATTGTATGATGTCTTATCATAATACTCCTTGTTGCGCTTCTGTGCTTGTACAATGTTGTCATGTGCAATTTCGCGTGTGACCTCAAAATCATGCATGATAGTCTGCAAATGTGAATGTGGATTAGCAGGTATTGATGGAGGAGGTTGAATACTATTGTCATGGTGCTATTAGGCCAGGTATAGGAAATTCTGTGTGGAATTATATATTATTGATTTTATCCAGCATAAATTAGAATGTTCCTAATCATGGCCAGCTGGGTCATGTGAAATCGGGCGTGATGATTCTGGGAGTATGGTGGACAGGGGACAATGGCCCAATTAATGGCCAGGACAGTGGAGGCCACCCAGCCTGCAGTGTGGACATAATGGATCACAGTGTTCCAGGACATGTGTATGCTGAACTTTTATATATGATAACATACATCTGAAAATACATGTTCATAATCTGATAACCATTTTCATTCTAAATTTGCACAAACATATATCAAGACATTGGCATAAGAAACCTGCATATTATTTTGGAAATAATTTGACTGAAAGTTGTTGCTGCCTCAAGCAGAAACAACTTTCGCTTTGATTGTCTTCAAAATAGTCATCCAGATTTTCTGATATTGTCAGTAAAATACTGTCAAGGCATACAGAATGAAAGTGGTTAATTATATTTTTATTTTATAGAATTGCATAAATCCTGTATTCACAAATACTAAACAAATTATTAATGATTTTAGACATGTTCTGACCTTATTTTGAACATGTCTCTTGACTACCTTTTTGTTGACTCTAACGACTACTAGCTATAAAATGTGAATAAATGTGTATATGAGAGAGATAGAGTGAGTGAGAGAAACAGTGAGAGACAGAGCTAGAGATAGATAGATAGTAGACAGAGATTTAAGCCAGAATAGTAGATAGATATAGTGTTCATAGTTTGGTATAGAAATTTTGCATCAACATCAGTTTGTATATAGTCAATTTAAAATTATTAAAAGTTGAAGTCATTTATTATTTGAAGAACCGCCTTGTTGAATATTATTCTTCGCCCATTTTCGCCTGCCACCTCATCCTGGCAATTTCTGAAGTGTAGCAGAGCTAATGCCACCAAGCTAATCTCCCTCGGTGCTTTAAGATAGGTGGAAATTAGCCTCGCTACACTATCATCAATAGGCAAATGAGCTTCACAACCATGTAATAGGAAATATGAGCTTAAAATGGTGGATTGAGTAGCAGGTGCAAAGCGAAATCCTGCTAGCACACTCGGGAGATCGGGCCAATTAGTTTGGTCATCATTACAGTAGGCTCGTAGGACTTTAATAATTTTACTGTTAAACCGTTCCACCATACCATTACACATAGGATGATAGGCAATAGTGGATCTTTTGTTGATGGAAAACATTTGACAAAGCTGTTTAACCAGCTGTGACATAAAAGTCTGTGCTCTATCTGATAGCAGTTCCTTAAAACAACCAACATAGAGTATTCTCACAGGAAAAGCTTCTCGCCACTTTGAATATATATCTATGATTAGAATGACATGTTTATACCCTTCTGGGGTGGGCACAAATGGTCCTAGAAAATCATGTAATATTTCAAAAATATCACCCACAGGTATGGGGTGGAGTTGTGAAGGTTTTGAAGAAGTGTCGTTTTGTCTGTTGGCAGGTTAAGCATGATTTAACATAGTATTGTACTTCTGAATACAAACCATCCCAATAGAATTTGTTTCTGTTAAACGAGTATGTGCGGTCTATGCCACCATGACCAGCTAATAAGCTGTCATGATATGACTTTAATACTTCATCAGGAAGAGAAGTTGGGATAACTAACTGTTTCACAGTACAATCTGCCTGTGTTCCCTTTCCACGCAGATAATAAAGATGAAATAAAGTTGAATTGTCAATGATGTGGTCTTGCATTCAAGAATTATCCTGCATGCTAATTTATCATCTGCAGGCAAGATTTTCTGCTCTAGGTAGTCAAAAATAGAAGATAGTCTCCAGTCAGCTCTCTGCTCTGCAGATATTTGATGAGGAGTCAAATCTAGCATCTGCTCTATGTGTTCAACAGGAGAGAGAGAGAGAGAGAGAGAAATGTAGCTAGACTCTGCAGAGGCCAATGCAGTCACTGCTGGAATCTCTTGGTCAAATTTGTTTACATTCTCTGAGCATGTTTTATGTAGTCCAGTGGAGAGATCATCTGTTCCTGGTTTGTTTACATTTTCTGTGCATGCTGTATCTGGTGCACTTGGGAAAACAGCTGACTGAGGTGAAGAGTATTCACTTCTGCTAAGAGCATCAGCATTTAAATGCTTTTTACCTGGCATGTAAACCATGTCATAATCATATTGTTGCAGAAATAGTGCCCATCTCGTGAGTCTTCCAGTGCCATCTGTTGTTGTGTGTAGCCATTTCAAAGCTGTATGATCAGTCTGTATAATAAATTTCTTAGGAGCCAAATATTCTCTATACTTTTTTATGCCAGAAACGACAGCAAGTGCTTCACGTTCTGTAATACTATATCGTGTTTCTGCATCTGATAGTGATCTTCCACCATAACTTATTACATAATGCTTAACATTATCATCTCTTTGTCCAAGAATGAAAGATATGGCAGTGCCACTAGCATCAGTATATAGTATAAAAGGTCTACTAAAATCAGGTAACCGCAATATGGGTGGTGCTAATAGAGCTTCTTTGAGGGTGTCAAATGCATGCTGGCATTCATCAGTCCAAACAAATTTGACATCTTTGCGAAGCAATCTGTTAAGTGGGGAAGCAATTTCAGCAAACCCTTTCAAAAAATCCCTATAAAATGAACAAAATCCTATAAAGCTGCGTACTTGTTTGACAGACTTAGGTATTGGGTAGGTTTGAAGGACTTCAGTGTTTTCTGGATTTACCTGCAATCCATTAGCTGTCAAGATATGACCCAGGTAAGTGATAGATGTATAGGCAAACTACATTTCGGTTTCAATTTAAGACCTACGGAGCGAAATCTCGCGAAAACATTAGTGAGGTGTGTTAAATGTTGAGAGAAGTCTTTACTAAATACAAATATGTTATCTACATAGGCCATTGCATAATCCCATGTAATACAACGTAATAATTCTGTCATCACTCTTTGAAAACAACTACTACCATTCCTCATTCCCTGGCGTAGAACATTAGAATGGAATACTCCGAAACTCGTAATAAATCCTGACTTATGGGTAGTGGCAGGGTACAACGGTATTTTAAAGAAACTAAAAGTAATGTCTAATGAACTGAAAACCTTAGCATGTGACATAGCTACCTGGTCATTAATATCCGCAAGCCTAGGAATACTCCATGTCATTTCTAGTATAATTTTATTAAGTTCTCAACTGTAATCAACTGTAAAAACAATAGGAATTACCGCCTTTCTTCTTAACAAGAACAACAGGGGCATGGTATGGTGTAGATGATGGTGTCACCAATCCAGCATCGACCAATTCCTGGACTTGAGTTTCAATGACACGACGCATTTCAGCTGATGATCTATAAAGCCTGTTCCTAACAGGAATATCATGATATGTGTGAATAGTGTGTGGTGCTAGCTTTGCTATGCTGATTTCTGATATTTTTGTGGCAAAAATATCAAGATGTTGTCCTAATTGTTCTAACAACTCCCACCTCTGACCATCTGTCAAGTCAGAGTTCAGGTCAAAACCTAGCTCAGAGGCAATGTAAGCATAGTGCGATGCTAAATCAGCGTGGCTCCTCTCAGATGCTGTGTTAGTGTCAGCTGTCCCTGGTTTGTTTACATATGCATGCTTGCATTTATGTCTGAATATCTATGCCAGACACGTGTGTGCGCAAGCGCGCGCGTGCGTGTGTGAATTGACTTCAGAGTGTAGGATTATAAATCTGTAATCCACAGCATTTTGCATTATGACATCAAAGAATGAGTATGTAGGAGATTTGTTCTTCTAAATAAGCTTTTAATAGGCTCCAACAATATGCAATCTGTGGATGTGGAATTTCTGATGGGAATAGATATTTGTTTAATAGTGTGCAGGGATGGATACAGCAGACCGAATTCTTAGTAATGATGCTTTTGGAGCTTGCCCTGTAGGTGGGGCTTAGAATACACCTTCCGTATCCTCTGCATGTCGTAAGAGGTGACTAAAGGAGGTAAGGGTGAGGTAACCCTGACAGAAACCTCGAGTGCTGAAGACGGAGGTTCCAGGCCGCACGGCGCACTCTAATAAACCATGGATCCACGCACTTAACGCTTATGATCATGTCGATAGTCACTTACAGGACTGGCGGTATGATCAGCGAACGAAAAGAAGAAGATGCTTTTGGAGTGTTCATAGAGATGCTTTTGGAGTGTTCATAGATATTAAAGGACACATAGACATGTCATCTTGTAATATTAGTGTGTTAGTATTAAAGTCAACAGTCACGTTATAAGCGTGTAGAAAATTGACGCCAAGTATCAAATTGTATGTACATTGTTCTATAACGTGAAAAGTGTGTACTAGATCAAGTGTTCCAACACGTATCGGCAAATGAACAATGCCTTTTTGTAATTTCTAATTTTTGTCTGACCCACTCCCTGAACCAGAGGTGTATTGGACTGCTGAAGGGGAAATTTTTTATGTAACTGATATTTTCTGCATTTATCATAATGAATATAGGAAATAACAGCACCTGTGTCAACCAATTCCAGAATTCTTTTATTCTGCAGAGAAATAGAAATGTGATTATGAGATGATACGGTTGACAAGCAGACAGGCACATCATGAGAAGATTTATGTGTATCAGAAAATGATGACCTGGATCTAAGAAATTTCTTAGGATTTAAACATCCCTTAACCACACCTGTGTGCTGGAAATGTTTCTGCATGTGGGGTGCATCTCGTGAACCTAACATCTGGCCTTGCTGGGATTGACGATGGCATACCCATGCAAAATGGTCAATGTAATGACAGTAGCGACACTACTTTTATAGCAGGGCACTAATGAGTAGCATTGAACTCACCTCTGCATCTAAAACAGGAGCATGCATTCCTATTGTACTGCTGTCTCCCAAAGTTTGCCTGGCCATGACTCTCCATGCGACAATTAGAGTATTGTCCATAGTGATTATTCTGGCCATCTCGTGGTGATGTAAAATTCACATGACATGGTACCAGGGAACTGACAGGTGAATTATTCTGAGATCGAGTCCTAAATGTTTGAGCAGAATTAGTGATAGCGTTCACACATGTTGGTAAATTCCTCAACATCCCTAATGTTTGTTAATATTGTCGCGATGTCGGAATCAGCATCCTGCCCAACATCAACGCCGTGCAAGTTCCAACGCGGCCTCCATAGAAGTTGGATTGCAGAGCATGGTAAATCTATGTAAGCTGAGAAGCAATCCCTGAATAAAACATTCCAATATTGAGTCACTCGACCTATCCAGTTGGGCATCCATTCTCTGTATCTCTGCAGCAAAATCTTCTACCGACTCATCTGGTAGTTGCTTATGCGCTAAGAATGTTTGAATTCTGAACCATCTGTTTGAAGAGTGCGGTTTGAACCGATTGAGAAATAAAGTGGTAAGTACTTCAAATGTCTCAACCTCCTGAATCTTAACATGGTCAATCCAAGTCTGTGCAGCACTGTGCATTAAATAAAGGAAAGTGTGCATGTTTTGTATCATTTGTCCATTGTTTTAATACAGCATACCTATTGAACCTTTTCAGCCATGCTTCAAATTGATGAAAATGTCTGAAACTCGATCTTGCTCTGTAACTCCCTATAATAAAGCAACCTACCACTTCTCAGTTGAATCCCTTGAAGGAGTGCAGAAAAAAGGTGTGCATAACGGAAATTTGTTTGTATTTCATGTTGAAATGGGATGTAATGCCACATAAAATTGCCGCAAACTCCTGAAACTCAAACTTGCTCTGTAATTATGAAAAATATTAGTTTTCCGCACTTTTTCGCAGTCTCAACATATTTTTTGCAACCTACCAATTCTCATTTGAATCCCTTGAAGGAGTGCGAAAGTACAGAAAACGGATAGTTTCATATTTCATACGTCAAAAGGGGACATTACTCCATCAAAATTGACGCAAATGCCTGAAACTATAACTTGCTCTGTAATTATGAAAAATATTAGTTTTCCACACTTTTTTTCGCAGTCTCAAGATATTCCACTGAGAATTGGTGAGTTGCTTTGTTATGAGAAATTTCAGAGAAAATTTGAGTTTCAGGAGTTTGTGTCAATTTTTATGGTGTTAAGTCGGCCCGTTTTGACCCTTGAAATATGAAAACTATCCGTTTTCCGCATTTTATTCCGCACTCCTTCAAGGGATTCAAATGAGAAATGGTAGGTTACTTTATTATAGGGCGCTATAGAGTAGGTTTTAGTTTCAGACATTTTCATCAATTTCCACACACACACACACACACACACACACACACACACACACACACACACACACACACACACACACACACACACACACTCTTTCGACTTATGAAATACATGTGAAAATATGTGGAAAACTAATATTTTTTTGGATTTCATAAGTTGAAAGGGGGGGATTAACACCATGGAAAATTCATGAAAACTCCAACTTGCTCTGTACCTCTGTGTAATAAAGCAACCTACCAATTCTCATTTGAATCCCTTGAAGGAGTGCGAAGTGTACAAAACAGATATCTTTTGTATTTCATCTCAAAAGGGGACATAACTCCATCAAACATTGACGCAAATGCCTGAAGCTCGAACTTGCTCTGTAATTTCTCATAACAAAGCAATGTACCAATTCTCAGTTGAATATCTTGAAAGACTGCAAAATATAGTGTGGAAAACCAATATTTATTGTATTTCTTAAGTTGAAAGGGGACATTAACTCCATGGAAAATTGATGAAAATGTCTGAAACTCGATCTTGCTCTGTAACTCTCTATAATAAAGCAACCTACCAATTCTCAGTTGAATCCCTTGAAGGAGTGCAAAAAAAGTGTGGAAAACGGAAATCTTTTTGTATTTCCTGTCGAAATGGGATGTAATCCCACAGAAAATTGCCGCAAACTCCTGAAACTCGAACTTTGTCTGTAGTTTGTCATAACAAAGCAACGTACCAATTCTCACTTGAATATTATGAAAGCCTGGAGAAAAAGTGCAGAAAGCTAATATTGTTTGTATTTTATGTCGAAAGGGGCCATAACTCCATAAAATTGACAAACATGACTGAAACTCAAACTTGTTCTGGATCTCATTATACTAAAGCGATGTACGAATTTTCCCTTAAATATCTTGGAGTGTGAAAAAAAGGGTGGTAAGCTGATATCTTTCGTATTTCTTAAGTCGAAAGGGGGCATAATTCCATAAAGAATTGATGCATATGCCTGAAACTCGAAGTTGCTCTGTAATTTCTCACAACCAAGAAATGTACCAATTCTCAGTTGAATATCTCGAAGGGTTGCGATAAAAATTGTGGAAAACTAATATCTTTTGCATTTCAGAAGTCGAAAGGGGGGAAAATTGACTAAAATGTCTGAAACTAAAACCTGCTCTATAATGCACTAAAGCAACCTACCAATTCTCATTTGAATCCCTTGAAGGAGTGCGACGGTGCAGAAAACGGATAGTTTTCATATTTCATAAGTCAAAAGGGGACATTACTCCATCAAAATTAACGCAAACGCATCACTCGAACTTGCTCCGTAATTATGAAAAATATTAGTTTTCCGCACAGTTTTTCGCAGTCTCAAGATATTCCACTGAGAATTGGCGAGTTTCAGGAGTTTGCGTCAATTTTTATGGAGTTACTGCCCGTTTTGACCCTTGAAATACGAAAACTATCCGTTTTCTGCACTTTCGCACTCCTTCAAGGGATTCAAATGAGAAATGGTAGGTTGCTTTATTATAGGGCGCTATAGAGTAGGTTTTAGTTTCAATCATTTACCCCCCCCCCCCCCTTTAGACTTATGAAATACATGTGAAAATATGTGGAAAACTAATATTTTTTTTGATTTAATTAATTTGAAAGGGGGGCATTAACTCCATGGAAAATTCATGAAAACTCCAACTTGCTCTGTACCTCTGTGTAATAAAGCAACCTACCAATTCTAAGTTGAATCCCTTGAAGGAGTGCGAAAAGTGTAGAAAACAGATATCTTTGTATCTCATAAGTCGAAAGGGGACATAACTCTATCACACATTGACGCAAACGCCTGAAGCTCGAACTTGCTCTGTAATTTCTCATAACAAAGCAATGTACCAATTCTCAGTTGAATATCTTGAGACTGCAAAATATAGTGTGGAAAACTAATATTTATTGTACTTCATAAGTTGAAAGGGGACATTAACTCCATGGAAAATTGATGAAAATGTCTGAAACTCGATCTTGCTCTGTAACTCCCTATACTATAGTAACCTACCAATTCTCAGTTGAATCCCTTGAAGGAGTGCAAAAAAAGTGTGGAAAACAGAATTTTTTTTGTATTTCATGTCAAAATGGGACGTAACGCCACAGAAAATTGCCACAAACTCCTGAAACTCGACCTTGGTCTGTAGTTTGTCATAACAAAGCAACGTACCAATTCTCAATTGAATATTATGAAAGCCTGGGAGAAAGTGTGGAAAACTAATATTTTTCATGAATTTTCCATGGAGTTAATGCCCCCTTTCAACTTATGAAATCAAAAAAAATATTAGTTTTCCACATATTTTCACATGTATTTCATAAGTCAAAAGGGGGCATAACTCCATGAAAAATTGACGAAAATGTCTGAAACTCAAACTTGTTCTGGAACTCATTATACTAAAGCGATGTACCAATATTCCCATAAATATCTTGCAGTGCGAAAAAAAGTGTGGTAAGCTGATATTTTTCACATTTCTTAAGTCGAAAGGGGGGCATAATTCCATAAAGAATTGACACATACGCCTGAAACTCGAACTTGCTCTGTAATTTCTCATAACCAAGCAATGTACCAATTCTCAGTTGAATATCTCTAAGGGTTGTGATAAAAATTGTGGAAAACTAATATTTTTTGTATTTCGAAAGGGGGGGATATCACCTCCTCAGTCATCCCTAACCCAGAGTTGCTGATAAAATTGACAATGTTATAATGCGTTGAATTTATTTTGTTTGGCAACATAGACTTTCTTCATACGAGGGTGTACTTAGATTGATATCCAATTTACTAATATGCTTGTTACATCTTTCCCATTATTTAGCTGTCTCAATCTTGTGTTCAATTACGGATTTAAGTTGACTAACTGCACGACATAATGTTCTCAGCCGCATCGGTTAATATAAAGTTTGAATTTATAAATGAAACCTATATATCAATTGCAACACTTGCTGAACTAGAGCTATGATAGTCATTTATAAACAAAGAACTTATTTCCAACGATAAAAATTCCGCAGTGATAGCGATTTTCCTCTAATGTTCGAATTCAAAGCTGAACCGTACATGTAGCTATCACTTTAAACATTTGATAAACTCCGATTTTGGTGATGTTTTTAAAATCTTTTTTAAAGAAACTTTGTCAAACGTTAAAATTGTGCCATCATATTTTACATGATGCTAACGGCGAGACTGGAGACAAAATGTGGAGCCACAAGATTGCCACTGCTCCCCTACATTCAAGCACTTACGATTGATGATGAGTGGTCAGTTTGTTACTTGACTGACCACATCGGCTGGATTGGTTACATTCAAACTGCGGAGTGCACTGATTGGTTACCAACCGTGCGCCCCGAGGTGAACATAATGCGACGGCCCAGAATGCGCACTGGTCAACGTACAGTGACCCAATAATTACAGAATCCCATGCCCGTTAATAATACATTAAAAAACTTAATATTTTTAACAAATGGCAAAACGTGCCACAATTGTTGAGACGCCAGAGACAAATCGAGATTGTATAAGCTCACATAAAATTTAAACCTTGGACAAATCTGAGGATCAAAGGGTTAATATGATCAGCCATATCAGCAACATACACAAAAACCATGCTATCAATCTAAGGCAATCACAGCAGATCTCACTTTATTGCGTTCCCGGGAGCGGGGCATGCTTTTATTTATTGCTGTCTAGAATTGCCTATACGTGCGGCCATTTCGCGCAGGGGATTGTGGGGCTGTTTCTCACGAGATCTTCATCGATACGGCTCTATTTTTAGATTGCTGGATATCTCATAATTATTATCTTCATGCCCGTGATTCATGGCGAGTTCTCTTATTTGTTCTGGTCCGACTGTAAGAGTTTACGCAGCGATGACCGCTTAATTATTTTAATAAACAGCCAACGGAATTCCAAATAACTACTCTAAATAAGTACTTGTGCTGGAGGACTCCGTACAAAACATGTTTATCATTCCTTCTGCAGATGAAAGTACTCAAGCACACGCCCACACGCGGCGTCTCTTATATGTCCACTTTAGCACTCTATCAAACTGACCACAAATGGCTTCTTGTGGTGATCGTGAGAAATGTCCTTTGCATTAGCTACTCGCCGGAGAACTTGTTTTGAAAGTTTACCACTGGAATGCCTTGTTGGATAACCGATCCTATAATTCCAGTAGTAAATTGCAAAAGAAAGACCACAATGGTCTCTTGGACGGCAATTAGACATAGGACATTTTCTATGATAATGGATTTTTCTGATCTGTTTCTGCAGTATATGACGTCATAATTATTTAGGTCAGATGTAGCTGGATGTCACAATCAAAATATGTAATGAATGACATATCTAGCTCCACCAGGAACATGGAATAGCCAGTCAAGCACGCGAATTGCACGTCTTTACTATTTAATCAACATGCTGTTGAATAGTTTGAAACTAATTTGACTAGACGCTGTTCGAATTGTATGTCTTTGCTATTTATTCAACAGTCATTTTGTACGATAAAGGCTGGATTCGATCTGTAACTGAAGTATATGATGTCATAATCATTTACGTCATATACAGGCTGACGTCACAATCCAAAATGTGTAAATGAATGGTGTATCGAGCTCAGTCATGAACATTGAATAGTCAGGCAAGTGTACGAATTGTATGTCTTTACTGTTTAATCAACATCGTGTTGAATATTTTGAAACTAATTTGACCTGGTGTTGTTGCGGCCAGAGGCAGCACACCTTTAAAAGCGCCCAGTCAAATTAGTTCCAAAATAGTCATCAGCTTACCTGTATAGTTACCTTGAAATTGGAAGTCTGGAAATTCATTATTCTGCATATATATATATATACATAGATTCCAACACACAAAAAAGAGGTGGAGCTTAGCTAGAAATAAGCGTGGCATACGTAGAAATCGATCCCTCTATTGAAATTGGTATGAGCAAATTGAGCATTACAGGGCTAACACCACTTGTTAATGCGTGGTCCACACAACATGGACCACTTGTATTAAGAGAGCACACATATTTTTAGGTCACATATTTTAACAAGGCCAATCATAGATTGTAGACCCTTGCCATTCCGAAAGCACGTAGACCCGAATACAATACACTCATCCTCTAGTGGAGCGACGGTAATTAATATCACTTGCTAATGGGCCTTTTCAGGTTGTCTATCCATCATATTACGTCATATGACGTCGTAATTAATTAAGTGACGCATTGGATAAAGTCATAATAATGACGTCATGACTGACTCGATTTAGTCCATCTTAAATGCTTAACAAGGGGCCCAATGGGCCTGTATCGCTCACCTGGAACATTGGCATTTCAACTAATCTTACTTAAGTTTTACATCCATCGGTGTCACTTCAAATGACTTTCAGTCAAATGATTTAGTTTTCGAGATATTGACAACAATCTCTGGCCTGGGTTTTTTGCATTAGTGAGTTTGAACAATACTTAAGTGAAAATAGATATCAGTGCTAACAACAGCTGGTTTCTTAACTGTCTCACTGCTGCAAGCCAGTGCAGCCAATAATTTCAATTTTCAAAAGCTCTTGACTTGTTGAATATTTTGAAAACAATTCGACTGAAAGTTGTTGGTGGCTTAGCCACCAACAACTTTCAGTCCAATTGTTTTAAAAATATTTATCAGGTTCAGAGATATAACCCTTGGAATATGTCGTCTGCAAAAACTCAGTCAGACGGTTACTAGAGGTTTGAATACAATTTGAAGAAAATGGTCTCTAAAGGCAGGTAGGTGGTCTTTATAGTAGGTTATTCCCCACCACCACACAATCCATTTAACACATGCACATCTGGCTGAATCACCAAGTTAGCAGCAGGGGTAGGGTGAGCTGGAGTTGATTTAGAAAATAATTTGACTGAAAGTCATTGCTGCCTTAGGCAGCAACAACTTTCGAAGGCAGCAATAACTTTCAATCAAATACATTTCAAATATTTTTAAGAGCATACATGTCAGAGCACATAATACATATCTTAAATATTCCTGCAGTATTGGAAAGGTTAATCTGTTAATTGGAATTTAATATTTTCATTTTCACACTACAGATATTAGATGCCGTCATTAACATTGTGACCAAGTTTGGTGTCAATCCGTCAAGAAATAACAAAATGAGCCGCCATTGTTGGTGACGGACAAACAGATGGATGGACGGACATACAGAAGACAGATGGGGTTATCGCTCTACGACAGCTGACTGACAAGTAAGCGGAGTTAAGAAAACTAATTTCGGCTTCAAAATCCATCAAATAAAAAAAATTGAATATGGCAGACAAACACGCTAAAATTTGATTGGTCCACGGCGGCCATGTTTTTTACCTATCAACTTCCCATGAACAAACTTTAATGGCCCTTACTTAGTCCATAATCATATCCCCCAAATTTCAGCCCGATCCGTTCAGCGGGTCTGCAGAATAAGTCGTTTTCACGAAAACTAGGTCATCCAAGATGGCCGTCGAACCATTTGACCAATCAAGTTCCTTCGAACAAACTTGGTTCAGCTCTTGCCCTATATGATATTTCGTGAGTTTTGAATCAATCCACTAAGCGGTTTCGGAGAAGATTTTTAAAGCCATTTCCTAAAACCGGCCAAAAATCCAAAATGGCCACCGGCCAAATCGGCTTTGTTTGAACAAACTTGGATCCCTATGCCCTAAGGATATTTCCTGCCAAATATAATTGAAATCGGCCCAGTGGTTATTGAGAAGTCTTTTAAAGGAAAAAGTTGACGGACGGACGGACAGACAGATGGATGGACGGACGCCAGACGGTCGCCATGGCATAAGCTCACTTGGCCATGTGAGCTAACAATCTGACACGTACGAATTGTATGTTTTTGTTATTTAATAAAAATGCTGTTGAATATTTTGAAAGTAATTTGATTGGGCTCAAAATTGTCCACGGCTTACTTGTAGTTTTCTTGAAATTTATTGTCTAGAAGTTCAGAAATCCATCGATCCCAACTCAAGAGTGGTATGGGTGGAGTTTAGCTAGAGATGGGCGGGGCATAGTTAAACTGGAAAGGTTCATTGTGTTAATAAACCACCACAGTTTTCGGTGCCCTATTGTCTGTAGTATGTTCAGCCCCATAATTTACCCCACATAGACTTGAGCTTTAATATGCTAGTTATATTCCGAATCTAACAAATTCTAGATGAAGTATTTCTAATACGCAAAATTTAGCTTAAATGATGGTGTATTCGTGGTTTTCGGTGCCCTACTTTCCATAATATGGTCAGTTCCAGAAACTTCGCTCACATAGACGTATAGGAGTTTGAATATGCTAGTTACATTGGCAATTTAAAAGAATTTGAACGTGAATTATTTTCGTCGTATGCGATGAATGTTTCAATGTTGGCAGATTTACGGTTTTCAATACCCTACCATCTGCAATATGTGTGGCTACATAAGTTCACCCATAGATAGGGATATGAATACGCTAATGAATCTTGAGATTTCTACCACGTAGTAATTTCATAATATTCAATTTAGTAGCCACGGACAGTTGTCAATGTCAACAATTTACTATATTCAGTATTAGAATCTCAGTTCCCGGTTTGTAATAATTTTTTTTACATAAAGCTGTATATAACGGACTATGTACTACTGCTTTTGCACGATTCTACCATCAAGTAATTTGGTAATATGTAGTTACATATTCGCCATATGGCCCCATTGTAATATGGTTGGTTCACATTCACCACATTCAGATAGGTGTTGATATGTCCTGACATATCGCTCATAATGGGTTCGGCCCAGAATATCACCCATATGTTTAGATAGGTATAGGCATAAGCTTACGACGTAGTGAGATTTAAAAATTTTGTAACATAAATAAGCTCAAACTTAGGCTAATTCATGGTTTTCATTGCAATACGTTCACCCCCAGAATTTCAACCACAAATACTTATAGGAAATATGCTAGTTGTATTCCGAATTTAAAAAAATTCTACAGGAACATAATTTCATAGTACACAATTCCATACAGAAAACTGGCGCAAATTCTGCCAGATCAATGATTTTCTGTCTTGGCGCAGTGGTCCAGTTGAAAGATGTCTGGTTGCTAATGCCATGCGGAGTTGCAGTATGACGGTTCGATCCTCATCCGGGGAGATGGTGATCAACAAATTAAACTAATGGGTGCATGACTGTCGGCTGGTTAGCATGTGGAAATTGAAGGCGCGCGTTGCCAGTGCGTCAATAAAATAAATACATATACTGCCAGAGCCGTGATGGAGTCAGACTACAAGAGGCTTAAAAAGCCTAGGATTGAATCGTGGCAGATGCATCCACAGATAGTCCCATATGAATCGTCAGAGTGTCAGTATATCATACATGTAAAAGCTGGCCGGCAAAACCTAGACTTTCTGTCTTGGCGTGGTGGTCCAGTGGAAAGATGTCTGGTTGCTGATCCCATGCAGAGTTGCAGTATGATGGTTCGATCCTCGACCGGGGACATGGTGATCAACAAATTAAACTAATGGGTGCATGACTGTCGGCTGGTTAGCATGTGGAAATTGAAGCCGCACGTTGCCAGTGCATCAATAAAATAAATACATATACTGCCAGAGCCGTGATGGAGTCAGAGTACAAGAGGCTTTAAAAGCCTAGGATTCAATCGTGGCAGATGCATCCACAGAGTCCCATATGAATCGTCAGAGTGTCAGTATATCAGACATGTGAAAGCTGGTCAGCTAAACCTAGACTTTTTGTTTTGGCACGGTGGTCCAGTGGAAAGATGTCTGGTTGCTGATGCCATGAGGAGTTGCAGTATGACAGTTCGATCCTCGACCGGGAAGATGGTGATCAACAAATTAAACTAATGGGTGCATGACTGTCGGCTGGTTAGCATGTGGAAATTGAAGCCGTGCGTTGCCAGTGCATCAATAAAATAAATACATATACTGCCAGAGCCGTGATGGAGTCAGAGTACAAGAGGCTTTAAAAGCCTAGGATTCAATCGTGGCAGATGCATCCACAGAGTCCCATATGAATCGTCAGAGTGTCAGTATATCAGACATGTGAAAGCTGGTCAGCTAAACCTAGACTTTTTGTTTTGGCGCGGTGGTCCAGTGGAAAGATGTCTGGTTGCTGATGCCATGCGGAGTTGCAGTATGACAGTTCGATCCTCGACCGGGAAGATGGTGATCAACAAATTAAACTAATGGGTGCATGACTGTCGGCTGGTTAGCATGTGGAAATTGAAGCAGCGCTTTGCCAGTGCGTCAATAAAATAAATACTAATAAAGTATCAGTTTAACAAATGTTTACTATACAGTAATTTCGTCATATGCAATTTAGTAGTGGCACACCATTGTCAAATTCCAATAATGTACTATATTCGGTAGCAGAAATATCTCTACATGCCTTGTAGCCAGTTTTCGAACATAAGGCCATATAGAACTCACTATGTTCTCGTGCTGTGCGAAATATTGTAATAATTCTACCACCAAATGTTTATTATAGTAATGTGAAAATATTTCTATATATCCCATATTATTAGCCGCATGTACTGGTAGAACCTGACTTATCAGGCTAATACCCTAACATGTGTACATATGGTCAACAAGATTGTCATCATTACAATGGTTGAAGCCGATTTTGGCCTTTTTGTCGAGCAAAAATATTTGATTTAATAGTTTGTCAGTTTCCAGTAAAGATATCATTTAATAGGTGACATAGATACGATAGCTAAATGAAACAGATCACGATGTCGTGGCTGTTTCCCACTGGGTCTTCACTCAGAATGTTTTCTACTATATCATTTTTGTTGGAGAAAACTAGGTTCACGGTATTGGTTCTATCCTGGCCACTTAACTTTGTTGAAAAGGTTATCTCTCGGTACAGATCGGGGTCCTGTATTGCATCAAAAATATACTTGCTTTGTGCATTTCACTAGCATTGCAGTGTATATTTCACCAATATATTTCCGGGTAATAAGCTCCTCATGTCTGTTTAAGAAGGTATCAAGATTTAAGTTTAAAATATTCTTTAGTCTTCTTTAATATGTTTGAATGGGTGTCAGGGTCTGTACTGCTTCTTTTCTACTGACTGGGTTGCCAGTTCTGTTGATTTCTTTATCTTTACAAGTTGTTGATACCTAATGACCCAAATTTGATCTGTTGCTCTCTGTTGATGCAGTAGTGCAATTTTCTCATCACTGGCTGCTCTTAATTTTGTCTGTTCCTCTCTCTGTTAAGGAGTTTGGCCTGGAGAAAAAGGATGGATGGAAAAATTGTTGGACTGACCAAAAACATAAGCTGCTTTTCCTAGCCCACAGCTAATAGTGCCCATATCTTTTTGCAAGAAATATTCCTTCTTTTGTGGTATTGTCCGCCTATATTTTTGTCATGAGTGGCTTGTATACCTTTATATAAGTTCATTTTTTCATGAAACAGTTGAGTTTATTCTCAGAATTATAATAACCTCCGGGCACGCTATTTACCATTGATGCCTTGCATCAATATGTGTACTTGTCATTACCTTTGCTTCATCTTCAGAGACATCACCATTTGCATCTATATCAAACTCAGGGTGAATCAGCATCTCCAGGACATCAATCCTGAAACACAAACAAGGTCATGGTTGACTGGCTAGAAATATTGAGTTAGTGTGTTTAATACTCATCATATACATTGGCTATGGCCAGACAAATGATGGAAGGTAAAAAGGGAATTCAATCAGAAAATGATCAACACATGCTAGATGATGCCTTTGTATAATTTAATTAAAATAAAATATATTATTTGCATATTTTTAAATTCCTAAATAGTAAATTTTGCCATGGAAGGTCACATTCCTCAATTTCCATGAGAATCACAGAGTTATGTTATCATGTGAATGATTGTTGTGGTATGAAGTGCAGCTCAGTCAAGACAATGGCATATTAATGAGATGCAAGATGAACAATAGTGTTTGCTAAACTAAAACTTGAATCAGACCTGATGTCCTGTTTTGTAACATTATTACTGTAATTTCCTGTTAATAAGATGCAGTTTTATGCCCAATTTGCAAGCTCTATGATGGGTGGGTGGGTGTGTCCCATGTATGAGGACAAAGTTTATCATATTTTTCTGCTCAAAATGTTTCTTCAGAACGAAATTCTGACATAAATTTTGTCCAGAAAATGGCATCTCAGCGAGTAGGGAACACTTTTATAAGCAATACATGGTACTAACGTGAAATGGCAGTAGACGCTGCTTTATATCCATAATAATTGTTTTATAGCCTGTTTTAACGAAACAAAACACTCAGAATGTTGAAATCGCCAATTTATATTATTTCCGAGTTCCGATTCGATAACTTGCATCATACTACACAATGAAAATATAGAATGGCTGTGTTTAGGAGAAAGCTAGTAAACATGACCTCTTGTTCCATTTTAGGAAGAATTTATTCGTCTGGGTTTTTGATTGGATCATCTTATTTTTTCTTCCTTATATTCTACATTTTGATTGGATAATTCCTCTTGCATGGCAGCTGATAGAAGAAAGTTGCTAAACACATAAGGTTTTTGGTAATTGCAAACTGTGTGAGATTGAATTATAATGAAGTTATTAATTTTATCCCCCGAAGATGGTTGGTTTTACATGTATTTTCATGAAAGAAGTGTGGAATCAATTAGATTATATTTTGAATATTTGCAGCAATACACAAGAATAATATAGCGCCAGTAGGCTAGTTAGGTATAGTAATTTTAATTTTACCAGTTATTGTTTTCTTTAAAATTACGTTTTTCTAAATTTCACACCATCTTATACACAAGAATAGGGCTTTTTTGGACAGATTATGAGCGCATCCTATCAAAAGGAAATTAGGGTAGTCATCAGTTTCAAAAGATGATTCGAAACCACGTACATTTTATCTTCTTCCTAAAATCCATGTCTGTTGACTCGTGGACAGACCCAATGTCAGATTGTGTCTTCAGAATCATATAGGATTAGTGAATTTATCGACTACCATCTTCAGCCAATTGCAAACAGACATTTTAGCTATCTGAAAAACACTGAAGACTTCCTAGCCCAGGTCTCTATGATCTTAGTCCCTCCAAATTCATTCTTAATTACGATGGACGTCGATGCTATGTACACAAACATTGATATCGAAAAGGGTCTAAACTAAATTCGTAGCGCATTTGCCGACTACCCCGACACCAACAGGCCCGCCAGAGAAGTAATAGCTCTATTGGAGCTTAGTCTGAAAGGCAATGACATTGAATTTGCTCGTGAAATTTCCCAGGAAATTTGTGGCTGCTCAATGGGTAAGTGTTTCAGCCAAGGTTTCGCTAACCTTTACATGGCAGAGTTGGAAAAGGAATCACTCAAAAAGTGTCCAAATCAGCCACTCATTTACCGTAGGTACCTCGATGACATTTTCATGATCTGGCAACATACTAAAGAAGCATTTAACACGTTTTTAGCCATTCTGAACAATCATGATCTGAATATCAAACCGCCTCGCATCAACTACTGCACAAGAAATCATTTCACCCACCGCATACTTTCAAGGAACTTGTAAAATCACAAATAATCCATTTTCATAGAAATTTGAGTGATAGGAAAAACTTTGAACAATCATGTTGGACTTTATTCAAAGCCCTCAAACCGAGAGGGTTCTTGGTTCCTACATAAAATAAAGTCTGAAACTTTGTAATTTGGAACTCATTCCAGATGTCAGAAATTCTGGGCCTACCAAAATTTGTCACAATCGTCCGATTATAGGTGAAGGAGGATCTCGGAAATGCGTAAAAGGTGTAAATTGAATAGATTTCTTCCTTCCCAGAGATCAAAGGGAGATTATCCCATTTACTCTCACACACAATCGGAAAAATGTTGAAATTGCAAAAATCCTAAAAGATGAATATCACAAATTACAGGACAATCTCAACAAGCGTCCAGTAATTGCATCTAAGAAAAATCTGAACCTATGTGACATCTTAGTAAAAGTCAAACTTAAATAAGTTTTCAAAATACAACTCTAGGATTTATCATTGTGTGATAATTAGGCCATATGGCATCACTTAAACAAAATGACAAGCTCAAAGTATAAAATAAATAAGAATCTTTTCAGTTTTGACAATATCAAATACATACATACATACTAAGTGAAACAATTGGAAAACACATCTCGGCTCTTCCTTCAGCGTGTAAAGCTTTTGTAGTTCGGATCGACCGGTCGGGTATCGGCCGTACCAGCTAAGCTGGGTACGCGCCGCCTGTCTAGGATTCGTTTCCTAAACACTCCCCTCTGGGTAGAGCTATAAGCGTATACAGGCCTATGGGAGAGAGAGCGTGTCGAAAAACGACTAAGTTCGTTAAAACGCATTATGTGCATGCGCGCGACGCTGTTTCTATGGAGCGCATAGTTGTGACCTAGATAGAATAGCGCTTTTAGTATACCGAGCTGGTACTCTGTAATTCTTAATGATTGTCTGTTCCCGTTAAATCTGGCATTACTCAAGACCATAATTCGACAGGCTTTCTGAATCTGTAAACCATTTCAAAATCGGTTATCCAGGAAAAACTCTTCTTGATTATCTTCAAAATATTGCCCTGACGTCACAACCACGTGGACACAAAGCTTCTAGAATGTTCTAGAACGTTCAACGACGCTATTATTAGTGACACTCTGATTGGCTGTTAATCGAGTGGTGATTGGACGAAGCCTGCGCCTGTGACGTCACGGAGAGTATAAAAGGAGAAGCGATCCCGAGATCGAGAGCATCCTCAGCCAGGGGACGAACAGGTTGGAGCTGTACCAACTATTATAAAGCGCGACACGCGTCTTTCTTCGCTATGAGTCAGGTTTTTATCCCGTAGTGTACAGTTTCCAACCCACCGCACTAAAACAATTTTGTAACTCCCCTTATACGGGAGTAGTTTGGAAACTTTTGATAAAAACGTTCACGAATACAACATCTACATTCGGAACACAAACTTGAGGTGAGGCCTTTGTGGCCTGATAATGTGAATCTACAGATGTAGAGGCAGGATGTTCTTTGGTGGATGACTCGCCGGATCTGCCGGCCACACCTGAAAGTGGTATTTCAAACGCCGCCGCACTAATCGTGTGGGTTCTTTCGACCATAGCAAGTGAACTCTGCCCGGTGCGTCTTCAGAGCTGGTTGACGTATCCAGCACTGTGACACTTTGTTTTGTATCTTCATCCGCATCTGACAACCCCCGCTAGTGATCGGGCTGTTTACACTTTCCATCCGTACCATCGGTGTACGGGAACTTTCTTCACTACATAGTACTATCGTATCTTTTGCTGACTGCTCGTTAGACATTCTGAATAGGCTTACAGTGCTGTGTGATGACACCCCCCGCCATGGCCGTTCTTGTGGGAATCTTGTTTGCGGGAACCAGCCTGCAGGAACCAGGCTGCGGGAACTTTCCAGCTTCCGGAGAGCGTATCATCTCATGTCGACTACAGATCTGCGTGTCAATTTCAGTGACACGTTAGCCTAACTTGGGAATGACTACCAAGTATTCATGTAACTATACTTCACCGTTTGATTATTTCTCTATATAGGTTTTGTTAATTATCTCGTATCCGTACTAACGGTTCCGATGACTAAAAGGAACCTTAACGGTCTTTGGACCGATAGTTATAATTTCTGTATTTGTTAATAGTTATTTTCATTTTCCTCAATGTGTTGTTAACCGCACTATAGTGGGTTCCTCAACCTGTATTACTATATATATCTTAATCATTGCCACCGTATTGTTTGTTCTGGTTAGATTACGTATGTATATGGCCAGTGGCCATCCGTTAAACTGTTTCGCTTAAGTTATAGAAAATATAGGAATGCAGTGCACCTAGGAAACACTATATAGCAACATTTATATATGCAGCATTTTCTCCCGCCACCAACAATTTTTCACTGAGGTCGCTGTTCGTGCTATAACTCTGTTTAGCCCGGCATGCTACCGACTAAAACATTTTCTATTCAGCTCGATAGGATAGGTTCAAAATGATTAGAGACACTTTCTTCATTACATACTGTAATATATTCTTCTCTTCCGGCAGTTCGATAATTTAGCCCCGCACTCCGGTAAGACTCATAACTCCAAGATTTTGTCTCTCTTCATATTCCTCTTAGCCTTGTGGCTTCTTAAATTATTTGGATGTCCCTATCCACACCATGGGCTGATCCGACTCTGGGAAACTATTGGGGTTTCCGAGAGGTGATGGCTACGGTGCGGTATCACATACACATTCCCCTGTATCTTCGGATACTTAGTAGATAGTACTTTAAGCCAATGTAGGAAAACATATGTATTAATTATTATTATATTTACTGATAATCCTCCCGCACTGCACTGCAAAACTGGCAACTTGTGTATAAACCTAACGTCAGGTTAAACGGTTAGTTCCATAGGACCCGGTGACGGGCGAGATATGTATGCTCACCGAATTCTGTTTAAATGTCTGGACATGATATTTAGATCTGCCACGCCCTTACGGGAAGGACATTTACGATGTGCATCCGTCTCTCTTGGCCCCCACCATAACGATAAGAGATATGGCCTAACAATGCTTCCATGAAATGTGAACCATGTCCTGTAATGTTTCATGTGGTTGCAAGGCGGAATGTCCGGATTCTCACCCAGTTCGGAGATCCCGCTAAGTAACATGTATGAGCGCTGTGCGCAGTATTGATGTCCCCGGGCATCTGTTCTCCGTGACAGCCGTGTCTAATAGCTAGGTAGTTATCGGCCAGTTGCGGCCTAAAAAAATTCTTGTTCCGAAAACAACTAAACAGTGGATTAAGCAGAGCAGAAGGCCCGCAGAAATAAAGCGGCAACTACTAACTCAGCATATTAGGAATCACATAAGACGGTGACGGTGACGAAGGAATCCATCGGGAGTCTTCCATCCCGTCTTCACGTAAAACAGTACGCACCCCTATAGTCATAATCTCACTAGGTATGGTCTTCTTCTTACTACAGCATCTTTGCTTGGAATATTAGAGTGGGCCCATTTTTGCCTGCTACTCTTCTCCCACTTTACGCTGTGGCAGCACCTTCCCAAGATGGAGGCCCGCGCGAGGCACTTGCCTCTCGCAAGGATTCAGCGACGACGGTCCATGCCAGGATAATACTCCTCACCCTAACTGACCAAGAGGGTTAGGCTCCTCAAAGCTTGGTTAGAACAGGCGACAGTGGGCCCGCAAGGGTCTGAGGACACGTAAAAACATGGTGTATAGTGCAGAGGAGATACTGAAGGCCTCCGTGTCTAATGAAGGATGAATAACATCCTACTGTGGTACCGTCTAGTCGGCGCAATGTTCGGGCTGCTGAGATTTTTGGTTCATTCAATCTCAGTAAGTGGACATGCGTGGTACGTGGATGACAGTCCACACCCAGGGCGCAAATCTCTGCAATTAGACTATCGGTTGTCAGAGATGTCCTGCAGGCAAGGCCGGGGAAAACGGTCAAAGTTCATATTCCGTTGGCAGATAGGTATGGATCAGACCGTCGGTTGCCCCTGAGCGTGAGCTCAGGTGGTGATCGCTATCGACTGGGTCGCCGGCCATTCGTCTTGATCATGTCAGTTCATCCGTGTGATCAAGATGGCTCAATGTACAGTCAGGCCATGGCAAGCGTTCGTATTGCGAGTCATGTCTCCTGTGATCAGAGGTCATAAAAAGTGATTCTTTGGGAAGCAGGAGGGTATGTGCTTGGGACGGTGTAACCTGTCACTTGCCGGACGAGTGGAGCAGTCTGGCACCCAGGTACCCATGGGTTGAATGATCTGTCTGATACACACAGGGCCTCTCAGCTAAAATGACGTCAAAGTACGATCTACGCGAAGGCCTTAGTAGCGATGTGTCTAGCAGACATCACCTCCTTGGGACGGTCTATGCGGGGCTATGGCCCCTTGCCAAGATGGCCCTATTGGTGCCCGGTACCGTGTCCACTCGGGTCGGAAGTCGTCAGTGTACGCCTTGACTCTGTCCCGGATTAACTTGGACAGGTCTTTATCTCAGGCATGTACGGAAAGGCACCTAGCCTAGGCTGCATCCTGTGTGGGGAACTGGGCGTCCATCCGGCATGGCAGGGACAGCGAACCACATCGGGAAGGTCAAAGGGTGCAAAGTGTGCACTAGGAGTAGTGCCCGCGTTAGACACATCACTTTTCGTCTGAGATATCCTTTCAGCTTAGAGGTATAATAACTTATATTAAGTTAAATGGCTATGTCTCATGTACGGGAGCCTCCCTTGCGGGGATATCTCTGCGGACCTACAAGTCTGTGTGGTACCTCCAGGAACCCCATGTTTAAAAGTTCATCTACCTGCCTCTATGTCTTGTATTTTCGTATGCTCTTATTGTATAGACTTATATTTTTAGGTCATCAAATCAAATCTTGTAAGTCCATAGATCACAAAATTGCTATGGACAGGCATACTGGTGACACAACCTCTTGGGATGAGACCGTTGTGTTTAATGTTCGCGACAATGGTCGCACGACCCCACCGGAACGATTGAGTTCCACCAGCCTTAGGAGCCGGTTTTTGTTTCCCGCAGGGCAGTCTCATTCAAGGTCCGTCACCCGAGACCGGATGCTAACCAGCGTCGTCACTCGTCGTGCAATTACGGCGCGGCGAGTCGACATGAGACATCAGAGCGGCCCGACACTGCCCGGTGAGCTACACTCAACAGTGTTCAGAAAGAATCGGTCATGCGCTACAGCAACACGTGCGACCATGTGTGGAAATATACACAATGGGTGATAAAATGCATGTTGAAGTTGGTGAAGCTGTTGAACAACAGACAAGCACTATTTCGGTGGATATCCTTAGACATAGCTAAAATTTTTGGCAAGTTTGGGAAAATGACTGAAAAAATCCAGAAATTGGTACAGCCAAGCACTATTGCGGTGGATCCTTTAATAGCTAAAATTCTTGGTAGGTTTGGGAAGATGACTGAAAAAAACCCCAGAAATTGGTACAATCTTGAATATTCTGAACGAGCATCTGAAGCTTAGGCAGATTTAAGTCGAGCCGATAATTTTGAGTGCACTGATCCTGTGTCATCTCATGTGAACATTGACAATAATGTAAGTGTATTGGTCATTTTATTTCATTTGATGCAGCGAAAGAGGCAGAGTTAGACACCTGAATAATTCTGTTTATGTTGAGACTGAGGATGATTAAAGCTTCTTGCAGATAATGGTGGGGAATTTGCAAAGGAGATTTTTAAGGACATGTGTCAAAACTTGAACACTGAGGTGCTAAATGCTGCTGGATATAGTCCTTGGCAGAACAGGATTTGTGAACAAAATCATGCGGTAGTGGATGATTGTGTTGCAAAGATTCTAGTAGACCAGCCAAAGCTCAGCTTGGAAGTGGCTCTGGTATGGACTGTTGATGCCAACAATTCTCTGAGTATCGTGTATGTCTGGAGTACATACCAGCTAGTCTTTGGTATGAATCCCTCATTTGCCATCTGTGTTAACTGACAAACCACCAGCTTTACATAACAATTCTTTTTGCCAAGTATTTGCCAAGCATTTGAATGCCTTGCATTCAAGTAATGTTCATACATTGAAGCTGAATCATCAGATCGTATAAGAAGGGCATTGCGACATCAGATTAGAGCGTCCAAAGAGGGATTTGAAAAGGGTGATAGTATTTACTATGAAAGGGATGATGATAATAAATGTCATGATTGGTCAGGATGGGAAGATTGTATTCGTTAGACATGGGAGATATCAGAGTACATTGGGAGATATCAGAGTACATTCCTGCAGGTTGATAAAATGTGGTGAAGAATTCCAAAATCACCTGGGAGATGAAGGAAACTTGAAGGAAAAAAGAAGTTGTAATATAGAGTATGACGAAGATTGTGACAATTAAGGGAGAGTTCCTCAGGATGACGAAATACAGGAAACAGCTGAGCACACTGTGATACCAGAAGATAGGGCTGCAGAGAGTAGTGAGCAGAATGTAAGCTTTCAGAGTCAGCTCGATCGAGTTTCTAAAGCAGAGAGATTTATTCCTAATGTAAATGAACGAATAGATTTTTTACTCAAGGGTGATGGTAAGTGGAGAAGAGCTCAGGTTGTGAGCAGAGGTGGAAAAGCTAGAGGCAAGAACTGGGCATATGTAAACATACAAGAAGATGGTGAAGAGGGCCAAAGGAGTGGATTTTGTAACAGATGCTGAAAAATGGAATGTTATCTCGGATGTAGATGAGGTCAATGTGGCTGCAGAGGTTAATGTGGTGGTGGTTCCTTCCTGGCAGATTTAGTGAATACGATGTATTAGAGGCAAAAAAGGAGCTGGACAACTGGAAATAATTTACGGTATATGATGAAGCGCCATTTACTGGTCAGCATATTATAACAACACGATGGCTCATTACTGAGGTTGTTGATGGTAACAAGAGGCCCAAGGGCCTTAACGCTCACCTAGATCATTAGCATTTGAACAATTAGCATTTGAACAGACAATACTTTCAATTCAGCAGGAACATGACAAAATACAGAATTGGTAATTCAGAATAATCAATATTTAGTGGGAAATTAATGATGAACGCTGACCACACAATCAGATTGAACCTTAGGTTCCATTCAGCCAACAAAAAATCCAATATGGCCATCAAACCCACAATTTTGATTAGTCCGTGACAGCCATGTTTTATCAAAGATCAAGTTCTTTTGAACAAACTTTAATCATCCTTAGTTATCAATGAAACCTGATCCTGATTTTGGAAAACAAGATGGCCACTGGAACAGGATTTTAATGAGCAGTGTTTTAAACGATTTCCAGCCATTCTTCGGAAAATTCAAGATGGCTGCCAAACAAATTGACCAATCCAAATTCTCTGTACAAGGGCGGAAGAACACAACTCTAGGATCCTTCCAGCCGAGTTATCTTGAAATAGTTCAAACGGTTAATAAAAAAATTGCTCAATCAAAATTTCTGTATACATGTTCTGAATCATACCACTCTAGGGTCCTTCCGAGTTTTCTTGAAATTGGCCGAGTGGTTAATGAGTAGGCTTTTAATTGATTTATAGAAATTTCAGAAAATCCAAGATGACTACCAGAAAGATTTACCAATCAGAATTCTCGTTAGAAGTATCGAAGCCTACCAGGATAGAATCAGTCCACCCAAGTTCTGTTGAAGTCGGGCCATTTATATTGGAGTAGCATTTTAAATTTCTGGAAATTTTTTGGAAAATCCAAAAGGGCCGGCAGAAAAATTTACCAATCAAAATTCATTATAGAACTTGTGAAGCCTGCCACCATAGGATCCTTCCAGCCAAATTTGGTTGAAATCCATCGGCATAAATGAGGAGATATGTTTTAAAATATTCCCCCCCACCCCCATTTTTTGGAATATTCAAGATGGTCGCTGAAAAAATAGACCAATCAAAATTCTGTATAGAAGTTTTGGAGCCCACCATCATAGGATCTTTCCAGCCAAATTTGGTAGAAGTCCGTCAAAACATAAATGAGGAGATGCGCTTTAAACTATTTCCCGCCATTTTTTGAAATATTCAAGATGGTCAACAAAAAAAAGACCAATAAAAATTCTGTATACAAATTTTGAAGCATACCTGTCTAGGGTCCTCCCAACCGAGTTTGCTTGAAATCGGCCAAGTGGTTACTGAGGAGTAGGCTTTTAATTGATTTCCAGAAATTTTCAGAAAATCCAGGATGACCACCCATAAATATTGACAAATCAGAATTCGCGTTAGACGTGTTGAAGCCTACCAGGAGAGAATTAGTCCACCCAAGTTTCATTGAAGTTGGGACATTTATATTGGAGGAGTTGCATTCTAAATGATTTCCGAATCCAAGATGGGTGGCAGAAAGACTGACCAATCAAAATTCTGTATAGAAGTTCTGGAGCCTACCACCATAGGATCCTTCCAGCCAAATTTGGTTAAAATCCGTCAAAGCATAAATGAGATGATGCAATTTGACAGATGGATGGATGACAGACGGATGGGCGCCCAGGTGAGCTAATAATGCTGTTAAAGCTCATTTACTATTAAGGGGTTTTGAAGAAGAGAATGAAATGAATACTGACTCTCCTACAGCACACAAGGAAACTCTTCGTCTCTTCTTCATGACTTCATGACGCTGCATTTTCCATTACATACACTTGACATCAAAGCCAAAAATATAGGGAATACATTGCTTAAATGGATTTAACAAATGAAGAAAATAGTCTTTAAGGCAACATTGAAAGAAATTTTTTTTGTGCAGCCACAAATAGAATGCATACTGGATGATGCTAAAATATGGAAGTTGAACAAGTGTGTATATGGTCTAGTTGATGCTTCAAGACATTGGTTTTTGAGTGTGAAGAAAGAGCTACTTCAGTCAAAATGTTTACAATCAAAATTGGACCCTGCCAAGGTGATGGCAAAATGGTGAAAATTTAACAACTTATTTTTTTATGCATGTAGATGACCTTCTGTAGGCAGGTACAGATATTTTCATGGACACTGTGATTGACAATTACAGAAAAATTTTGGTGCGGGAAGAAACTGGATAGTAAATATATATATATAAGATGATGTATATATTGGTCTAAATATTGCGCAGCTTGGTGACAGTATTTTTCTTGACCAACATGAGTATATTGAGGAATTGCAGCAGATAAGCGCCTCATCCTTTAGCAGCATACAGAATAAAGTTCAAAATGAGGCTGTTGGAAACCTTCATTGGATTGCGATACAGAGTAGAACGGATTTGAGTTACGATGTTTCGGATTTAAGTACAACTAATGGAGAATGCACTTATAAATACAAGCAGCCCAATGGGCTTGTATCGCTCACCTGGAACATTGACACCTCAACTAATCTTTATTGAGTTTTATATCAATCAGTGCCACTTCTAATGACTTTCAGTTAAATGGCTTAGTTTTTGAGATACTGACAACAATCTGTGGACTGCTTTTGCAAAGGTGCTCTTGAACGATATTTAAGCGAAAATAGAAGATATCAGTGCCAACAACACAAATTGATGACATGCAGCTAAACTTGTATTAAGACCCCACCCAAGTGGGAATCAGAAGGCAGTCTGTCATGGCAGCTGGTTTCTTAACCCTTTAATAGTCAAGATATTTAAGAAAAATTAAAATTTTCAGTATATGTCCATTTGCATATGACGGCCAAGATGGCCGCTGAATGATTCGGTCAATCAAGTGAACAAATGAACAAATTTGGTTCAGCGCTTGCCTGTGATGATATTTCATGAGTTCTGAATCGATCCCTCAAATGGTTTCGGAGATTTTTAAAGAAATTTCTAAAAATCAGCCAAAGTCCAAAATGGCCGCCAGCCCAATTGGCCGATCGGCTTCGTTTGAACAAACTTGGAATCGCTATGCCCTAAGGATGCTTCCTGCCAAATATAATTGAAATTGTCTCAGTAGTTATCGAGAAGACAGTTTAAATCTCCCATTGCTTTAGTATGGGAGCTTTCAGCAGGAAAATGATCCAAGATGGCCGCCAAACCATTTATCCGATCCTTTCGAAAATTGCAAATTTGAGATCAGAATACTCAAAAACACATACAAAACCTATTTCAGCCTCAAAATCCATCAAATAAAAAAATCCAATATGCCCGCAAAATACGTTATATTTTTATTGGAGAAGTCGTTTTTGCCAAAACTAGGTCAACCAAGATGGCCACCAAACCATTTGACCAATCAAGTTCCCTTGAACAAAGTTGGTTCAGCTCTCGCCCTAATCCAAGATGGTCGCCGGGCTAATTGGCCGATCGGTTTCGTTTGAACAAACTTGAATCTCTATGCCATAAGGATGCTTCCTGCTAAATATAATTGAAATCGGCCCTATGATTCTTGAGTTGTTTAAAGGAAAAGTTGACGGACGGACAACGGACGATCGCCATGGCATAAGCTCACTTGACCTTTCAGGCCAGGTAAGCTAATAATCAGCAGGGCAGTCAATGTTGCAAGACCTGCTGAAGATATTTCGAGCAACTTTATTCAGTCATTTCTTACTCAGGCAGCAACAGCGCTGTCAAATTGTTTGCCAAATAATCAGCGGGCTTTCTTTTTTATTAGCTAACAAATGCCTACACAATAAGTTACGCCTATATGGTATACGGAATCAAGACCTAGTCTCAGATATGCTCGAAAATCTGGTTCATCTCATTGTCAATCAGGAGGTAAGCGTATTACTCTATTCACGGTAGGCATGTCAGAGGCGATCATGCATGTGCTGGTGGACTGCTTGATCTTTGTGAACATATTTCACTCTGAAATACACATACGATATAGGCCTAACTAACTGTGTATGCACTTGCACGCAAACAAAACAGGAAGTTCACTGATTATTTCGAGAAAAATTTGACAACACTGTTGCTGCCTGAGTAAGAAATGATTGTCAATAAAGTTGCGCGAAATATCTTCAGCAAGTCGTGCAACGTTGACTACACTGCTGACTATTTTGAGAACAACTTGATTGAAAGTTGTTGCGTCAAGGATTTCCACCCAAATTGTTATCAAATCTTTATCTAGTGACAACTATTATTAGCTGATTATATCGACAACAATTTGATGGAAAGTTGTTGCTGCTATAGGCACCAGCAGTTTTCAGTAAACTTGTAAACCATAGGAAATATACAGAACTGGTACTGAACTATGCTATGGCGCACATCTATGCGCTCACCTTGAAAGCCAGCAGAAGAATGACTAGCATTAGCATTACAAGAATGGTTTTATAAGAACATTTGCTCACTGGTGAAGACAATAGTCTGAAACAAGAGGCCCAATGGGCCTGTATCGCTCACCTGGAACATTGGGATATCAAACTAATCTTACTTAAGTTTTACATCTATCGGTGTCACTTCCAATGACTTTCAGTCAAATGATTTAGTTTTCGAGATATTGACAACAATCTCTGGAATGTTTAAGTGAAAGTAGATGATATCAGTGCTAACAACAGCTGGTTTCTTAACTGTCTCAATGCTGCAAGCCAGTGCAGCCAATAATTTCAATTTTCAAAAGCTCTAGACTTGTTGAATATTTTGAAAACAATTCGACTGAAAGTTGTTGGTGGCTTAGCCACCAACAACTTTCAGTCCAATTGTTTCAAAATATTTATCACGTTCAGAGATATAACCTTTGGAATATGTCATCTGCAAAAACTCAGTCAGACGCTTACTAGAGGTGTAAATACAATTTGAAGAAAATGGTCTCTAAAGGCGGGTAGGTGGTCTTTATAGCAGGTTATTCCCCACCACCACACAATCCATTTAACACATGCACATCTGGCTGAATCACCGAGTTAGCAGCAGGGGTTAGGGGGAGCTGGAGTTAATTTAGAAAAAGGCAGCAACAAATTTCAATCAAATACATTTAAAATATTTTTAAGAGCATAGATGTCAGAGCACATAATACATATCTTAAATATTTCTGCAGTATTGGAAAGGTTAATCTGTTAATTGGAATTTAATATCTAGTTTGGCAATAAAATCTGACGTGGTGATAAGAGGGTGGGAACAAACCATTTGCCCTATGAAAGTGAGACTGCAAATATTTAAGGAGTGATAACTCTGGCATTTGACGTCCTATCAGTTTCATTTTCACAACACAGATATTAGGTGCTGTCATTAACATTGTGACCAAGTTTGGTGTCAATCCGTCAAGAAATAACAAAATGAGCCGTCATTGTTGGTGACAGACAAACAGATGGATGGACGGACATACAGAAGACGGATAGGGTTATCCCTATACGATAGCTGACTGACAAGTAAGCAGAGTTAAGAAAACCAATTTCGGCTTCACAAGCCATCAAATAAAAAAATTGAATATGGCAGCCAAATACGCTAAAATTTGATTGGTCCACGGCGGCCATGTTTTTTACCTATCAACTTCCCATGAACAAACTTCAATGGCCCTTAGTCCATAATCATATCCCCAAAATTTCAGCCCGATCCTTTCAGCGGGTCTGTAGAATAAGTCGTTTTTACGAAAACTAAGTCATCCAAGATGGCCGCCAAACCATTTGGCCAATCAAGTTCCTTGGAACAAACTTGGTTCAGCTCTTGCCCTATATGATATTTCGTGAGTTTTGAATCAATCCACCAAGCAGTTTCGGAGAAGAGTTTTAAAGCCATTTCCTAAAATTGGCCAAAATCCAAGATGGCCACCAGCCAAATCGGCTTTGTTTGAACAAACTTGGATCCCTATGCCCTAAGGATACTTCCTGCCAAATATAATTGAAATCGGCCCAGTGGTTATTGAGAAGTCGTTTAAAGGAAAAAGTTGACGGACAGACGGACGGATGCCGGACGGTTGCCATGGCATAAGCTCACTTGGCCAGGTGAGCTAATAATGATGCCCACAAATATCTATCTAAAATGGCTGCTACAGTTCTAGTTAGTTAGTGTCCATAAATTAACAAATAGTCCTAAATTTAACTAGGATATGTATCTTTTAAGAATAGATGAGAACTTTAAGATCTAGTGGCATCATAAAGGATTAGATTGATAGGTTAAGCTAAGAAAGTCCAGATTTGGCTAATGAAATCCCAAAACAGGCTAATTCACTGGCTAATGATTTCAAATGAGTAGGTCAGTCCCTGCATTTGGTCAATGAAGTTCTCTTGAACAAACTTCTCTTATTTCATGTCCTAGATGATGTTTCATGAGTTTTGAAGCGATTCCCAAAGTGGTTTCGGAGATTTAAAAATATATTTCTAAAAATCGGCCAAAATCCAAGATGGCCGCCAGCCAAACTGGCCGATCGGCTTCATTTGATCAAATTTGAACCGCTATGCCCTAAAGCCTTTTCCATTGCTTTAGTATGGGAGCTGTTGGTGGGAAAATTATCCAAGATGGCCACCAAACCGTTTATCCAAGTTTCGAAAATGGCAAATTTGAGATCAGAATACCTAAAAACTATTTTGGCCTCGAAATCCATCTAATAAAAAAAATCCAATAATGCCGCCAAACATGCTACATTTTGATTGGTCCACGGCAACCATGTTTTTTGACTGATCACCTTCCCTTGAACAAACTTTAATGGCCCTTAGTCTCCAATCATATCTGCCAAATTTAGGCCCAATCCCTTCAGCGGTTCTGGACTTGTTTTCACGAAAACTAGGTCATTCAAGATGACGGTCTAACTATTTGGTCAATCAAGTTCCATTGAACAAACTTGGTTCTGCTCTTGCCTTAGATGATATTTCATGAGTCCTGAATCGATCCCTCAAGCAGTTTCGGAGATTTTTAGAGGTTTCTAAAAATGGGCCAAAATCCAAGATGGCTGCCGGCCAAATTGGCTGATCGGCTTCGTTTGAACAAACTTGGATCCCTATGGCCTAAGGATGCTTCCTGCCAAATATAATTCAAATTGGCCTAGTGCTTCTTGAGTAGAAGTTATTTAAATGAAAAGCTGACGGACGGACAGAGACACGACGGACGATCGCCATGGCATAAGATTAAATTACAAGAGGCCCAATGGGCCTGTATCGGTCACCTGGAACATTGGCATTTCAACTAATCTTACTTAAGTTTTACATCCATCGGTGTCACTTCCAATGACTCAGTCAAATGGTTTAGTTTTCGAGATATTGACAACAATCTCTGGACTGTTTTTTTGCATTAGTGATTTTGAACAATGTTTAAGTAAAAATAGATGATATCAGTGCTAACTACAGCTGGTTTCTTAACTGTCTCACTGCTGCAAGCCAGTGCATCCAATAATTTCAATTTTCAAAAGCTCTTCACTTGTTGAATATTTTGAAAACAATTCGACTGAAAGTTGTTGGTGGCTTAGCCACCAACAATTTCAGCCCAATTGTTCTCAATATATTTATCAGGTTCACAGATATAACCTTTGGAATATGTCGTCTGCAAAAACTCAGTCAGATGGTTATTAGAGGTTTAAATACAATTGAAGTCTCTAAAGGCAGGTAGGTGGTCTTTATAGCAGGTTATTCCCCCACCACCACACAATCCATTTAACACATGCGCATCTGGCTGAATCACCAAGTTAGCAGCAGAGGTAGGGTGAGCTGGAGTCGAATTAAAGAATAATTTGACTGAAATCATTGCTGCCTTAGGCAGCAACAACTTTCACTGCTGCCTAATGCAGCAACAACTTTCAATCAAATACATTTCAAAATATTTTTAAGAGCATAGATGTCAGAGCACATAATACATATCTTAAATATTTTGGCAGTACTGGAAAGGTTAATCCATTAATTGGAATTTAATATCTAGTTTGGCAATAAAATCTGACATAGTGATAAATCAATGGACAGTGGAAACAAACCTATATTTGCCCTATGAAAGTGAGACTGCAAATATTTAAGGAGTGGTAACTCTGGCATTTGATGTCCTATCAGTTTCATTTTCACAACACAGATATTAGATGCCTACATTAGCATTGTGACCAAGTTTGGTGTTAATCCATCAAAAAATAACAAAATGAGCCGCCATTGTTGGTGAGACAGACTGACAGATGGATGGATGGACATATAGAAGACGGATGGGGTCATCGCTATACGACAGCTGACTGACAAGTAAGCGGAGTTAAAGTGTAGATCATGGCTGGCATTTTCTTTTGAAAACAGATAGAGTGATGCTAGATTAAAATGTTATGATGCACTTTTATTCTTTTTAAAACGTGTATGCTAGAAGAACGTGATTATAAATGTTGAAAATTATGCCTTTTGCTGCTTCCTAATATCACTCGGCAAGTTCCGTAAAACCGGTGAAACGCACCACGTGACACGCGTCACAAGTGGAACGGACGAGGGAATTCCCTCTAGTCGTCAACGTGTTATTTAGTCTGACTGGCAAGGAGAAAAGAGTTGCATTTAGATATATTTATGCAATTAATTTTGTTAAAATGACACAAAGATGCGTAGTACGATATCGAAACACACGTGAAAAATTTATCCTTTGATTAATTTCCATCAGATTAAACTTTGGCAATGTTTGCCGAGCGATAGTATTGAGATTTCGGGGGTCTCGGTGGTAGGCACAAATGTGTTAAAAATACATGAATTTTCACATTCAACGCTAGAAAAATGCGTCATACTATTGATTCTCATATAAAAAAACAATTGTGAATCGTGTTCTAAAATCCCGCTGTACATATTACAATATATTTTCTAATATTAAACAATTTTTTTAGCGACAGCTCAATCGCCAATCCATCCCGCTAGCATTTAGTAATGCGCGAATCGAAGGTTCGTCGTATCTTCTTTCCAGCAACAAACGGTTAAATCGAGTCCACTAAACGATTCCTTCACAGGAATGCCGGAATCGCGATAATGATTGGATAAAACCTGCATTCTTTCAGCTCATACATATTAATGAGCAATAATAAACACGAAAGAAGGAAACCCTTTTATCTGAAATTAACTTTCTCGAGGTTCTGTAAAAATGAAATCTGTCAAAATCATCGGCAGCAACACATTTATATCAAATTGCCATTAAAATATTATGTAGTTATTAAATGTCAATTTGTCAATGTGTCCAAACTGTTTGAACATTGATAAATTGGCATTTAGTAATTAAATGGGATAGTTGCTTACCAGTAGTGAATGGGTCAATTACTGACTTTTCATAAACTTAAAACTTATGGATTTCTTTATAGATATCCCATTTCTCAAGTATGATTTGGCTTTTAAATTTTTGGACATCATACACTATTTCCTTTTTACAGATAAAAGCCTATGTAAAAAATTTAGCTGTTATGATAATAATTTTGAATCTTGAAAGCCAACACATTTGGGAAATGGGCTAAAGCTGAGCCTATAGGCTTATATAAGTTTAAGCTCCTTGAGTGAACACTGATAGAATTGTAAACCTAGCATAAATCATGAATGTTACCGTGAAAATATCGACATGATAAATATATCAAACAAACAAATAATTTAATCGAATTTAAGGGAGTGGCATGGTTCTCAACAATGGACTACTTAAACGACGAACCCAGTTCACGGCTCAGTTATCTTACCACAGGAGGAAACATTGGCAATCTTCTTGACTCTTCTCTCATGCACCCAATAGTTGCCTACCTGTAGTGAACACTGATAATCAGATCGAATGAAAGGTTCCATTGAACCAATAAAGAACCAACATGCCCACCAAACAGTAAATTATGATTGGTCCATGACAGCCATGTTTTATCACTGATCAATTTCTTTTGAACAAACTTTAATCACCCTTAGTTATGGATGAAATATCAGGAGTTTCAGCCTGAACCGTAAGCACTTCCTGTGATGTCATTTTCAAGAACAAGATGTTCACCTGAAAATGGATCAGTTAAAGTTCCAGGCACTCAATATGGGGTACTCCTGGCCGAATTTGGTTAAAACTGGGAATTGATTAACCCAATAATACTCGCTCCACCCAAAAAATTGCTTCTGTGGTAGATCTGAGAAATGTCCATTTTCAGACCAGGACTCCAGTAGAATACTATTTTGTAAATTTACTACTGGAATGACTGGCTCGATAATCAAGCCAGTCACTCCAGTGATAAATTTTCAAAAATAATCTCAACCTGCAAATGGACATTTTCTATGAGAAAATTGATACTTATTTTGAAGAATTTGGGGTAAATGGTTATGGATGAGACATCTGACCAATCAATCACCATAGGGTCCATCTAGTTAAACTTGGTTAGAATCAACCAAGCAGCTGCGGAGATGCATTTTGACAATTTCCGGGAACTTTTTCATAGAATCAGATTTTCACCCCAAAACTGACTAATCGAAGTTCTGAACTCAGAAGCGTAGCACCATACGGTTCTTATGGCCAAATTTTGTTGAAATCCACCAAGGAGATGCATTTTGACAATTTCCAGTAAATCATTTACAAAATCTAAGATTTTCACCGATCAATTTATGGATCAATCAGAATTCTGAAGAGATGTTCTGGAGCCTAACACCCAGGGTTAGATTTTAAGGATTTGTTCTACTAACCTAGACAGGTTAGTAGCATCATTGATTTTACTATCCCGCAGCAAACTTCACTAACCCAATGTTTGTAAGCTCAAAGCTGATCACTTCTTTAATCCAATCACTGATACAGAGAAGCTGTTGAATATTTTGAAATTAGTTTGTCTGGAAAGCCGTTGCTGCCTTTGGTGGGTACTCAACATAATGACATTAGAATAGTATTTTTTTGTATTTCCTCTTTCAGAGCAACTAACCCAGACAGGTTAGTGCAGGTGCAGTTTTACTAGCCCATATGAAATTTTACTATCCTCGGGTTAACAGGTTAGTCTTATAATCGAGCCCTGCTAACACGATAAGATTCTCCCAGACAAATTTGCCTGAAATTGATCATAGAAGATGCTATTTTACAGACAGCTGAGTCACGACCACCACGGCATAAGCTCAATTTGTCAGCATTTATCTCATAATCGGCCATAACTGTCATGATTTTTTACCTGCATCGCCAGACGCAAGGGTTAATATGAGAATGGAGTGCTTCGACTTCTTTTGGGTAAAAATCACAATGCAACAGCTTTCAGCAACAATTTCTTCAAATTGGACACTGTGAAAAACTCTGGTTCAACTGGCTGAATGTTTGCCTATGGGGTCCTGAATATGTGCACCAATTTTGAGGTCAAAGCTAAATCTCAAACAGTAAAAGCTTTCAGTTGGCAACATTGCTTCAAAAACAGACACTTTTGATGCCATAGTGGCCCAATTGAAAAATATACATGTATCAACGACATGAATATTTGTGCAAATTTGTCCAGGTTATTCATTACAACCGAATTACCATTGCATAAGCTGACCCAGGATATGCAATTTGACCAACGGACGAACACCATGGCATAGGCTCACTTGGGCCTTCAGGTCAGGCGAGTTAATAATGATCTGATATTCCGAATATTCTCAGTTTATAGAAATTTAGCCATGCACAAGAATCATAGTAATTTCAATAGTTGATGCAACAATCTTCTATGATTTCACATAGAATGGCTGTACTAATACCCGAGTATACTGTGAAGGCCCATGCTTTCATTGTGCTATGATTTCACAAAGAATGACTGTACTAATACCCGAGTGTACTGTGAAAGCCCATGCTTTCATTGCGCTATGATTTCACATAGAATGACTGTACTAATACCTGAGTGTACTGTGAAGGCCCATGCTTTCATTGTGCTATGCGTTTCTGACCCCTGTTTGCTTTAACCCTTTCACGGATAAATTCCCCATATCTAATTTTCAAGGCAACCATAGAGGAAAACTGTTGACTATTTTTAAATTGATCTGACTAGAAACTGTCGCTGCCTTAGGAAACAACAACTTCCAGTTAAATCAATTTCAAAATATTCAACAGAATAAGTTTTATGTCGTAAGGAATTTATTTTTTCAGGGATTTGTCAATGAAAGGATTATGCTAACAATGCCTTCCAGTAAAATTATTTGCTGAATATCCAACAGCTTTCTTATATTGTATTAAACCCCTTGCCAAAGCTATAGATTGTCAGACTGACACTGGAGTTTCATGGATAAAACCAAAAGAATTAAGAGAATCATGGACAACAAAACATCATGGATAAATCTTGCTCACACTTGATGCATGTGGTTAAGGTAAAGGAAAAGGGAGCTTCCAAATGGTGTTGATTGGTAACACCATAGAGTAATGTAACTACTATCACCAGTAAAGAAGATACAATGAATCAGAATAACTTAAAGCAACTAAACTACCTTAATATGCCTCCCAATGCTCAGATGCGCGAGGAGAGATAAATCTAATTATGCTCCTTTTTACAAGCGGTCCTGTTATTACTGTACTTGTTATATAACAGTGATCTACTAGTATATCTGCTAGTAAAAGATATATTTAATACCCGAAACCATTCTGAAAACAATTTGACAGGCCACTGGTATATGCAGCAAAGAATTTCAGTGAAAATGGTTTCAAATTATTCGCTGGCATCATTTTGTGACCATAGAAACAATCAGTGAAAATTACACTAGCCAACTGGAAAACATTTTGACTGAGAATCCTTGCTGCTGCTAGCAACTACTTCCAGTCAGATTGTTTTCAAAATAATCAGCAGTATTGCACCAGTAAATAAGCTCTGTTATAGGTCTCAATGCACAAATGAAATACTATTTGCGTGGCACTTAAACCCCACTGATAGGCACTTACGTCCACTTACATCTTTGACTGTTTGCAATATGGGTAAAATGATTGCTCCGATTATTCAGATAAATACATGGTTAATGTCTATGTTTAGAAACATCGTTTTAAGTTATTCCGATTCATCTTTGGTATTTTACTGGAGTTAATATGTTTATTCCTCTATGATGGTACCAATCAACAACATTTCGTCTTTTCATTTTCTTTAAATTATAATATATTATTGTGGCTGTTCTGGAGGTAGTGTTGATTGACACAAATCTGCGAAATTAATGATAATTTCAACAATTTCAAATGACTAATAATGAAATTTGACAATTTAAGCAATAATAAGTTTTTATTGTGAAAGATTATTAAATCTGTTGTATCGCAACAGTATATATATGATAATATTCTCAGAACAAGAGTCCTACACAGTAGAATTCCAACTGGTGATTAAAGCACAATATGTACCGAATTTTGTCCCATATAAATCAAATCTGCAGACAGTAAGTGAAATGTAGCCGCATGTGTGAATACTACATATTGTTCACAGTAGGGTATCAATAATAGGTGTGTGTCACTGAAGGAAGCCTCCACACTGAGTGTCCGACATGGCGATAGTTCTCATCCTGCCAGGGGATTACACCAGTTCTTATCTAGTCCTCTAGATAAATGGTTAAACCACCTAAAATCACATAGATTTCCTCAAGGGCAGTGTCACTCTCAGGGTAAGACTGACACTCTGCTACAGAAGACTTCAGTACATGAGTAACACGACTATCACAGACCTGCAAAAGAAAGGACAGTTAAACAGAGATGTTGAAATACATGTATGAAGCATGTTCCCCGAGTTTGTTGAATTGATATGAAGGATATTGAAGCACTTTCAGAAGTCTACTATTTAAGTGAACAAGAATTCAAACAGACATATTTTGAAATAATACTGCTTTTAAACTGTTATTGTCTTGAATAGCTTACAGTATTATTCTTTCTAAAATATACATCGGTGTATCTACTTTCATAAAGATCTGACCTTTTTAATTACAGCCTCTCGATATTAAGAGCTATTCAATAATGATGTGAATATTTTGAAGCTAATAATTTGACTGGAAGTTGTTGTTGCCATAGAGAGCAAAAGTTCCCAGTCAAATTAGTTTCAAAATATTCAACAGAATCTCCCCTACATTATAACAAATCGGTAATAGCTGGTCTGTGAGAGATAAAGGATTAATATCCTAATTATTATGCTTTGACTAAACAGAATTTAATCATCTTGTCACCTTTAGTCGTTTTACTTTCAAAATATGGAGACATTGGTGCTTCAGTTATTGTACCTGTAGGCTTATCATGATTGTCACATTACCCTTGCCCTGTAGAGGTAATAAGGTATTGCATTCAGATCTGATAGTGTGTCTGGAGCTCAGTATCGCTCACCTGGAGTACTGTTGCCAGCAATAGATTTTAGTTTTAAAAGCACACATTGTTGCCAGACATTTGTAAGAGTAACCTGTTAACACTTTAATCGTCAAATTTGGTCAAAAAATTTTAATATCTGCCTATTGAATGTCTATTTACAGGCCAAGAAAATACAACTGGTATAAAGCCAGTAATTCCAGTGGTAAATTTTCAAAATTGTCTTCTCTTGGTCTGTAAATGGACATTCCTCAAGAGCATAACAGAGGCCAGTTTTGGCTGGCATGACCATCAAAGGGTTAAAAAATGGGGGGGGGGGGATTTCTGGAAACCCAAGATAGCTGCTGAAATAAATCCACCAATCAATTTTATGTATATTCTATTCGGATGCCTAACACTATAGCAGCCAAGTTTGATTGAAATCGGCCCAATAGTAAAATGTATTAATTACTGATAAGTATTTTTTTACCAAATTTCATTCCTAATTTCAGAAATCCAAAATGAGCACAAAAGATTTAACAACCAGATTCTGTATAAATGTCAAGAATCATACATGTCTCTGCAGGAGAATTTCGAAGTGGAGTAATCACCTGCTCTCCTGAATTTAAATCTAAACCAGTGAAGCGAGTAGTGTTAGTACTCGCCTCTATATTCTATCATCTTTACTAAACAATATAGGCAATCTATGAGATATTCGCCTAGAATTAACCTTAGGCAAGAGGAGAGCAACCATTCGCCTCTCCATAAGTCATGATCATATAAAACAGCATCTTAGAGGTAATTACATACAGGTCTTGTTGAAACATACTGTCATCTTTAAGACAAAAATGTGTTTTGAAAGATTTTTGAAATCCTAGATAGCCATTGTAAAAATCTACCAATCAAGTAATAGTTTGTATCAAAAAATTCCATGCGGTTTAAGGTCATGCCAGCCAAGCTTGGTTAAAATTTGGTCATTTTTAAGAAGATTTAATTATACGTTTTTGAAAGATTAGAAAAAATTATAGTAAAATCCAGGTCAAATCTTCAGGTGGCCATTGGAAAATTTACCAATCAAATTTCTGGATAAATTCTGGGAAGCCTACTATCATAGAGCTATCTAAGCACAATTTGATTGATATCGGTGGTTAATGGCCAGAAGTATTTTCATAAAAAGAATTGTAGATGGGCAGGCGACAGAGGCAAAGGTCACCATGGTATAAGCCCGCTTAGTCACTTGTCCCTTCAGAATGGGTGTGCTAAAAATTACTAATCAAATTTGGATAAAATTTTAACACAATAAAGGCTGATACTGTGAAGAGAATTTTCAGATGTTGGCTGTGATCAGGGGTGGAGTGACTGTACACTAATTCCACTACTTTGTTTATGTTAAAGCCCATTTTCTAACTTCAATGAAACCTTCAGGGTCAGTGAGGTCACCTTAAAAAAACGGCTTCTGCAGTGGTCTTGAGAAATGTCCATTTGCAGACCAAGGCTATTTTTGAAAATTTACCATTGGAACGACTGGATCGATAAGCGAGCCAGTCATTCCAGTGGTAAAATTTCAAATATTAATCTCTTGCATCAGTAAATCGAAATTTAAAAGAAATTCAAGGGTTAAAGGGTGAGGAGACTGTATACAGTGCCTACTTGTTTGTGTTCCATAAGGTGGTCTCTTCATAGGCATATAATTTCCACTCTGTGGTAATATTACTGATTAACTTGGAGGCATTTAAAAATTAAATGGAAATCTAAACTCAACCATTCATCGATTCTAAACTCAACCATTCATCAAAGAGGCTAAGGGACCAGTTAGTGGTGGTCATTGTCTTTATCTATGCCTGCTCATTAAACATAGAGAGAACTAACATGACAGATGCCAGTATAGACTGGCGATATAACCTTTTTTATTTTGGCCTTAGAGAAGATTGTGTGCAATATACCTGATATTATTTAAGTCCTCTATTGATTTTTTTAAGAAATTTTAATTTATGACGGTAGTAATCATTACACTGCTCGGATAATTCTCATGCCGGTTTGTACATGTAGCAAAATAACCTAATGCACACCAAACATACACAACAGCAAGATGTTTTAACAGTAACTAAATAAATATACATCATTATTATAGTTTTCTTACAACACATCTTTCCAGTTTTAGCGATGCCCCACTCATCTCCAGCTAAGCTACACCAACACAATGCTTGTGTGGGGATCGATCGATCCCTGCACTTCTTGACTATCAATTTCCAGAAAACTATTCAGGGAAGCTGTTGAATATTTTGAAACTAATGTGACTATTATTAAATAGCAAATACATACAATTCATGCAATGTGTCGAACTGTTAAACATTTAAATGGACTAAATTGAGTCATTCTTGCTGTAATTGATTACGACGTCATACTATGCGTCACGTAGTTGATTATGATGTCATATGATGGATGGATAAATTGGAAATATCCATTACGCTTATGCGTGTGAACAAAAGTAAACCTCCATCAGCGTGCTAATGTCTATTTCCAGCATGCTAAACAGTTGACGATTGGTTTGGTTGAGTGAAATTAATGAAAACGGGTGTTTTAGTAATTCAATTAATTATCTTCTAATAGGATTAATAAAATAAAACTAATTGTTTGAACAATTACAATATGTAAATAATAAATTTATGATTATACCTTTATAACTTGAAAGCGAATTGACACCTCTGAGTGTAAAGTATCATTTCTTGCCCCCACGTAAGCACGTTGTCCTGCACTGACTCAGTCATGGCTCGCCAATCACCTGCTCGTCGCTACAAGCCAGCTTTTCAGGTGTACTCCAATCGTTGGACTATCAAAAGAATTAATTGGTATATTCCGTCCAATGTGACTTTTAGTGCTCTACGATACACAGTATTTCTTCATTTTGACTTTCTATAACCTGATAAATGCGTGTTTACAACAAAATTTTCACAAAAACAAATAAACATCATGAGGAACCGATTCTTACATACCAGACCCGAGTACCCGCTAATTGCCTTTACATTCTCCGCTTCAGATGCCGTGTTGATCAATATTTTAATTCTATACGCTTATTAGCCCCAATCGACATCCAAATATCATATTCCCAATTTCCATACAAATCTGTCACGTCTGAGACCGAGTAGTCTATCGGGAAACGACGGCGTGTCTACTTTTTTCACGGGTTCCACTTGTGACGTCACAAGTACGAGGGATTTCCCGCTTCCCAGAAATCAGAGTTTTTGTTCGGCAATCCTCGGAAATTAATGATAATTTGCCTATATTTTTTAATACAGCATTTATATTATTAACTAATACAATTTTCGAGTAGAGGAGGTTTATTTACCTAAAATAACTATTACTCTTGGTAGTCGAAATCTACACTTTAAGAAAACCAATTTGGGCTTCAAAATCCATCAAATAAAAAAATAGAATATGGCAGCCAAACACGCTAAAATTTTATTGGTCCACGGCGGCCATGTTTTTTACCCATCAACTTCCCATGAACAAACTTTAATGGCCCTTAGCTTAGTCCATAATCATATCCACAAAATTTCAGCCCGATCCGTTCAGCGGTTCTGCAGAATAAGTAATTTTCACGAAAACTATGTCATCCAAGATGGCTGCCGAACCATTTGGCCAATCAAGTTCCTTCGAACAAACTTGGTTCAGCGCTTGCCCTATATGATATTTCGTGAGTTTTGAATCGATCCACCAAGCGGTTTCCACCCCACCCCACCCCCATTCTGGCCAGGTGGGCTAATAAATTGATAAGAAGGAATCTTATTACCGCATTTAACTGGAAATAGGGGTTGGGTAAGCTGTTGCTGTCAATTATATAACAGCAACAGCACTGTCTATGACAGCAATGGTGTTTACAAACTGTACAGCAGCCTTTCTAATAATGGCTTTGTAACAATTAATCTTTAGACATTGATGTGACAAGGGTTGAATAGACAGGCTGAAAACTGTTGCTGCACTTGACAGTAACAGATATCATCAGCAAAACTATTTTCAAAATGGTCATCACCATGCTACATGCTATCCAACAAAACTTTGAATAACGCAATACTGAACTAAATTTATTGCTAGAATTAATTGGCTTTAACCCTTTAACCCTCAAATTTATTCAAGACAATTTAAATTTTCTCAAAGAAAATGTCCACTTGCAGACCAAGAGAAGACTATTTTTGAAACTTTATCACTGGAATGACTGGCTCGGTTATTGAGCCAGTCATTCCAGTGGTAAATTTTCAAAAAACGTCTTCTTTTAGTCGGCAAATGAACATTTCTCAAGATCACTACAGAAGCCCTTTTTTGCCGATATGAGTACTAAAGGGTTAATGATGAATTAATTAAATAAATCTTTTAGAATCAGTATGTGAATATGGTACACTTCATCAGCTCACTACCTCACAGGGTATTAATTTCATTTCAATCTTGGGAATTAGAGTTGTGGTTTTAAATTACAAGATTAAATGTTTTCCTATGCTGGCTAAATATCTAAGATATGTATTGTGTGTGCTGACATCTATAACTTTGAATATTTTGATATTTATTTGACAGAAAGTTGTTGCATTCTAAGGCAGCAATGACTTTCAGTCAAATTATTATTTTGAACTAGTGAACAACTGCTGCTAAGTGAGTTTGGCCACTCTGTCAAATGATTACAAGGGTTTTAGAATGCAGTTAAACATGCTATAAAGACCACCTGTACTAAATGCCAATTTTACTACATGCCACCAAGCTGTTTATCTGATAGATTCAGAAATGGCATGGTTGAAATCAGCATACTCATAACCCTGTACTAAACTAATTTTGGCTTCAAAATCAATCAAAATAAAAAAGTCCAATATGGCTGCCAAACATGCTGTATTTTGATTGGCCCACTGCGGCCATGTTTTTTGACAGATCAACTTCCCGTGAACAAAGTTTAATGGCCCTTAGTCCCTAATCATATCTGCCAAATTTCGACCTGATTCCTTCAGTTCTTCTAGAGAAGTAATTTTTGCTAAAACTAGGTCAACCAAAATGGACACTGATCCATTTGGCCAAGCAAGTTCCCTTGAACAAACTTAGTTCAGCTCTTGCCATAGATCATATTCCATGGGATTTGCTTCAAATCCACCAAGCGGTTTCAAGAGGTTTTTAAAGACGTTTCTAAAAATCAGCCAAAATTCAAGATGGCCGATCGGCTTCGTTTGAACAAATTTGAATCTCTACACCCTAAGGATGCTTCCTGCCATATATAATTGAAATTGGCCCAGTAGTTCTCGAGACGTATACATTTTAAATTTCCCATTGCCTTAGTATGGGAGCTTTTGGCGGGAAAACAATCGAAGATGGCCGCCAAACCGTTTATCCGACAGCTTTGAAAATTGCAAATTTGTGATCAGAATACCCAAAAACATATATAAAACCAATTTCAGCCTCAAAATCCATTAAATAAAAAAATCCAATATGGCCGCCAAACATGCTGTATTTTGATTGGCCGACTGCACCATGTTTTTTGACGGCTCACCTTCTCTTGAACAAACTTTAATGGCCCGTAGGCCCTAATCATATCTGCCAAACTTCGGCCCGATCCCTTCACCGCTTCTGGAGAATAAGTAATTTTCACTACAACTAGGTCAACCAAGACGGCCGCCGAACCATTTGAGCAATCAAGTTCCCTTGAACAAACTTGGTTCAGCTCTTGCCCTAGATCATATTTCATGGGATTTGCGTCAATCGACCAAGCGGTTTCGGAGAAGATTTTTAAAGACATTTCCTAAAATCGGCCAAAATCCAAATTGGCCACCAGCCAAATTGGCCGATCGGCTTCGTTTGAACAAACTTGGATCCCTATGCACTAAGGATACTTCCTGCCAAAGATAACTTATATCGGCCTAGTGGTTCTTGAGAAGAAGTCGTTTAAAGGAAAAAGTTGACAGACGGACGGACGGACGCCGGACTGACGGTCGCCATGGCATAAGCTCACTTGGCCATTCTGGCCAGGTGAGCTAATAAGGTGACACAGACTTTGTTAACAAAAAGGCGGCAAAATACTCAGTCCAAACAAAGCCTTCAGAGGATAACAATTTTAGAAGAGAGAAATGAACTGGCTAGATGAATGCAAAACAAGGTTTATGGCCGTAAAGACCATGATAAGGAGTTTAAAAGAGCCATGATAATCTAGCAGAACGAAGTCACGAAAATCGGTAACACGTGTTACATCATAATTAGAATACATGCTAACTAGAATAAAACGAAAAAAATTCATAACTTAGTAAGCAAAGACTTCATCTGAGGCATAATTCCTGTAGAAATGTTAACTCACGAAGATAAAAAAATGGCAAATAATCTGTGTCACGTTTCGTAAATTATTAATGGTTTAAAATAAGGTTTGACAGAAATGTTCCCTTATTACACTTTAATCATTTGGCAAGACTGTCATGGATGGCTGCACCATTGATCATGTAGCTCACGGGGGTACTCTCTGGTCCGCCATGTTGCTCTGTTCCATCGCACCGCAAATGCATGATGTGTGGGAGGGCTGGTCAGCTGCGGTTCTCGGGGTTGCGGATCCCGTATCGCATCTCTCCGGAAAGTACAAAGACCAACTTCTAGAGCCAATGGAGCACTGATGTTCCAGTGGGGCCGTGCGACCATTGCCGCAGAGATTGAACCACACGGTCTCATCCCGACTATTCGTGTCACCGGTGTGTCTGTCCATTCTAATTTAGAGTAATGAACAAGATTTTATTTTTGTTATTAATTAAACAGTCACAATTTTAAGTACTATACAAACAATATCACTCGTTTGACAGTAATGAGCATAATAATACAAAACATAGAGCCATCCAGTGTTCTTTCTATATGATTCTGCCGAAGGTACCATCTCCGCATGAGAGCACCGCAACGAAGCCACTGGGTAGTTTAATATAAACTAATATACCCCCTAACACACACACACAAAGAAAATATTGTTGTTGCGAGAGGAAAGTGCCTCGCGCAGGCCTCTGTCACAGGAAAATGCCTTCACCACCGAAGCGGAGGAAGAGCTGGCAAAAAGGGCCACTCTTTTGTTCAACAGAAAATGTTAAGTGCTGAAAACCCTAGTGAAGCCATAATTAATGTGATGCACACTGGTTTACGTGAAGATGGAACGAACAATTTCCGAAGAATTCCTAGGTCACTGTCCTATGTAGTTCCAAAGATACTGCATTGGTAGTTGCCGCTTTATTTATGCGGCCTTCTGCTCATTCTAACCTACCAATTAGTTATTAGAAACGAATACAAGCTTTGGCCGCAAGTGGCAGGGATTCCTACCTAACTTTAGATACATTTATCCAATTGGCCCCGTCTAGCATCTACCTCCAAAGGATAGCGTGCGTACATGTTACGACGCAAGGCTCCCGAATCTGATAAAAATCTGGTTACCACATATAACATCATTAAGACAAAGGTTACAGTTTACACAAGCAAATCTGAATACTGCCATGTCATTATGGTGGGGATAGTGCGAGTGTCCTTCCCATGAGGGCGTGGCAGATTCCAAGATCTTACCCAGACACTCCAACGAGTTGGATGGAGATCCGCATCTCGTCCGTCACCGCGTCCTATGGATCTAACATTTGACCTGTCATTAGGGTTTAAGTTCCAGAATGCCCAGAATTGCACTGCAGACTGGTATAAACCTAACTAACTTACATTTTTAACTATTGTTTTCGCAGTGCTTCCTACATTGGCGGGATTATCTAACTAACAAGCCTCCAAAAATACTGGGGGAGGGGGTGATGTATGTAAATCGCCACTTTAACCATCATGGTTCGGAAACCTCTGACAGTTTCCCAGGGTCGGATCCGGCCAATGTGTCGATAGGGAATCCAGACAATTAATAAGCCTTGCGGCTGGTGGATCATGGAAAGAGACAATAACTCAATATATATAAGAGGCTCTAGAGGTAACTGGCCAATTTTACACAACCTTGCCAGTGCGTGGGGCTACATTACCACAACAACTGGAAAAGAGGCGTACACTATGCGTCTCTCATGGAGAAATTGTCCCTAACCACTTTAAACCCATCCTATCAAGCTAAATAGCAAGGTTTAGTCGGTAACATGTCAGCCGCGAGCAATTAGAGCATGATCAGCGACTTCAGTGTAAAATTGATGCTGGTATATAGTGATGCGGATATATGCGTTGCTGTATAGTATTTCCTAGCATACTGCGGCCTAGAGTTTTTATAAATAAACAAAACATACTAACTAGATGGCCACTTGTCATATGCACAACTAACGAATACACATGATGAATACGATTACAATAAATATGACAGGTCATTGGACCTAATGGTGCTGTTAGTTGAAAGCATCCACAGTAAACAAGGATAATATTCACAGTAGAACAGAAATTATAAGAATGAGGTCTTAAGACCGGGAAAGCACCTATTAGTCATCAGTACCATATACGGAAATAATAATTAAATGTTCAATAGTATAGCTACTTGAGTACCTATTTGTCATTGGTATGGAACAGGTTCAAGAGTTACTGAAATTGAGGTGCTAACATATAAATAGCGCGAGATGGCACGTTCTCTAATGCTGGAAAGATTTCCGCAGGAAGACATCCGCAAACAGGCTTCCGCAGGCATGCATCTGCACATCTGCAAGCTGGCTTCCACAGGTAGGTTGGATACGGCAAATTCTCAGGACAGTGAAATAGATCAGTTCAGATGTCCATTAGATAGTCTCTTAGCTGCTACATAATTTAAACAGCGGTTGTAGTTTTCCGTCCGGCGATATGAATGTTTGAAGTTGCCCATTAACAGAGCGGGCTAATATATATTATTTATTCATGTACTATAACTGGCACACGGTGCGGGATACGTCGCATAGCTCTTTTAGTGCACCGAGAAAAGTCCCACCAGACTGTGGTCTAAAAGTTAATTAATCACATGTGACATGCAGCGCAGAAATTGGGATCCACTCTTCAGCGTGGTCGGCAGATACGGCGAGTCATTCACCAAGAATCACCATCAGCTCTACATTTCGCAGAATTACATAGCGGCCCGCTCGGCCCGTCCAAGGAACGACTCCCCTAGAAAAGTCTGGATGCTGGAGTTATTACTTTAATTATTTTGCCCCCGGACGGCCATCCGTGAGCATCCACAAATTTGCTTCGCGGACGCCGAGGACCCTTTACCAACGCGGATGAACTGAAATATGAATGGCACCGGATGAAGAAGGAATCACCGTAGGTTAGCAGTTGCACACGTCAGCCCACGCTGGCTCAGCAGTCCTCATGACGGGCCGGCTTCCACGCTGGTGATGCTCCTGATTATCCATTTTTCACCCCTTTTATACTACTTGTGACGTCAGAGGTAGGTGCCTCAGCCAATCAGCGGCCAAGCAGTAGCCAATCAGCCTGCAGCTAGAAGTGGTGACGTGGCTATCACGTGCACTACATTCTTTATCTATTTAATGCATACACGCGACTACGACGTCAAAAGCAATATTTTGAAAATAATTTAACGGGAGTTTTGTGGATAACTCAGCCATTTCTGGACCGATTTTCAAATATTAAAAAGTTCTGTAATCCTCGTTTTATTCCGGCCCTGATTGGTACCAAGAGCAACGAGAATGGTATAGTTTAAGAAAATTACAAGTACCAACTCGGTACACCATAGGCATGCACTCACTTCCAATTCTGATACGTGCTGTCAGGGAAGCTCTGACGCGTGCAAGCGCACCACGCATTTTAACGGACTTAGCCGGGTTTTTTTAATGAAAACCTCTCTCATATGGCTTATATACGCGTACTATCCTACTCAGGGGGGGGGGGGGGGGGCGGAGCGTACTTGGAGTGAATTCGGAATGGCTGTTCCATACCAAGCTAAGCTGGGCCGGCCGGTACCCGTCCGGTCAACCCGTGCTACAATCAATGGTACTTTTCCAGTTGGTCAATAGTGTCAGTGATGACTACACCAATGATCAATGGTAGTTTTCCCATTGATCAATAATGTCAATGACACCAATATTCTTGCATTTTGTCATCCAAATTTTTTGTGATCCCTGTCCAGGTGGCAAGTGTCATCTGCTTGGTCAATGATGTCAGGGATGGCTGCCATATTGGTAAATGGTACTTTTCCCATTAGTCAACAGCGTCAAGGACACCAATATTTTCTTATTACCAGCTCCAATTTTTGGTTAATAATGTCACGGATGCCGATATTCTTGCATTTCTTCATCCAGATATTTACTGTGACCATTGCCCCATTAGTAAATGGCATCTGTTAATACACTTGAACCATTTGACAGTAGAGTCAGGGATGGCTTCCCCATTGATCACCGGTACTTTTTCCTTTGGTTAATAATGTCAAGGATGCCAATATTCTTGCATTTCCTCTCCAAGTATTTGCCTGTGACCTTTTCCCACATTTGTATATGACATTTACTGTGTGCCCGATGAGCCAATGGAGCTTTTTTCTGGAGATCAGTAGTGTCAGGCACACACACACTGATTTCCCGTACAAATTCTCATATTTCCAGCCCATTTGTTTTTCAGCAACCCTTGACCTATTGACATCCGCTTCTTGTCCCATCGATCAACAGTGTAAATGACACTTGATTTGTTTATCATTCGTATCAGAGAAGATTGTCTCATTGAAGCCAAAGACCCTTGCCCCCTTTGTCAATGGCATTAGTTACGCTTGCCACATTGACCAAGGGTGCTTTATCCACTGGTCAATTATATCTGTAACATGTGCCTCATTGGTCAATTATGTCAGGAATCTGTGCTCTTGTTGGCCAGTGGCATCAGTTATGCTTACCCAGTTGGTAAATTGTGCCAATGATACCTGACTCATTGCTTAATAAGGCCAAGGACCCTGGTTCCATTGATCAGTGGCATCAAGTGCGCTTGTCTCATTAACAAATGGAGCTTGTCCCATTGGTTACTAGTGTCAGTGACACTTGCGTTGTTAGTCATCAGTGGTTAAGATGATTGCCTCATTTGTCAATAATGATAAGGACCATTGCCCCATGGGTCTATGGCAACAGTTATGCTTGCCTGATTAACCAATGGTGCTTGCTGTGCATTAATTAATGTAAACATGTTTACAGTTCATCATCAGCTGGGTGAGCACTATGACCATTTATTACACACTACACACCTTGTCCCTAAGATGCATCCACATTTAAAGTTTAGTTTCCGTATACCAAAAACTCTAGAAACTGCAGCACAGACTAAGATTTGTGTATGTTCAGTGAACTGTAAAAAGTGGGTCAAAAGGTCTCACTTTTACTTTTCATACACTGCACACCTTCTCTCTAAGATTTATCACCATATATATGTAATTCTTGAAACTATGGCCCGTACAAACTTGCAAGGAACGAACGGTCATACGAAAAAAGCGGTGACTATATGGTCCCCCAAAACTTTTGGGGAGACTAACAACATACATATTTATTTCTTATGTATTAAGGCTAAAACCGGCCTCTGCAGTGATCTTGAAGAATGAACATTTGCAGCACAAAAATATTTTTGAAAATTTATTACCTGGAACACCTGTCCCGATAATCACACGTCATTTGTGGTAAATTTTCAAAAATATTCATCTCCTGGCCCGCGAATGTGCAATAACAAACAAAACTTAAATTTTCTTGACCAATTTTGAACATTAATGCGTAATATACGCAGCATACTATATTTTTCTCATTAATATTATGCTGGCCATGATATTGACCTGTGTTTGTAATACATGTATACAAATGACTTCTACAATGATAACAGTTTCATAAAGAATTGACACATGTTTTCTCAGATTGATGTGTTTCACAAAACACATCAAACACACCCTACCACTTCTAGTCCCGTGATCCATTATTGTTGAATATCACAAAAGGCAATTTCAATATTAACTTACCTGTATCAATAGACCACCTGTCTTAGGGAGACCATTTTGTCCTTGATATGGTGGTTGCCTAAGAAGAAATGCTTATATTTACAATGTCAGTTCTATACTGTCATTACGAGTTTTCAACAACACTAACACCAGAGTCAATAGATGGATCTATTTCCAGATAAGCCCTACCCATTTCTAACTAAGCTCAGCCAACTTTTCTAAGTGTGTTTGAATCACTTTGAAACTTTGACAGCTGAATTCAAGGTAACTATACAAGCAAGCAGTTATTTTGAAACTAATTTGACATGAAGGCTGTTGCTGCCATATGTCTCAGTCAAATTATTGTTCATTAAATTGCAAATTCATCAGACATACAATTTGTACACTTTCGAGACGGACATCTCAATCTTCTAGATGGAGCTATATCATTATGATTGTAACATCAGCTAACATGTGACGTATTGGTTTATGACATCAGATACTCGAGTGACAGATTGGATCGCTCTATTGAGAGAAAACGTTCAAGTATTTAGGTTATATTTGTCTGGATCAGGTATTAATCGTACAACAATTCATAGCTTACATGCCATCATTATTTGTGTCCAGTTCTTCAAAAGCATCTTTCATACGCTTTTTTTCTTTTTCTTCCTGCTTCTGTTTTTTCTCATCTGCAACAAAATTTAGAAGCTATATGTACAGAATGAATAAAAAAAACAAGAGGCCCAAGGGCCTTGACACTCACCTGGTATGCTTGGCCCATTGGCATTTGAATCATTCGCATTTGAAAACACAATTCATTAAATTCAGCAGTACCAACACAAATATTGGAATTCAGTATTCAGTATGCACAATACATGTATTTAACAGCAAATTAATGATGGATGCTGACCACAGTCAGATTGAACCTTAGATTCCATATAGTGAATGAAAAAATCTAATATGGCCAGCAAATGCTAAATTATAATTGGTCCACGACATCCATGTTTTATCACGGACCAAGTTCTCTTAAACAAACTTTAAAGGATAGGATCAGGGAACTAACATATGCTCTTGAATGATAGCTTTATATAATAATCAACCTATAGCTCCCTGTAACAAACCCAGAAATAAATCAGAACAAGAGGCCTGTATCGCTCATCTGACATTTCAACTAATCTTACTTAAGTTTTACATCCATCAGTGTCACTTCCAATGTCTTTCAGTCAAATGGTTTAGTTTTCGAGATATTGACAACAATCTATGGACTGTTTTTTTGCATTAGTGATTTTGAACAATGTCTAAGCGAAAATAGATGATATCAGTGCTAACAACAGGTGGTTTCTTAACTGTCTCACTGCTGCAAGCCAGTGCAGTCAATAATTTCAATTTTCAAAAGCTCTTGACTTGTTTAATATTTTGAAAACAATTCGACTGAAAGTTGTTGGCGGCCTAGCCACCAACAACTTTCAGTCCAATTGTTTTCAAAATATTTATCAGGTTCAGAGATATAACCTTTGGAATATGTCGTCTGCAAAAACTCAGCAGTCAGACGGCTACTAGAGGTTTAAATACAATTGAAGAAAATGGTCTCTAAAGGCAGGTAGGTCGTCTTTATAGCAGGTTATTCCTGACCACCACACAATCCATTTAACACATGTGCATCTGGCTGAATTACCAAGTTAGCGGCAGGAGTAGGGTAATCTGGAGTCGATTTAGAAAATAATTTGACTGAGTCATTGCTGCCTTAGGCAGCAACAACTTTCACTGCTGCCTAATACAGCAACAACATTCAATCAAATACATTTCAAAATATTTTTACGAGCATAGATGTCAGAGCACAATACATATGTTAAATATTTAGCCAGTGATGGAAAGGTTAATCTGTTAATTGGAGTCTAATCTATGGCAATAAACTCTGACATGGTGATAAATCAGTGGATGGTGAGAACAAACTTGTATTTTCCCCATGAAAGTGACACTGCAAATATTTAAGGGGTGATAACTCTGGCATTTGATGTCCTATCAGTTTCATTTTCACAACACAGATATTAGATGCCGACATTAACATTGTGACCAAGTTAAGAAATAACAAAATGAGCCACCATTGTTGGTGACGGACAGACAGATGGATGGATGGACATACAGAAGAAGGACAGGGTCATCACCAATACGACAGCTGAATGGCAAGTAAGCGGAGTTAGGAAAACCAATTTCGGCTTCAAAATCCATCAAATAAAAAATTTTAATATGGCAGCCAAACACACTAAAATTTGATTGGTCCACGGCGGCCATGTTTTTTACCAATCAACTTCCCATGAACAAACTTTAATGGCCCTTAGTCCATAATCATATCCCCAAAATTTCAGCCCGATCTGTTCAGCGGTTCTGCAGAACAAGTTGTTTTCATGAAAACTAGGTCATCCAAATGGCCGCTGAACCATTTGGCTAATCAAGTTCCTTTGAACAAATTTGGTTCAGCGCTTGCCCTATATGATATTTCGTGAGTTTTGAATCGATCCACCTAGCGATTTCAGAGATTTTTGAAGACGTTTCCTAAAATCGGCCTAAATCCAAGATGGCTACAGGCCCAATTGGCCGATCGCCTTTGTTTGAACAAACTTGGATCCCTATGTCCTAAGGATACTTCCTGCCAAATACAATTGAAATCGGCCCAGTGGTTATTGAGAAGTTATTTAAATAAAAAAAGTTGACGGATGGATGGACGCCGGATGGTCGCCATGGCATAAGCTCACTTGGTCATTCTGGCCAGGTGAGCTAATAATTGGAAAAAAGCAGCTAAATACCATTTATCTCTATCTGGCGGGAACCAATTAGTGACGCAGTTGGACATATGCGCTCTGGTGTATGGCGAGCAAATAAATAATACCCGTTATAGTCGGTCATATACGTTCAGTTATATTCGTGTTAAGCTACTTCCTGCAGGTAAATACGGTCTAGTTTTAAAACAATTTGACTGAAAGCCATTGTTTCCAGAGACAGCGTCTTCGTTCAGTCACACAAAATCAAAATATTGAGTAGGCATCATATTCCGACCTTGGAAATCAGCAGTGTATTTTGAAATCAGTTTGACCGAAACTCGTTTGCTGCCACCAGAAAAAGTGACTTTCAAATATAACGTTTTCAAAAGGATCAACAGTGAATTAGCAGTAGCAAGTTAATTGCTGTACATCGGTGCCTATAGAGAATATTATTCATACCACTTAACAAAACTATATTCAGGTGTGCTTTCGTTATATTCAGGTAGGTCTATGCGTTATACCTGCACACACAGTTGACACACGGAGGAATGCGGAGCACCAGCTTGGTCACTAATTGGCTCCAAGCTAAGCGCTCCTAGATTTAGTAAATGTTTTTTCTCAAATAATCCAGATTCATTTCCATTTTTACTGATGGTAGTTTATTTAATATTGTATGAAATTACCAATAAACATCATTTGTTATTTCCCTTTTCCGTTCCTTTAACCGATGAGATCGAATGAGTTTCGGCATGATATATAGAGTAGTAGCTGGATGTTATATTCGAGAACAAGATGACCACCAGAAAACAGGGCCAATTGAAATTCTAGAGCCAATCACCATAGGGTTTAATCATCCAATTTTCGTTGAAATACACAAGGTAGCTCTTGAGAAGAATTCATTAAATCTGTCCCAATTCATTTCATATAGTAGTTTGTTTAAAATCAGGCCATTGATTACAGAGTTCCTAGAAAATTTTCCGAAAACCTAAGATTTTCATTAAAAAAAAATTGACCAATAAAAATTCTGTATAGAAGTTTGGAAGCATCCACCATAGGGTGCTTCTAGGCAAACAAGAGGCTCAAGGTGCCTGTATCGCTCACCTGGTTTCATAGGCATTTCAACCAGAAAGGTCATCGACTATAAGTATAATCCAAAGCATTTAGCTGACAATTCTGGAAATGACAAAGTTGAAGTCAGAATACACAAAAACCTATATAAAATCAATTTCGGTTTCAAAATCCATCAAATAAACAAGAGGCCTGTATCGCTCACCTGAAACATTGGCATTTCAAATAATTTCTATTGAGGTTTACATCAATCCGTACCATTTCCAATAACTTTCAGTCAAACGGTTTAATTTTCAAGATATTGACAAATCTCTGGACTACTTTTTACAATAGTGATTTTGAAAAATGTTTACGCAAAAATAGCTGACATCAGTGCTAACAATAGAAATTGATGACATACAGTCAAACTTGTATTAAGACACCACCCAAGGAAGAATCAGAAGGCAGTCTCTTATGGCAGCTGGTTTCTTAACAAGAGGGCCAAGGGCCTTAATGCTCACATGGACAATTAGCATTTGAACAGACATAACTTTTATGGCCTTAGTCATCAATATCATATCTCCCAAATTTCGGCCCAATCCGAAAACTGGGCATGTTAGAGTCATAGGTAGAAACAACTCTGAGTCAAATTGTTTTCACATGATTTTGTATCGATATGTATTCACAATCATGAAAGCCTTACCAGCAAAGCAAGATGTATGTTTTGCGACTTTGGTCTGGTGGAAGCGTTTATAGGCTATGATGCTATGAACATGAGTGAGTAAAGTTGGCTAAAGCCTCAAACAGCATCTATTTTAGAGAAAGTGTGAAGGGAATAGGCCTTGGGAACATTGACATACATCACAAAAGTATAATTTAATCAAACTTAAATTAGATATTGAAATATTTACATGTTTATGTGTATTTTAAATGTGGAAAGCGAAGGTTATCTGCCATTTTGAATTTGATGTAATTTTGCATAATTAACCAGTCAGGATGCTGGTTGACTAACTTTACTATCTAGTTTACTAGTTCAACCTTGGCTGGGATCTAGTCAACTATATTTAACTATGGTTATCGTCGGACCTGACCCTAGATATGGTATACAATTAATTTCATCCACAAATATGTAAAAAATATGATACTGATATCATAGATATTTTCCTTACATATTTCCCGTCATTGAATGATACTTGTTTGTTTTTGCACACTTAGCTTGTTATCTATCATTGTCCGTTTTCTTGTAAATTTGAGGGTCTGGCTGTCCATCACTATAGTTACATCTGTACCATACATTGGTCTTCTATGACATATAGGAAGTGATTGAGAAGTATTTCAAATACTTACCATAAGTATTTGTATTTAAATACTTTGCTAATAACAAGTATTTTGCCTTTGTATTTGAAGAATTAGAACTGAAGAACTATCTGAAGAACTAGCTACGACTAGTGAGACTACTGCTTGCAGACACCAAGCTGAGAGTACGAGTCAAGTCAGTGAAGTCTGTAGAGTTTGAGACATCAATCGGCTCCCCTCTGGTGCTTTTCACCTGCTACCTTGCTGCTGCATTGAAATCAGTGTGGGAAAGTTCCACAAGACCAAACCCCCCCTCCGCCCCCGGCCACCACCAACCCCCCCCCCCAGTGTCAATACTGGGCATGCCACTAGAGATGGAATATGTGAACAATGTTGACTTCATAGACGAGGAAAAGAAACCCCTTGACGAACTTCTCCCAATAGATGTAAGCAAACTAAAAATTGAGTCTCTTTATGAATGAATCCAAAACAGAGTTCACCCACATATACCTATCGACAAAGAATGAAACTATAGAAAATGATGAGCCACTTCGTGGCGACGAACGATGGAGGAAAAGTAAAATCCTGGGCTCACTGCTTTGCAGTACTGCTGATATTTCTGCACACTGCGTCATGGGGAACATAACTTTCCAGTCCTTCTGGAAGTTATGGATTCGTAGATCAAGGATGCCCTTGATAAAGAGGCTATGTTTATACAATGTAACCTGCGTATCCTTGATGCTGTATAACTGTAACAGCTGGGCAGCTCCAAAGGCAGCTCTAGACAAACTCGATGCCTGCCACCGTAAACACCTACGCACCATCACTGGACACCGATGGCCAGACAGCATAATTTCCAACGATGCACTATACAAGATGTGTAATACATTGTCGCTGTCTGTAAAAGTCGCCCGGGAAAGATGGTCCATGTTTGGCCATGTGCTAAGGATGGCAGAAGACACCAGCACAGAGAACCTTGGAATTAGCCCTACCCGGAGCCAGCAAATACAAAGCCAGGAGAGGACGTCATTGCATAAATCTGCTAAGTGTGCTACAAGGTGACCTCAAGAAAGCAGGACTCGGTACACTCAAGTAAACAATGGACCCGAGGAAGCTAACGATTTCGGCTGAGGACAAGACACAAGGGGCAAAAGCGAAGAAGGAATGATTGCAGCTGTAGGATGTTTCTACTACTACAGCCTCAGAATACAGTAATCATACATTTGAAGAATTCCAAAGTATTTGCACTTTTGAAAGTATTTGACCCCAGCCCTGCTAAGGTCCTTCCAACCGAGTTTGCTTGAAATCGGTCAAGCGACTAATGAGTTTTTAACTAATTTCCAGAAATGTTCAGAAAATCCAAAAATGGCGGCCAAAAAATTCACCAATCAAAATTCTGTATACATGTCCTGAAATCTACCAGCCTAGTATCCTTCCAACTATGTCTGGTTGAAATTGCCCAGGCAGTTAATGCTTAGCATTTTAAACAATTTCCCGCCATTTTCCGGAAGATTGAAATTTGGTGGGCAAAAAAATAGATCAATCAAAATTCTGTATTCAAGTTCTACAGCATACCACTCTAGGGTCCTCTCAACGGAGTTTGCTTGAAATCAGCCAAGCGGTTAATGAGTAGGCTTTTAAATGATTTCCAGAGATTTTAAGAAATCCAAGATGGCCACCGGAAATAGTGACCAATCAAAATTCTGTATACATCTACCTTTCGGCAGTCAATGAGTGGCGTTTTAAATGATTTCCCGCCATGTTTCGGAAAATTCAAGATGGCTACCGAAGAAATAGACCAATCAAAACCCTGTATACATGTTCTGCAACATACCATTCTATGGTCCTCCCAACCGAGTTTGCTTGAAATCGGCCAAGTGGTTAATGGGGTTACTCTTTTAACTGATTTCCAGAAGTTTTCCGAAAATCCAAGATGGCTGCCGGAAATATTGACCAATCAAAATTCTGTATAGAAGTTCTTGAGCCTATCACAATAGGATCTTCCAGCCAAATTTGGTTGAAATCCATCAAAGCATAAATGAGCAGATGTGATTTGATGCATGGACGGAGGACGACGACTGGCCACCATGGCAGAAGCTCACTTGGCCCTTCGGGTCAGGTGAGCTTAAAATACATATACATAATGAGCATAATGGGGCAGCCATCATCAACACTATTGACAAATGGTTCAAGTGTCCCAGCACTGACATTTACATGGTCAAAAATTTGGATGAGGAGATGCAAGAATATTGGCATCCTTGATCAATGCGAAAAGTACCATTGATTAATTGCAGGGATTTACCTCGGTCTGTAAATTTGGGAGTCCATGGGACTCAACACACCTTATTTTAAGTCTCAAGATCAATAATGGCAGTCCTAGTGTGCCAGAAATGCTGCAATAAACTCTTTAACGGATATCTAGGACATTGTCACAGATAAAAGCAGATTTTTCTTCACATCAAACAGTAACAAGATGACATGTCAAACTACAGAGAATGTTTGCAAATTATTGCAAATTTTGTTTGAATATTTATCGGCTTAGATATTTGTAATGGCTAGGTTTGTTGTAATAGATTTATTGGGGTTGGTGTCTTTGCATCCGTAGGAACGTGCTCTCCATTTTTTGTGGGTCCCGTGTGTATTTTTAAGGGTATATGATGCAGGATTTTGAGTCCAGTAAATCCCTGCAATGGGCCAGCTATCTATGACACTATAGTCGAACGGCTAAAGTGTACTATAGGAACCTCCATGCCAAAAAATGCTTTGTTCCATTCACGAATGACGAAACATGTCACAGATGTATTTTTCCCATAGGGCTCGATACTTAAAATGCTTTAATAGTCTGGTAGGCGAGTGGCAAATTTGTGCCTGACCCAAGTTTTTTTCTTTGTTGTTTATTATCTTTGTAGTGTATATAATATCTAGGTGGAATCTAGGTGAGATTGCCATGCTTGAGCAATTTGAGAAATCCAAGATGGCCACCGTGACAAAAGAAAATCAGCGAATATTGAGTCTCATATCTCAAAAACCAAATAACTTAGAAACATGACTAATGTATCGTTAACATGACTAAAGTATCGTTGTCCAAGATTTTAGATATCCAGAATTCAATGGAACCACTATTTAATTGCTAAAATGTAGAGAAATCATGATATGACTTTGGTTATATGAGAAAATGGCTGCCAATATCAGGATATTACTCAGTAACGTCAATTTTGTTTCGGTTTTCATTGCAGATGAATAATTAAGTTTGGAGTTTAATGCAATTTGAAAAATCCATGCTCTCTCACGGTGGACCAGCACTCCCTATCATAAAAACTGCCAAGATATACGTCAAAGACTAACCTGGAAGTATTTAAAACACAGTCACACTTCTCAACCAACAAAGGAATGCCCTTCATATATACCATTTAACTTCATGTATCATTGCCTTTACTCTGGAAAGCTGGGAGACGTAAATAAACACTCAAAACATTCGGAAAGATGGAAGGCCGCATAGATGTGCAAATCTACCCACTCGGAGCAAGACAGAAAGCCACATAAACAGTACTTGTTAGAAAACTGTGAAGCTCATGGTGATAGCTTGGCAAATGAGATCAGAGCTTCGCTGCAAGGTGCAGTGAGTGATCTGCATACAGTGGAGGCTAGATACCACAGAGACAGTATGAGTCTGTTTCTTAGTAATATGAATCTTGAATATGAAGAGCATGGTACCTTATCAGCACAGGAACCAGAAGATGTAGCTCATCATCATATCATTTATCATTAATGACGATAAGCATTGCATATGGAATTCCATTGAATTGTTCCAGGGTTGCCAAAATCATTGATAAGACCAACGTCATATAGAGTTCAGGCCAAGTTTTTGTAATCAAAGATGTCTCTCTTCTTCGATGCAGGGCATACCTGCTATGTACAACATGCCTTGTACTACATAAGCTCAATCGAAGGCTTTCCCGAAGATGTTTGTAGACCTTTTATGTAAGGAAAGTATGCAATGCCAATGCACCATATTTGCTGGCTTGTTTAATGGCATATGAAATGACATGGGACTTGAAACAACCTGATATGATCATGGTCGTTCCGGGATAATCTGTCATACTCAAGCCAAACACACTTAAGATATCAGCCTCCAGTTCACATATTTGCAGTAGCATTGTGCAAGACATAAAGTAGACGAGAGAAAAAGAGTAACCGTATGCTCAAACCTTTCACAAGGAGGAAACAGAGGCCCGAATCAAGACTGATGCATATGACAGGAAACAATTGCGAGAAATATTGCCGTTTTATATAGGTCGATGATAACAACGTATCTTGAATAACTGAATTAATAAGCCTGATTGGTCTGCTTTTGTCAGTTCCAAAAGTCTGAATGATGTGAGCCGAGTTTGTTCCCTCCTTTTATACTTTTCAGTGGGGTGCCCGGATGTAGTCATGTGGGTGACCGTATACGGGCATGCTAGGTGGCTGGTGGTCATGTGCCCTGGGTGGGGGCCCCTCTGTCGGTGGGGCGTCTTTGTTGAATTGTACGTCTTCAGTGTTTTACACTGATGCATAGTTAGATGGTTGTATTAGACATTGATAATATAAGTAATTGGTTGTCTTTATGATGTCGGGCGGTCTCTGTGCACTCATGTATGACGTCTTCGTGGTGTTATTGATGTTTGTGTAGGCTCAGTTATAAGATTTAAGGGAGGGCGGAAGGGATTGTTTGTGCAAGGGGGGGGGGGGGCAGGAACGGAAGGAAGTAGGAATGTGCTGGGATAATGAATGGTAATAACAACATGGAATGTTTCTACTGGCGGTTGAGGCATTCAAGGGGATAGCTCCGACACCGCAAGGGCTACTTGTGGTAATTTCTCATTAGTTTCCACGGCTCTTTTCCCGGGTCTAGGTTAATTGTCGGTCCGGTCTCCAGGGTTTTCCCCGGTCCAGGTTTGCCCCCCGCATCTAAGATTAGTGTAATCATTCCATTATTTTTGCCCACTTTTACTATTTTTTTCCCCTGGGCGGGGTCCTATTTTTTTCCCGGTTCCTTAGGTTTCTATTTACCATTTTCAGGATCCCTGATCCAAGTTTTGACTTATTTACTAATTTCTCCGGCCCCAGGATTACAATTAAAAAAAAGAATTTTGGTCTAAATTACTAAGGTGTTTTTTTCGATACCACGAAAAGTGGACTAATTTTTTTAAATTTAAAAAAAGTTTGTCAGTTACGTCTGTGTGTAATGTATTCCTAATAGTCATCGTCACGGGAGTGGAATTATTAAATTGGCGGCCTAAATTTTGTGTTACTTTTAGTTAAGACTGTTTATTACATCAAACCCAATTCTGAATTTGACATAAAATGGCGCAGTGAAAAGATGTAAGTCATGTGAATCGCCTCCATTCACAAAATAACTCCCGTTAGCGTATGTAATTTAGCGAGAATATCGCGACTTCATAAAGAGCGGTCGATCTCCTTTTAATTTTCGGACTTCAAGCAATTTGTGTCCTTCATCTTGATTCTGTTTGGGATCATTTGATGTTGGTCGGCTTTTAAATCTTCTCAAATTGAGGGTAATCACTATTCCATTATTATCTTTTTCTGAACACAAATATTATTTATCTGCTCTGTTTGGATCAATTCTCATGTATAAGCCAATAAAAAGAGAGTAGGGCAGTTATTAGAAGAAATCCAGTGAACAAAACTTCATTGGTTACTCAGCGAGGAATGAGTTAATTTTTTCTGGATTTTGATTAGATAATTTTTCTGTTCAGTAGTAAATAGAAGCAGCCATTTTATTACCTGTTAAACAAAGCCTAGTTTCATACTATTTCCTCATTGGTCATCCGTCAACTTTTTCTTTAAACAACTTCTCAAGACCCACTTACAATAGGCCGATTTTGATTATATTTGGCAGGAAGCATCCTTGGGGTATAGGGGTCCAAGTTCGTTCAAAAGAAGTTGATCGGCCAATTTGGCTGGTGGCCATCTTGGATTTTGGGCAATTTTTAGAAACATCTTTAAAAATCTCCGAAACCGCTCGGTGGATGAAAACCTCATGAAATATAATCTCAGGCAGGAGCTGAACGAAGTTTGTTCAAGGGAACCTGATTGGTCAAATGGTTCGGCAGCTATCTTGGTTGACCTAGTTTTAGCAAAAATTACTTCTTCAGAACCGCTGAACAGATCGGACCAAAATTTGTGAGATATGATTAGGGACTAAGGGTCATTAAAGTTTGTTCAAGGGAAGTTGATCCGTCATAAAACATGGCTACCATAGCCCAATCAAAATATAGCATGTTTGGTGGCCATATTGGATTCTTTTAGATGATGGATTTTGAGGCCGAAATTGGTTTTGTGTTTTTGGATATTCTTATCTCAAATTTACAATTTTGGAAACTGTCAGATAAACGGTTTGGCGGCCATCTTGGCTCATTTTCCCGCCAAAAGCTTCCATACTAAAGCAATGGGAAATATAAAATGTCGTCTTCTTGAGAATTGCTGAGTCGATTTCAATTATATTTGGCAGGAAATGTCCTGATGGCATAGAGCTCCATGTGTATTCAAAGGAAGCCGATGGGCCAATTTGGGTGGCGGCCATCTTGGATTTTTTTAAATCTTCGCGGAAACCGCTTGGGGGATTGATTCAAAACTCACGAAACCTCATCTAGGGCAAGAGGTAAGCCAACTTTGTTCAAGAGAACTTGATTGACCAAATGGTTCAATGGCCATCTTGGATGACCTAGTCTTTGCAAAAATTACTACTCCAGAATCCCTGAAGGGATCGGGCCGAAATTTGGGAGATTTTATTAGTGACTAAGGGTCATTTAAGTTTCTTCAAAGGAAAGTGATCCGTAAAATTAACATGGCTGCTGTGGGCCAATCAAAATCTAACGTGTTTGGCGGGCATATCAGATTTATTTTATTTTGATGGATTTTGAAAGGCTTGAGTGATCTTGCACGCTTAAGGTGCGCTATTATACTCTTCTCTTAATAGAGCGGATTAGTGATTTAGCTTTTAGCACTTTGAACCCTAAAGTGCTAAAATCTTATTTTCCTGATAATACTAGAAGTATTGCGTAAGTTGATGAATGTATTGAAAGAAATTTGACTGGAAACTGTGGCCACAGCCGTCATATATATCCCTACCCAAGCCCTCCAACCAGTTTCAGAATCTTATCTATTCAGTTTTCTTGAGTTGACAAATGCGTGGTGTGTTTCAATAAGTTCCTGTATCAATTAGCTACATCAGTTGGAGACAACTTTAGATTTCACCCTTTACCCCTTCTTCAGTGCATCTGAAATGGTCTTGCGAAATGTCAATTTGCAAACTAAGAGAAGACTATTTATGAAAATTTACAACTGAAATGATTAGCTCGATAACCGAGCCAGTCACTCCAGTGGTAAGTTTTCAAAATAGTCTTCTCTTGGTCTAGAAATGGATATTTTCCATGAGAAAATTTAAATTTTCTTGATCAAATTAAAAAATTGCAACAGAAAGGCAATCTTAACAGTCTATTTAAAAGAGCTGCCATCGCAACTCCTCCTATCCCATTTCACGCAGAAACTTGAAACTTCTGGTATGATTACACATATGGCCATGGATGTGCATGGCACTTTTGAAATTTTGTCATGACGCCAAGGGGGTGGGGACTGTGGGTAAAAAATGTAATTTATGCAAAGGTGGTCATGTCACATATCATTGTCAAGCCAATGATGAATAGACTACAATACAAGGAATTATTCTTATCTTGGGTCCAACTTATGGTAGGGGGCGGGGACAAAAGTGGGCACCAATCGATTGTAACGCAACTCGTCCTAGACCATTTCACAGAGACCTTTAAACTTTCAAAAATATTTTGAAACTAATTTGACTGTGTGTTGTTGCTGCAACAACGCCCAGTGAAATAGTTTCAAAATATTCAACATAATGTTAAAAACATAGGGCCTTAACCCACTTATGATGAAGCCGGCCAAACCGGCCTCTGCAGGGGTCTTGAGGAATGTCGATTAGTAGGCCAAGTGAAAACTACTTCTGAAAATTTACCACTGGAATGACCGGCTCGGTAAGCGAGCCAGTCATTCCAGTGGTAAATTTTCAAAATACAATTTTTTTGCCCTGCAATAAGACATTCAACAAGAAAATGTTTAGTTTTTTTGACACGATATAGTCATTAAAGGGTTAAATGTTAAGGACATAGGGCTTACAATTTGTACAATTGATGGACATTATAACCCTGTCTGGCATAGCTAGAAATCAGAGGGGTATTGCTGGCAATGGATACCTCTATGTTTTTATGACTGTAATAAATAAACAACAACGCTCGTTAACTGGTCCCATCAGACTATGGGACATATTCAGTATTTTAAAGATTCATTTGGAACGAGATTACATTATAGAGTACCTATAGTAAGTTATTTAATAATTTTATGTCCCTCTCTTCCTGTGATAGCACTTTGAAAGAATGTGCACACCAGTCAGTCTTTGACGAGCTGTGTCATATGGCTTATCGGAATTAAATATCACTGATGTGCATAGCTGCATATGCAGTGCATTAAGGTCAATCTATGGACAGCAACATCATTATTTTTAAGTTCATGGCAAATTATGAGCCTCAGTCTCAAAAATCATTTCTTTTTTTCAACTGCCCTGTATTAACCCGCCTTTACTGACAAATTCTTAAGCGCCCAATGAGATCGTTATTGACAGAATTATAATGTCGATTCCGAACACATATATTGAAAATTATTGTTGACTAGGGTATCAACAACATGCAGCCAAATTGTTTTTTTAAATCAGCCAAATCGTTTTAGGTTTCTTTGATAACTGTTCTGAAAATAGAATGAAATAGACTGTTGTTACACTGTTTATTCATTTGAACAAGCAATCATGAAATGTTTTATTGTCATGTAAAGAATGAATGAGACCAATGATAGGGGTCAAACCACAGTGGGTGGGGGTGATAATTACCCTGCATAGAAAAGGCTAGCATTTCAATTTCGCACTGATCTCAACACAATTATTTATCCAATGATCGATTTAAAAGCGCTTTTATTTCTGAAGATAGTTGTGCGGGGAACTAACTTAATGTTTTGAAAGAACGTTGACTGAATGTTGTTGCTACCTAAGGAAACAATTACGTTCAGTCAAATTGTTTTTAAGTAACCAGCTAGGGCATTTTTCCAGGAACTGGTGATGAATTGAGCATTGACCATTGAGCAGGGTTAAATAGATAATCGATGCACTGAGCAGGGTTAAATAGATAGTCGGAGAAGTGATATCAATAAGCATCCAAATGCAAAATTAACCCGTTTCCTTCTAGCAGGGCTGAAGAAACTAGTGAAATTATGCCACAACTGCTTGTATGTATTGAAACAAGACTGGATTTTTGTGAGAAATCTTGTAGCCTCCTTGACAATTATCGTATTATGTTTGTTGAAACCTGTTGCTATTTAGGGTAGCAGCAACTTTCAGTCATGAGTATTTATCTGTAGGGAACTGAAATATTTAATATGATGATTGTCCGAGTTTGTTTACATTTCTCTCAGCGTATATAATGAGTTGTTGCTTCGCCGCCCATTCACTCACCACCCACCCCCATATGTAATGCTATTTTGTCACATGTAATGAAGGCACTCTATTTTGTGTCAAAGTAAAATAGCCATTATGGAGTTTGTTTGGACAATTATGTTGCTGAAATGAGTTGCTAAATTGTTGCTATCAATTCAGTCACATTGGCCGGAATTCAATAAGGATGTTTAAACTAGATTTAGCCTAAACCGTGTGACAAATCACAAAGTAATTGCGATGTTAGTTTTATAGATAGGGCGATATCTCCAACTTTTCATTGTTTGAGAGCTAGGTCACGCCCCGTGCAAGAGGTGTAGCCTAAACTAAGTTTTAAATAAATGCCCATGTTCTATGTCTATTCAGCGCCATGCCCAATTTGGCCAGGTTGTAGCGTAAGCGCTGAGGCTGATATTCCTCCACGCTTGGACAATCTGTATTAGCGAAAGAACTCAATGCCGATGGTATGATTTTGTCCAAATTGCGCCGTAGATTGGAATTTATATAGTCATGGATAGTATTTAATTATGTACCTATGATCATTCCGTTGCTGAATTATGTTGCAAAAACTTTATTTTTAGAGGTCCAATTTGGTAGTTTGTTCATTATTGAAGCTAGTCAATTTGGGTTGTTTTTGGCTCTTGATCATGAAAGGGTCTGTATTGCAAACTACTTGTACACTGCCGTTAATAAAGAAGTGTGCGCCTGTACCACAATTCTGGCTAACGTAAGGTGCACATAAAATTAACCCACCAATTTGGATTGTCCCCTACACATTTTGTGGCTGTTCTTTAAATTATAGTGTTCCAATGTTTCTTTTTGATGATGATGTTGCGGAATGTTGTTGCTCTCGGGCACATCAGCAGCATCTTAGCAACCGGGAATTCAGAAGCATTGGCCACGCTGTTTAAAGGGTGGGACAAATTGGGTACTGTATTTTTGAAATCTGCAATCAAATGTCATGACATTTTAAATACGCAAGGCTGTTCATTTTGACGTTGCAAGATCATACACATATATCAATGTATTAGCTGATGTTGGTGCATGCATTTTGCACTTGGTACCATTCCATCTTGTGTCATCATACAATAGGATCACATTATAATATAATACAGAGAGAGAGAGAGGACGGCATTGAGGGAAGGCGGGAGAGGATGGCAGGAGGGAGGGAGGGATTGAGGGAAGGGAGAAGGGGAGGAGCAGGAGACGGAGGGGAGAGAGGGTGGAGAGACAGAGAGGATAATGTTTCAAAAATAGTCTTCTTTCGATATGCAAACTGACATTTTCCAAGACTACCACAGAAGCCGTTTTGGTCAGCTTAAGCGTTAAAGAGTTAGCTAGATAGATAGAGTTATTACACAATAGGCAATTGACCTTTCAGTGAATCCAATGCTATTTATTATGCATTGCGTGGCAGACAAATTATTTGCATTGTGTCCACACAGATGTCGCAACCCCTCCTCCGACACACGCCCCCCCCCCCCCCCCCACCCCCTGAACACACACTTGCAGTGCGCTCATGCTTTGTATGTGGATAACTATTACAAATGTGGTGGAAAAAGTACTATAATATATGCGGACATTTACTCCTTTATTGACCAAGTTTAGTCAATGAAAACATTGCTATTGAAGGCAGCAACAGCGTTCACTAAAACATAGATGTTGATGTATGTTGATGGTGGTTTTTTAAGTATTAGCGGTCAATTGCAGTATAGGATCACGTGACCTTTATTAAGGGTTGTTTTAAAAACATAGCTATTGGTGATTGTTTCTTAACTATTAGCGGTAAAATTATTGCATATGACCACCTATCTAAGGGGACCACTTGAGTTGTGACTCTTAAAAACACATTGCTATTCCTGTATAGGACCACCCATCTAAACGATTATTTAGCTTAATGCATAGGACTACCTATCTAAGGTAGACCACTTGAGTTTTATTGATAACCACCATGCATATATACGGTTGAAATGAGTGAGAGGGAGAGAGAGGAGAGGGAAGAGATGGCGGTAGTTGAAGGGACGAGGGAGATATAGTTGCATCAACTATGTGATGATATGTAATATATCATTATGTTCCAGCCCTAATACGTCTACAATGGCTAATTGCAACATGTGTTTGTTGCAACGGTCCTGTTCTGAAGCTATGAAATACTCTATGATATCGGTTGCATGTTGCTATTGCTGCTAGTCGATGAAAGATTAATACAGTTACATACCGCATAGCGACATTTGAACGCGAAACGTGCATAAATTCTGGGAAATTTGGATAAATCACTACGTTTCAGTCTTAATAACTTTGCAACGACCAGTAGCAAGAGGTTTCTGTTGCAAGGGTCGTATTCAGAGGTTTACACATACTAAGACATCGGAGATATGTGTTACAGTTGTTACTAGTTCATTAATTATTAATAGGATTACATAGCGTTGCTTGGCACATGAAACTTGTATAAATTAGTGGAAATTAAGGAAAAGATCGCTATGTTCCAGCTTTAATAATGTTTCAACGGCCACTAGCAACTGCTTTCTGTTGCATGGGTGGTGTTCATAGATTATGAAATACTAAGGAGCTCGAGTTTTGCATTGCTATTTCTATTAGTTAATTAATTATTAATACGCTTGCATAGTGCGTTAATTGTGATACAGGAAATTATTGAATAATATGGAAATGGACCACTTGAATTTTATTGATGGTGATTCTCAGAAACACTGCTCTTAGAGACAGAAACAATTTTCGCTAAGACAGCGATTCTGATGTATGCTGATGGTGGTTCTTAGAGGCTAGCACTCAATTACGTTCTATGACCACCTTTGTAAGTGAACCGCTTGAGTGGTGGTTCTCAAACCCATTGCTATTACAGTATAGGACCATACATCTACACACTTAATTAGCCTACTGCATTAGACTACCTATCTAAGGTGGACCATTAGAGTCTTATTGGTGATTCTTCTAAAAAGTATTTGTGGTTATTGTGAAACATGTTGCATCTTAAACCACAGGCATGGCACGTCGTAACAGACCACCTTTGGAAACATTTTAATGTGATTAATTAACCTATTATTATCTTCCCAAAACAGGGAAATCATAACATTAGCAAACTAACTTCCATGATTCTTATGCACAGTACACTATTGGATAAGTTATGGGAGACCTATCAGAGCTATCTTGATAACAAGGGAGATCAATCTGACCAGAGTAATTCTACTGAACAATTAAAATTTACCTCACTTTTTAGCGAAAAATACGACCGTTACCTATCACATAAATGATAGAAATTGTAATTAAAATGTTATCTTTAATTAGCCTAGATTCGAAACATGCGAGGACGATATATTTAAGGGTTCCAATCATGGCCACTCACGAATGCAACTCAAGCTAACTAAAGGTAGCTCAATAGCTATTATGGCATAGCCACCTGTGCCCATCAAATCAGAGTATATAGCTGGCCATTTTGAACTTTTGATTTGAAAGATTTTGATGGTGAAAATGTCTTCCTATAAGTTGTTTCCTTGCACAAGCTCAGATCCGGCACTTTTGAAGGTGTCTCATGTACGTTGTATAGTGGATTAATGTGATAGGAATTTAATTGTCATTTAATGCAAGTTGACTATGGGGCTGGTTAGCTCATGAACTTATGAATGCCAATCTAAAACTTACACTTATTATCCCCACGTTTTAATAAAATGTTGGGGATATTGTAATCGCCTTTGTCCGTCTGTCCATTTGTTTATCCGCCCATCCATCCGTCCGTCACGCTATCTCCTACCAAACCATTCGGTGGAATTAAATCAAATTTGGTATGTGGGTTACCATATGATTGCACTTTGCAAGACCATATTTGGCTCCTTTCCCAGGGGGCGAGGCAGGTGTCAACAGGTCCAATCAGTTGTTGATTTGCATGACACTTTTGGAATTTTGGCGTGACCCCAGGGGCAGGGCCCTGAGGGTGGGAAATGTGTGTCAAAATTAAAATTTTTCCAAAGGTCATGTTGCATATCATTTTCAAGCCAATGCTAAGTTGTCTACAGTACAAGGAATTATTTTGATCTTGGGTCAAACTGTGGGTGGGAGGCAGGGTCAAAATTTCAAAAGTGGGCACCAATCAATTGTAATGCAACTCCTCCTAGACCACTTCAGATAGAAACTTGAAACTTTGGAGATGATTGCACATCTGGCCAGTGATTTGCATGACACTTTTTAAATTTTATCATGAACCCCAGGGTGTGGGGACTGTGGGTAAAAAATCTAATTTATCCAAAGGTGGTCATGTCGCATATCATTTTCAATCCAACGATGAGTAGACAACAATACAAGGAATTATTTTGATCTTGCGTCAAACTGAGGGTATAGGGCGAGGTCAAAAGTGGGCACAAATCGATTGTCATGCAACTCCTAGAGCATTTGACATCTAAATATGTATTATGCTGATTGTTTTTTTAAAATGTTTCTTCTTTTTTCAGACTATGAACTTTGCTTATGTTTGGACCATTTGCCAGTTGTCATTAAATGACTTCACGTTACTCCTGGGCAGATAAGCTTTATGGTTCAGTCTCCAAGCTATGCTTGCCCAATGGGTAGTACCACCGGTGTTTTGAATTCACATGTTGATTGTCAAATTTCAAAATGTGACTATCCGGTGGTCCATCATATCCTGTGATGTACAATTAATATACAGTACAGGTAAGCTATTTGCTATCTTCTGATAGCTCTTGTGGAATTTTGGTATGGCCCCAGTGATGGGAAATGTGGAGTAAAAAATAAAAATTTTCCAAAGGTGGTCATGTCACATCATTTCGAAGCTAATGATGAGTAGACTACAGTACATGGAATTATTTTGATCTTGGGTCAAACTGAGGGTATGGGGCAGGGTCAAAAGTGGGCACCAATCAATTGTAACACAACTCCTCCTAGACCATTCCACATAGAAATGTATGATTCAACATATGGCCAGAGATGTACATGACACATTGGAATTTTGATATCAGCTAAAGGGGTGGGGGAAATTGTGGGCAGGAAATAAATTTTATCAAATGTGGTCATGTCACATATCATTTTGAAGCTTGTAGTTAGTAGACTACAGTACAACACATTATTTTGTTCTTGAGTCAATCTGCGGGCAGTGAGCAGGAGTCACATGGGCAATCTAATTCTATATATGTACATGGCTTGGATATTGTTTCTTCACAGAATAGTTAGTCCTGCACAGACCGGGTCCTGCAGCAGCCGGTTCCTCGGGTAACTTAAAAATGTGAGATATTCCTATCTTCTAATACCTCTTGTCCTGCTGGTTACTTCTCCCGAAGCACCAGGTATAGAACAGTCAAACTGGTTCAATGTTACCAGATTTAGTGTCCAAAGAAATCCCTGATTAACCTGTTTACTGCTGAATGACCAATCATCTAGCTGATTTTGTGACCAGTTTTGTGTATATATGTCTTCTCCAAAACCACCTAGGCGATTGATCAGAAAGACAAGAAATATTATCCAAAGAAATTCTAGAAAAACGGAGTTTCACCAGATAACTAGATTGTACATGAAGTACAAGAAAAGGATGTCTCGTTCAAGTGCAGGTATTCTTGGAAGACGTATATCTGTTCATGGAACAGATCTAGTTGACACTTGTGTTGATGCTGAAGTTAATATTTGCTCTGTTTGAGTAATAACATTCAATTTTTCAACGTTTCTTTTCATCATTTCCTTTAACTGTTGATTTTCTGATTCTAGTGTTCTGATTTTTCTTTCTTTGTCTAGCAAGAGGTTGTTTTATCTGATGGAGCTGTACAACTAAATCATTCAGAGATGGCTGCTGGGGTGTTCTTAGTACATAATTTCTTTCAATTAGCAGAGTATTTTGAAATAGTCCACTGTTAAGTTCAGGTAGGTGTGAATTTGGAGGTGTCATTGGCAGTTTGAGGTTTGTAGCATGATTAACCCTTTCAAGGCTATGTTCATTGCTTGACACATGTAGATCTGGAGGTGAAAACAGAACTTTTGAGCCGGTAGCATGATTAACCCTTTCAAGGCTATGTTCATTGCTTGACACATGTAGATCTGGAAGTGAAAACAGAACTTTTGAGCCGGTAGCATGATTAACCCTTTCCTGGCTATGTTCATTGCTTGACACATGTAGATCTGGAAGTGAAAACAGAACTTTTGAGCCGGTAGCATGATTAACCCTTTCAAGGCTATGTTCATTGCTTGACACATGTAGATCTGGAGGTGAAAACAGAACTTTTGAGCCGGTAGCATGATTAACCCTTTCCGGGCTATGATCCTTGCTTGACACATGTAGATCTGGAGGTGAAAACATAACTTTTGGGCTTGTAGATTTCTCTGGACTTGCTACATTTCCTTCTGAATTCAAAGATCTGATCTGATGATTATCTGCTTTAGTAGTTGAAGTTTGCACATTCTTAGAGTATACCATACTTGAGAAATGTTCTAAATCTCTTTCTACCCACTCAAGTATATCTGATCCTTGGACATGTATTACTCCTGTTGTGGTGCAGAGTGTCAGTGTTACATTCACACTTTTGTCAGTAGAGTTTACATTCATAGTTTTGAAAATGCAACCATTTTGTTCATTATCTGTACTGGGACCATACACTGATGACATCAATTTTATCCTGGTATGAATTGAGTCACAGTCATTTAACTGAATAGCTACAGAATAGGTAATGTATGTAATGGTTAGATTCTTATTCTGAATTGCTTTAGCTGTATGTATATCAACAGAGGTATATCCCTCAAAATCACTGGAATTTACCAATAACAGCTGGCCTGATTCCTCCATAAATGTCACTTGATCAGCCATTTGTGTATATCCAGAGAGCGGATTCACTGAGACCATGTACTGCACAGGTGAACAGGCTGCCATGTTGTTTTAAGGTCTGGCACTTAGCCGAGGTTGCTAGCTCTATAGCATTCACTGAGACATACAATAACTCCAAATTCTAAACAAAGAACTTGAAAATATTCTATTAATATTGCTTAATAATTGTCTACATAATTAATATTTCCACTAATGAATTACACCAATGCGAAGCTCATGATCTTAGCTAAATCTACATACTAAATTCAGCCAGGTAGCATTACTTTAGCCTACATAAATTCATTTAAATTTCAGAGCAAATTTTCTGTCTATCAAATTTGTCCATTGTAACTAAACAAATATTCTGTTGAATATTTTGAAGATAATTTGACTGGCAGCTGTGGGTCAGTTTCCCGTCAAATTTGTTTCAAAATGTTCATCAGCTTATTCAAGACCTGAACTAAGATATAGTCAAACTGAATGATGGGCGCTTCTAATCACAATGGACTAACAGTAAATTAACGCATGTCAACAAAATTATCAGCATCTATTATTTACTGATCTTTGTATTTACAAAGATCAATAAATAATAGATGCTGATAATTCTATTTGCATTCCAAGAAGATAATCTTTGAGATTTTACCACTGGAATGACTGATTCGATTACCAAGCCAGTCATTTGTCATAAATTTTCAAAAATTGTGTTCTCTTATAATGCAAATGGACATTCAAAAAGCCAATCTTGACAACTAATGGATTAAGAGATTTCTGAATGAATGGCGTTAATAACATAAGCTCATGCTAATTTCTTTAAAAGGATCTTAGCAAAGAATAGAGTACTGGTTGAGTACTGTAGTCAAAAGTGCTCGAGTGACCACCAGGGCTAAAAGATTGCGGTTCTTTAATACAGATGATCATATGAATATTATTAATTTTCCTGAAAATCAACGTATTGACTAATGCAGCAACAAAAGGCCCAAGAGGCCAGAAAGGTCATCAACAATAATTAGAACCCTACAGAGTTGAGCAGAATTATAACAAGAAAACAGAAGCCATGTTTCTTTATGTATCAACTACTTTTGAACAAAACTTAATGGCCTCTAAGTCCCTTATCATATCTCCCAAATTTCGGCCCAATCCGTTCAACGATTCTGGATACGAAGTTGTTTTCGCGAAAACTAGGTCATCCAAGATGGCCACCAAGCCAATGGACCAATCAGATTCTCTTGAACAAATTGGTTCTCCTCCTGCATTAGATGATGTTTCATGAATTTTGAATCAACCCCCAAGCCGTTTCGGAGATTTTTAAAGATATTTCTAAAAATTGGCTGGTTTAGCCGTCTTGGATTTTGGCCAATCAGCTTCGTTTGAACAAACTTAGACCTCTATGCCCTTCTTCTTTTCGTTCGCGGATCATACCACCAGTCCTGTAAGTGACTATCGACATGATCATATGCGTTAAGTGCGTGGATCCATGGTTTATTAGTGCGCCATGCGGCCTGGAACCTCCGTCTTCAGCACTCGAGGTTTCTGTCAGGGTTACCTCACCCTTACCTCCTTTAGTCGCCTCTTACGACACGCAGAGGATACGGATGGTGTATTCTAAGCCCCACCTACAGGGCAAACCTCTATGCCCTAAGGCTGCATTCTGCCAAATATAATTGAAATCGGCCCGGTGGTTCTTGAGATCTCGTTTAAAGAATTCCCCATTGCTTTACTATGGGCCCATTGCTTTACTATGGGAGCCTATGGCAGGAAAGCAAACCAAGATGGCAGTCAAACCGTTTATCCAACAGTCTCGAGAGTGGCATATTTGAACTCACCACCCTGATAAGCATATATACACCAATTTTCGCTATCAAAATACATCAAATACAAAAAAGCTAATATGACAAAAAGCTAAATTTTGATTGGTTGATGGCGGCCATGTTTTTTAACGTACAAACTTCCCTTGAGCAAACTTGAATGGACCTTGGTCCCTAAGCATATTTACCTAATTTCAGGTCTATCACTTCAGCGGTTCGGGAGAAGCCGTTTTCACGAAAACTAGGTCATCCAAGATGGCCGCCAGGCAAATTGCCCAATCAGATTGCCTTGAACAAACTTGGGTCTACCGTTGCACTAGATGATGTGTTATGAGTTCTGAATCAATTTCTCCAGCGGTTTCGGAGATTTTTTTTAATGTTTCCAAAAATTGGCCATTTTGGCTGGTGGCCATCTTGGATTTTGGCCGATCGCCTTCGTTTGAACAAACTTCAATCTCTATACCCTAAGGATGCTTCCTGCCCAATATAATTGAAATCGGCCCAGTCATTCTTGAGAAGTCATTTAAAGAAAAAGTTGACGGATGGACGGTCGCCACGGCATAAGCTCACTTGGCCTTTCAGGCCAGGTGAGCTAACAATGTTTAGTCCAATTGTTTCATTAACCTTTTGGTGCACAAACCAGCCAAAAAACAGCCTTTGTCATGGTCTTTGTAAATGCCCATTTGCAGGCCAAGAGAAGACAATCACTGAGACAATTATTTCAGTGGTCTTGTATGTATGTGTTAAATGGTCAACACATTGGACAAGAGAATGGAGGCACCCATTCCTTACTATTTATAAGGTGATCATATTTATTATGCACTCGAGATACGTTGCTGTAGCTTATCTCAGAAACAAATTAACTAAAATTTGTTGGCTTGCTAAGATCTCAACTGACTTAAGTCAAACTAATTTCAAAATATACATGATTTTGCATATTTATGTACATTGATGGCTGAGAGCTACACGCTAAGAAATTCATAGTGAAATGGGTTAATAAATCACAGAGCATTACATTTCTAATTTTTATCAACAGAAATGTAATTTTTATGATTTAACAAATAATTTGGTTGAACTTTTTGAAATTAATTTGGCTGGGTGCTCTGTGGCTGCTATTTACAACAGCAGCAAATTCCAATAAATTTTGAAAGCAATGCAAAGTGAGAAAAGTAGTGCTTTTGAAAAAATCAAATGCATTTGAAAACTCAAATGCAAATGCAACCCTTTTTATACAAATGCAAATACATGAGATTCAAATGCAAGTGCAAACGCAAATGAGTCAGAAATTTCATAATTGCATTTAAATGCAAATGCAAGTGCAAATGCATTCAAATGCAAATGCATTTGCACTTGTGCCCAAGCCTGCTAACAACCTCAGCTCTTTCACAGCCTGCACCTCTAAACCTGCACTTCACCCTTTTTCAACTCTGCTTTGCAAGGTGTACCTTGAGTATCAGCTGACCCAGAGCATGGACTTTTCATCTGCTTGTAGTCATTGGATCATTCAAGAGCGTCAAGCGCTTGAGCGGTGCATGGAATACAGCGAGATGGGAACTCCTGTAGCCACTGGGCGTAGGGATAATGTGTATGTCAGATAGACCAACTGGCTGGTGTGAAGGGAAAATAACTGTATGGGTGGTGGGAAGAGTCAGGGCAATTGGGGTGCATTACACACACACACACACACACACACACACACACACACACACACACACACACACACACACACACACACACACACACACACACACACACACACACACACACACACACACACACACACACACACACACACACACACACACACACACACACACACACACACACACACACACACACACACACACACACACACACACACACACACACACACACGTAGCATTTCGACCATTTATGATAAATCTTTCATAAAAATTTAAGATTTTCACCCAAAAAATTGATTGATCTAAATTCTGAATAGATGTTCTAGAACTTACCATCATAGAATCCATCTAGTCAAATTTTGTTGAACTATGTCAAGAAGCTAAGGAGGAGAAGCATTTTGACCATTTCCGGTATATTTTTCATAAAATAGATTTTCACCCAAAATATTGATCAATTAAAATTCTGAGAAAATTATCTGGAGTCTACCAGCATAGGTTCCAAATTTGCTTCAAATCTGTCAAACTATTAAGCAGAAACGGACGGACGGACGACAGACAAACATATGGCTGCCATGGCATAAGCTCACTTGGTCTTTCAGGCCAGGTGGGATAAATTTGGTTGTATCTTACCTTCCCAAGCATTCTTGACTCTCTCTTTTGCATCAGTCTCTGGACCTTCACATTCATTTTTTTTATCTGCAAAATAATAATAGTCATATCAAAGCACTAGAGTATTTTTTTCTACTTTCAAGTAGAAAGATGTTTCCAATGATGCTGTAGTTGATGAATTCAAAATTTCTCATGTTCCATGCGGAAAGCTGTTGCTTCGAAGTCGTCTGGATCATGATGGAAGACTTCAATGATTTTGTAATTGATCAGTGCGCTTTAGCTTACAATGCGAGTAATATGTTCAGTAATTAGAGAAATCAGTTTTGATATCAAAGTTTACGGAAGGTTAAATATTTAAGTTTTATGGGTAGAAAGTTAATTGTGGAGCCTCATTGTGTTTTGATAGTGTTTATTTTCAGTGAGGTCTAAACTGATTGCGGTTTTGTGTGTGATGGCAGATAAGACGGATAGATCCTCCATTTTTGATAGATTGTCTCGAAAACTAGAGAGAGACTGATTTCCACCTAGAGACTGTTGCCCCAGGCCCTGCGTATTCTTCAAAATCAAAGAAATCTATGCCACTTAAGATTGGCCCAAAGTTTGGTGGCAATATGAATGAACGGGTTACCACTACCGTGGAACGACCATGCGATAAGTCCGTTTCCAGTTAGGAATTTAATGACCCAAAAATTTTGGTGTCATAATTATCAGATAACGTTGAGAAGCTGGTGATGAATTTAGGTCATCTTTTCGCGCCAGTGAAGAGCAGGCGGGCGAGGAAGAAGATACCGATGTACTGGGAACTTCAAGTTCACTTTTTATGTTACCAGTTGAAGCATCTAACCTTTTACGAATGTTTCCTCTATTATGGCCATTATGGGATATTATGAAGAAGACTTGTGGGCCGGATATTGACAATCGGTTGGTCGCATTAATTAACAAAAAGCCCGGGCTTAAAACTAAAACAAGATGCCCAAGGGCCTGTGATGCTCACCTGGACCATTAGCATTTGAAACATTTGCATTTAAATATACATGAATCTTTACATTAAACAGATGGCCACTGGAAAAATCGACCAATCAAATTTTAAATAGAAAGTCCAGATTCTAGCACTGCAGGATCATCACAGTCAAATTTGGTTAAAATCCGCCACGCTGTTAAGGAGATGAGTTTTGACAATTTCCAGTAAATATTTCATAAAAAAATCATGATTTTCACCCAAAAGATTGCCCAATCAAAATTCTGAATACAGCATCTGGAGTCTACTCACATAGGATCATTCCAGCACAATTTTGTTGAAATCCTTGAAGTGGTTAAGAAAGACATGTGTTTTGACAATTTCCGGTATATTTTTCATAAAATCAGATTTTCACCCAAAAAATGTATCAATCAAAATTCTTAATAGCCGTTCTAGAGTTTACCACGATGGAATGCATCTAGTCAAATTTGTTTGAAATATGTCACGCAGCTAAGGAGTAGCATTTTGACCATTTCCAGTTGATTCTTTCATAAAATCTAAGATTTTCACCCCAAACATTTATTAATCAAAACTCTGAAAAGAAGATCTAGAGCCTGCGACCATAGAATCAATCCAGTCAAATTTGGTTGAAATATGTCAAGCAGCTAAGGAGGAATCGCATTTTGACCATTTCCGGAAGATTTTTCATAAAATCTGATTTTCATCCAAAAAATTGAATAAGCAAAATTCTGAAAAAGATCTAGAGCCTACAGCCATTGAATGCATCCAGTCAAATTTGGTTGAAATATGTCAAGCAGCTAAGGAAGAGTAGCATTTTGACCATTTCCTGTTGATTTTTCATAAATTCTAAGATTTTCAGCCAAAAAATGTATCAATCAAAATTCTGAAAAGATCTAGAGCCTACCACCATAGAAGCCATATAGCCAAATTTGGTTGAAATATGTCACGCAGCTATGGAGGAGTAAGCATTTTGACCATTTCAGGTAGATTTTTCATAAAATCAAAGATTTTCACCCAAAAAATTGATCAATCAAAATACCTGAATAGAAGTTCTAGAGCTTACGACCATAGAATCCATCTAGCCAAATATGGTTGAAAGATGTCAAGCAGCTAAGGAAGAGTAGCATTTTGACCATTTCTGGTATTTTTTTCATAGAATCTAAGATTTTGACACAAAAAATTGATCAATCAAAATTCTGAACAGAAGTTCTAGAGCTTAGCACAAGCAGCTTGGGGGATTAGCATCTTTGAGCAAGATAAGATTGTCTGCTGATGACACATGCCGTGATGTATCATCAGACAACTTAATAACATACACAACAGCAATCGACGACGACTTCAAACCATACCACTGTGAGCACTCCAAGAACACACCCATTTCCATTCCTCTTTGCAATAATCCGACCGTATCGTCCATGTCCTATGAAAATTGGAAATTATGAAATTGCCCTAACAAATTATCACAAGCATCTTGGTACTACGCTTAACAATAAATGGAACCGGCTCACCCACTGAGATAATCTATTCCCACACACTCAACGCAAACTTTCCATACCTAAATGTCTCAGATATATCCTAGAACGGAAGTGCTTGGAAATCATGTATAAAAGTTTATCAGACTATCCTTGGAATACGTCGACATTATCTGGGACAACATACCCGAATACATAGTGCATAGACTAGAAGATATACAAAAAGACACACTTAGTGGCTTAATCCGTGGGCTGGAGGGGCCCACCTGGATACCAACTACACCCCAAAACCATCAACCCACTAATTGACGAAACTATATTTTTCTAACAGCTTTCGATGTCCTCTTTAAGATTATGTATGTTAACATGTGATAAACTGGGACTCAATATTGTTTTTGAAGGGTTATATTAGAGTTAATACCCACAGTGAAGCAGACCATATTAAGAAGTCGGGATAGCACAAATTTACATAACTTTTTATAGAATCGTTGTAGATTGGTGATCGACCACTCAAAATGTTGCTTATAGTATTGTCAATGACTGTATATGGTTTACATGCAAATCAGTTTCATAATGAGGTCAGCAGAGGTCAAAAGGTCACAAATCTTCACCACAGCTTAAAATCTAGCAACTGTATGTTGCTATCACTGACCAAGCACCGGTAAAGGTACATTCTAGTTTTAACAGCTTAAGATTGATTAAAAGGCACCATTTGACAAATATAATGAGCAATGGTTTATTCATTTAATAGAATATTGTTACTATGACAACTGAGAACATATCCAATTTTTGAAAATCGATGAAAAATGCAATCATTGTAAACTAACTAAATAGATTTGGATAGAATCATTGTAGATTTGTGAGCGACCACTCAAAATGTTGCTTATAGTATCGTCAACGATTGCATATGATTTATATGCAAATCAGTTTCATAATGAAGTTGGCAGGGTTCAAAAGGTCACAAATCTTCGTCACAGCTTAAAATCTAGCAACTATATGTTGCTACCACTGACCAAGCACCAGTAAAGGAACATTCTAGTCTTAACAGCTTAAGATTGATTAAAAGGCACCATTTGACAACTATAATGAGTAAATGTTTACTCATTTAATAGAAAATTGTTACTATGAAAACTGACAGCATAGTAAATTTTTGAGAATCGATGAAAAATGCAATCATTGTAAAATAAACTCGATTATAATGACAAGAGGCCCAAGGGGCCTGTATCGCTCACCTGGACCATAGACATTTCAACTAGAATGCGCTTTATCAACAAGATAGCCACCAAACCGTTTATCCGACAGTGCCGAAAATTGCAAATTTGAGATCAGAATACCCAAAAAGACATAAAACCAATTTCGGCCTCAAAATCCATCAAATAAAAAAATTCAATATGGACGCCAAACATGCTATATTTTGATTGGCCCATGGTGTCCAGGTTTTTTTGATGGATCAACTTCCCTTGAACAAACTTTAATGGCCCTTGGTCGTTAATCATATCTGCCAAATTTCGGCCTGATCCCTTCAGGGGTTCTGGAGGTCGTTTTCGCTACAACTTGGTCAACCAAGATGACTGCCAAACCATTTGACCAATTAAGTTCCCTTGAACAAACTTGGTTCAGCTCTTGCCCTAAATTATATTTCATGAGGTTTGCATCAATCCCACAAGCGGTTTCAGAGAAGATTTTTAAAGACGTTTCTAAAAATCGGCCAAAATCCAAGATGGCCATTGGCCCAATTAGCCGATCAGCTTCATTTGAACAAACTTGAATCTCTACACCCTAAGGATGCTTCCTGCCAAATATAATTGAAATCGGCCTGGTAGTTCTCGAGAAAAAAAACATTTTAAATTTCCCATTGTTTTAGTATGGGAGCTTTTGGCAGGAAAATGATCCAAGACGGCCACCAAACCGTTCATCAGACAGTTTCAAAATTTTTTAATCTGAGCTCAGAATACCCCTAAACACATACAAAAACAACTTCGGTCTCAAAATCCATCAAATAAAAAAATCCAATATGGCCGCCAAACATGCTATATTTTGATTGGCCCACGGCGGCCATGTTTTTTGATGGATCAAGTTCTCTTGAACAAAATTTAATGGCCCTTAGGCCCTAATCATATCTGCCAAATTTCGGCCCGATCCCTTCAGCGGTTCTGGAGAATAAAGGAAATTTCAATTTCCTTTTCTCCGAGATCTAACAATACTCACCATTCTATTACTTCTGATAACAAGCTAGGAAGCTAGCTGGCTCTAGGAATCTAGACTTAGTAAACTTTACCGGGTCCTGGGACTGGGTACCCGGCTACCAACAAACGGGTACCCCTCTGCCAGTGAGGCTCATTTTGTTTGCATAGCTAGCAAACAAGAGAATACCTATGGCTTGCCTCCGTGGGGCTGTGAGGCAGGGTCCGTAATAGAATGGTGAGTATTGTTAGATCTCGGAGAAAGGGAAATTGAAACTCACCATTCTATTACTTCTGATAAGACCAGATTTAGTCAATAACCTTGTGGGAAGGGGCAAACCATCAAATGCCTCGTTTTCCCCTTGGAGAAAGATCTTAGACTTAAAACCTGACAAATGGAGACCTAAAAGGAACATCAAGTTTAAGGGACCGAATCACATTCACATCACCGCATCCCCCCCCCCCTTTTTCTCCTAAGTAAAGGGAGAGAACTCACGAACATGTATCTCGCATGAAACACGAATATGCAGAGGGTTAATTGCTCTTAGAATATTTTAACCTGGGAATGAGTATGAATATATAAGATGAATGATCATGATATATAAACATAATACAAAAAACTCTCAATCTTGAATTACCTTATGATTATTGGATTCCAGACGTGGAGCCTTCAACCAATCACTTCTTCGACCATCCGTGACACAGTCTTGGTTGTAATCTCCTCGCTTGACCATGTCTGGCCCTAACTTTTGCATTTTCAAATACCAAAGGGAGAAGAGCAGTGTGGCGGTTTAAATATCGTTTCAAAACAGCTAAAGTGAGTGGATTGGCGGAGTCTGACACATCCCTCATATAGTAATCCGTGAAAGAGGACTCACAGTGCCATTGTGCAACAGCCATGATGTCCTCTAACGGAACACCATTGTAAAGGGCAATCGAGGAGGCTATTCCTCTAACATCGTGTGCCCTTGCGCATTACACCTGGTGCCCACTCGCAATCTCGTGGGTAGTTTGAATGCATTCCACCACCCAACGAGATAGAATCCATGGATGCGGCACCATATGGCTTCTTATGGCAGATCCACAGATGTCTATCATTCGACTGTAACAAGTCTGTCCGTCTTTTGTACTTAGTCAAAGTACGGACTGGGCACCAGACACTGGCATCACGATCAAACCTAGTTAGTTTCGGTATAATGATCGGTTTGCCGGGATATTTCAAAAATTGATTCTTTGACATAAACTCTGCTCTTGGCAGTAGACGCAGACCCTCTCTGGAGACAATAAATTGGTCCCTCTCTGCTGAAAGTGCATGGATCTCACTGCACCTTCTCGCTGAGGAAGCTGCCAATAGAAAAACCGCCTTTAGAGTCAAATGCTTTAGACTAGCCTACCGCAACGGTTCGAAAGGGTGCTTGCAGTGTTGCCATCTGATTTTTGGGGGTCCTAAGGACCCTACACTCTCAGATTTGGGAGTCCCACTGTAAAATATGGGGGTCCCATGGGGTCTCATCTGAAATATGGGGGTCCCATGTATTTTTCTTAAAATAAACACAACACATTGATCTAATTATAAAGCACTTTATTAAACATGTTGAAAGCACTAGTTATGACATTGTGTAAATACTGTTAATGTATACATGTATATAGAGAATATTAACTATTCAAAGTTTATTAACCTTTAGCACTTAACACTTTTGGCCACCATTGTAGATCACCAAAATACCTATTTTTGAAAGTTTAACACTGGAATGACTGGCTCTAAACAGTGCCAGCCATTCCAGTGGTAAATTTTCAAAAATATGTATTGTGTGATCTACAATGGTGGCTAAAATTGATCTATTGAAATGGCCATTGTATATTTAAAGATGTTGTGAGGACTAGATACTCGATCGCTCTGATTAACTTGACAATCATAATACAGATTCTCCTTTACTAGAAGAACAAAATGCTTTTGAAATTTTTGTAATCGGCCCAGCCAAAGCTGAGATAAGCATATAGCAACCACCTTGACAACCAAACGTTTTTAGCTATCGCGCTAGAGTTGTGACGTCACACCGGGATGACGCTATAGGCTCTCTACTGCTGCGCGTATTAGGCACCTATGCACCTATTCTTTGACAATTCATTGTTCACACAGGGACACTACATTGTTCGAGATGCACAAAGGTTCAATAATATAGAAGTTGATGATATTTTTGTTGATTAAACTTAAAGGACATACCTCATGGTCACGGTGCCTGACATGACAATTCTAACGTATAGGCCTGTTAGAGGTGACAGTAACATCGGATTCCGTGTACGTGAATTAGGCTATATTTAATCAAACCCACCCACACACTTCTTGGAATACAATTCTACAAATGCATATATATCTTATCTTTCTGGATTGACTGCAGAGATTTTGCATAGATGATATAGGCATGTATGTACACAAATGTACAACTTTTTAAATGATAGTAAGTAGTTAAGTAGGCCTACACCGCTCAGTGCACGTACGATTTTGCAATTTACCATTGTGTAGGCTTATGAATAAATTTATGATTGCAATATAGCATTTACTCCAGCTATGTGTTTAAAATTAACTAAAATGTCGGGTAAATATAAATTTAATCTAAACTAATCTATTTGCGTATAGTCTACATTGACATATTATTGACAGTACACGGTTTGTTTACAATTTAGGCAGCAGTCGAAGTGCGTAGCGAGGCTTTCACTGCCGTCCACACGCTTATAGTACAACTTAAATAACATATACTGTTGAATATTTTGAACATAATTGGGTTGGATTTCAACCCAAATTGTGTTAAAAATATTCAACTTAACGTTTCTTGTATCGTGTTCATATGGTTCTAACTAACATATTTGTGTTTTTGCTTTGGAAGCATTTAAACTTATTTATGAGTTGCACTGTAAGTAAAGATGATACGCTAGCGACCTCTGAACATCTGTCAGTTCACCTACCTATTTAAAATTTGTTCATCCACTACAGTTTTGCTTTTTCATAACATTGAAATATGAGTGTATGCTACTTCCATACATGGAAGAAGTTGGTTCGAAAAACGATATAGTTCATATGGTTGTCGCAGGCGTAACGACCCCCCCCCCCCCCCCACACACACACACACACCAACGTACGTGTTGACCCGTACATGCGTCTACATTATTATTATTATACAAACACATTGCCAAAAGCTTATAGGTAAACAATTATATTCTAATCAGTAATCACGGGACATTTCACATAGGACACACTGACACACTTAGTGTACATTCGTAAAAAGTTGTAACTGCACTCTGTAGCATATACATTTAGATATGAATAAAAGTACAATTACAGCCATCGTCAACCTCTCCCACCCACCTCGATCATCACACTCACATCCATCCCTCCCAGATATTACATAGTACACCCTGTCCTTTCAAGAATGGGAACGGATCCGCAATTAAGCCTACTAGACTACAGAGTATTTGTCACATGCATTGAAATATTGCCGATTTTCAGCATTGCCCATGGTTTACCGTAGTTATAGGCCTATTATTATGCGAATACAGCTATCCATGAAACCATTAAAAATGAATAAATATCAATAAATAAAGACTTACCTTCAACCTGACATAATTTATGTTATGGTAGGTGAAGTCTATCCTGTTAAACGCACGTTTTAAAATATGTTACCTTTGTATTACAGACAAAGAAATATTGGCCCAGCTCACAGCGCCGTTCCCTGTGTGACGTCACAGCGAGTGGTGGTGTGATTCAGATTGAGGCGTCATTTAGTCTCGTTATTTGGGCTGCCTAACATATTTCTTTCACTCCAAAATGATGCTATTGTGTTAAAATAGTGTAGTAGACCATAAAATTAAATGAAACTCATTATTGACCGCAAGTCCTCACAAGACCTTTAAACTAATAACATTTGAACTGCATGTCAATAAACAATAACATAAAGCACTGTACTTGTTTGTTGTCTGATAAACCAACCAACCTACATTGACACCCTTGTAACATTTCCAAAGAACACTACATTAGTAATTAGCAAAGACCACTACATTAGTTTTTCTATAAAACCCTAACTTGACTTTGGACGAGTATCTGGGGCAAGTTTGCTCAAGGACGACTTGACCTTGACCTACTTCGATATAATGTGCACGTATTTTTTATAATGTAACTGGAATGACTAAATATAGTGGAATACATAGGCTAAGATCAGACAAAACAATAACTTATCAAAAATAATCTGTATAAATCAGATTAAAATGCGTAATTAGTGAAACTATATCAGCCAATAACCGGATATGTCTAATTCATAGGGAGTACCTATGTAACACGATTGCTGATTGGTTGAAGCATAGATAATGCATTAGCGTGTATCCAATCAGGATGCTTGTATCAGGGAGCTTTGAGCTATACGGTTTGGAAAAAATAAATATTTTAACGTATGCCTACCTGTAGATCGATGATATCGGTGAACATCGCAGCTGGGATGAGCTTTTTAGTTGAGAAATTGGGAACACCTAACGATTGAGTATTGTTAAACATTATAAACACTAATCCATCAGTCAATCAATCAGCCGCTATTGCTAAATAAAAGATGGCTTATAGCGCGTATTGATACCGTTATTCAAACAGCAATACAAAGACACCGCCGCTAATCCGTCAAATGACTATTCAAATGTAAAAGATATAACAATATCTTCCATATATTCCTTCATCCATTTAGATATTTTGATAAGTAAATAGAAAAATATATTTTGCCTGTAAGTCGTTGCTGCTTTAGGCAAGTAGGCATGTACAAATTAATTTCAAAATATTCAGCATATTAGTGATAACAACTTTGTGATCTGTCCAATGTTCTGAGCTGTGAAAGGGTTAAGATGCCCAGACACGTTTGTATACGCTTGATCAGTTGTATTGGATTTCTCAAGCGTGAGTTCCTCTAGAGGGAGATTCCGCTGTTATCCAATTAAATACTGACACGTCAGACTGACGTTTAGCACAACAGACAGCAACATGGCGGGTATTTTTGCAATTTGTAGCCCAACCAAGGCGACTAACATCGGGCTTGTAAACTCATTATTTATCAAAATTGGATCAAATAGAATACTACGGATGATTTGGGGATTGTGTTTACAACTAAATGTGGTAGTTGAATCTGATTTATGGGCATTAACAACTTTGAGTTGTTCAAGAAAACATACAACAAATCATAGTCTTAAACAACGCAGTAAGTTCGTTTTTATTGAACACACAATACATTAGGTATATTTTTTAAAGTAAAAACATGCACAAATAAATATACACACACGATAATATAATTGATAATTAAGCACACGTAAAGTTACCAGTTTCCATTACACTTTTTCACTGCGTGCCTCATGCGTCCTCGGTGATGCAGAGGGTCAATTTTTATATGTCCCCTGCCATTTTTATGCATATATACGCGCAAAAGGACGCATAAGGGCAACTCTGGGTGCTTGGCCAGTACATTAAGCACTAAAGATAGACTCCAGGCTGGAATGACTACCAGTTGTCTCGGTCGAAGATTGCTCATTCCCTTCACCATCACATTTAACTGGGCCACCTCTGGACTATCCCTGTTGGCTAGACAAGGGATAACTAATGGCAAACCTGACTTGTACCCAGCAATTGTGACAGGAGCCAGTCCTGAATAGAACAGCTCACAGAGTAAGTCTGCTATTTGCTGAATAGTGGATTGAAAGGTATCCGTACCCTTTCCTTCACACCAGTCTGCAAATTTGTTAACCTTGTGGTTATATGACTTGAAGGTTGACCTCCTTCTCGCAGCTGTGATGAATTTTGCAGCTTGTCGAGTTTGATAACATCCACGCAGTCAATTGGAACATTTCGGGATGCTCGTGTAGGAAGCATCACCTGGCCTGGGAGATTATGTTCGGAATCTCGGGTAACTGCACTGAATTGTCCACCAGCAGATCCAGAAGATCTAACTGCTGGGACAAAATGGCGTTATTAGCAGGACCAGGCACGGTTCCTCTCTGATCTTCACCAATAATGGTTGGTGGGTACGCGTAAGCGTGCATCCCTCTCCAGCTTATCGCCAGAGCCGCCGTATCGACGGCATTTGGATCTGGAATCGGCGAGACATAAGTCATGATTTGAGCATTTTCCTTTGTGGGGAACAAGCCCACGTTGGGTTTGCCCCAATGCTCGATGCAATGTCCTGTGAAGAACTGGAGGGTTGAGAGACCATTCTGTCGGCAGAATCCTCTGTCTGCAAGACAAAGCATCTGCCAGAATGTTAAATCGTCCAGGAATGTGAGCTGCTTTCAAAACAACTGAGTAATTCCTGCACCATTGAATCAAGTGTCACACCTTCATACACAGTATGGGTGACTGGGTCTCGCCTTGGCGATTTATGTATGATACTATTGTCGAGTTGTCCGACCGTATCAGTATCACCTTGCCCCTGACTTTTGGAAGAAATCTTTCCAATGCCAGTTCCACTGCCATCATTTCCCCAACAGATTGATTTGCAGCTGGCTCTCTTGGAGAGTCCATGTGCCCGAGACCTGGTGTTCTCCCAGGCAGGCCCCCCCCCATCCCTCCAGCGATGCATATGTGTACACGGAGAGCTGGGGCGGGGTAGGTGCAGCAAAACTCCTACTAGGAGATTCTGACGCTTTTTCCACCATACAAGATGCGACATTATAGGCTCCAAAACTGGCACCAGCTTTGACTGGGGTTCTGTTCTGTTTCCACAAAGACATCAGATACAACTGGATAGGTCTTTGCATCAGAGCAGCGTACGGGATTACCTGCTCCATGGAGCCCATCATCTGAAGAAACCGCCTCGACTGAATGTGGTTTCCCAATCGAAAACTCTTGAGGATGGCTAACAGAGACACCACTCTGGGCTCTGACGAGTAAGCCCTCCCCTCCTTGAGATCGAATCGCATCCCTAAATAAACGAACTGTTGAGTGGGTATCAACTCGGATTTCTCCTTGTTGACTATCCAGCCTAGATCTGAAAGCGATTTCAGAGTCAGAGCAGTATCCACCTCTAACTTGGCTGGCGTGTCTGCCTTGATATGCCAATCGTCTATGTAGGTGTGAAGCGCCTCGTTCTCTCTTCTGAGAAACGCTGTCACTGCAAGGACCACTCTGGTGAAAAACCCTGGAGCTGTCGACAGGCCGAATGGGAGGACTACAATCTCCCATACTTGATTCTGAAACGCAAATCTCAGAAACCTGTGACAACTCCCGTTCATTGGAATGTGATTTTGAAATATGCATCTTTCAAATCGATCGACACACACCACATTCTTTTTCTCAATCCTGCCATTACCGACCCCGGAGTTTCCATCTGAAATCGAGGCGTATGGATAAACCAATTCAATGGCCTGAGATTGAGAACGGGTCTCCACACCCCCTGTGCTCTTGGGGACAAGGAACATGTTTGAATAAAAGCCTTGAGCGTTCTGGTTTGCTGGTTTTATTGCTCCCTTCAAAAGCAAACCTGACACTTCGTTTTGAATGGCTTCTAACTTGTCTGGCTCCTCTGGTACGGGAGTCCAGACTGGTGCCAAAGACAGATTTTGTGGTGGAAAATCCCCCCACTCCGGCATGTACCCCTGGGATAACCGTCCTAGGACCACTGTCTGACGTCACACCTCGCCAAAACGCATTAGCCTTCCATCCACTACAGACGCATTGACGCCTACTGAGGGTGTCTGGCTCGCGATCCACTCCCCCACCCCACCACCTCTTGACGAGAGAAAAACACTTTGGTCTTGGCTTGACCGGTCTAACTGGCACCGTTGTTCCTGTCGCACAGGCGTGGTCCAGGCAGATACAAAGGGAACCTTCGTACCCTCAAGTACGATCTGCTCCCTTTTTCCCGCCGTTTGAGGACTTACCCATACCCTTCTCCTTGCCCTTCCCGCCTCTCGACCGATCAGGAGCAACATTGGGGTGAGTAGGAGCCTCCACATCCTTCTTGGCCTTCTTCGCTGGAGGCAGCTGAGAAGACCCAGTAGAAGCAGAAGCAGCACTAGGCTTGGCTTTCGCCTTGCTTTTATGCTTCTTCTGCTTCTTAGAAGGTTGCCCGGTTAGCGGCTTGGCCACAGCCCCTAGTGCCTGATGCACTAGCTCTAGCTGTAGATTAACAGCTAACCGATTCTTCATGATGTTGGCAGTGTCTTCTAAGATGGCCTGCGCTTGGCTACCAAAGATGGCAGTCAGTGGTGTTCCAAGCAAACGCTCCCTAATGGAGGTAGTCGGACACATATGGTCAAGGACCATCTGCCTCCTAGACTTTGTCACACGTGCCTGCACCCTTGCCAATGCGTCCATGGACAGCACCAAGCCGTCATCTACGCACGAAAGTGCCACAGGTGGCACAGGGTGGCCTGCCCCCGCTTCAGCCCACACCGACTGAAGAAGGTGATAAGTGATTTACAGCACTCATTGCTGCTCTCACTCCCTCATCGCATAGGGCCAGGACTTCCTCATGGTGAACCTGGGATTTGTCCACAGTGACCGCTGGTACTACACCATATTTGTTGTATTCCGCCCGTGGAATACGACATCTCGCCCGCACCACCCTGGAGGCCGCAGGGAGCTGGCCCTTGGTCAGGAGCTGCTTGTTATAAATAGCATCCAACAATCATAAACCTTGGATCCAGTCCAATAGACTGGATCCGGGCTGCAGGCAAGATCCCCGTCCTAATCGATGCAACCGATGGATGGGGTGCATCCTCTTCGGCCGTGGTCGAAACCACAGATGGGTCCACCCTGGCTAGCCAAGCCAGAGCGTCAGACCAGTCTGTCTCCGAAGAAGACACTCCCGTGAATGTACCCACGGCCCTATCAGCAATGGCCTCCCGGCTAGAAGCCATCGCTGATACACCAGGAACTCCGGTACCGCACGGTTCCGCCACCACCCCATGGAAAACACCAGTCCATGGAGTAGGCCGTCACCATGTCAATTGGCGGCAAACCAACCAACACTGGACCGGTGCCCGGTACCGGAGTGGCCTCAACCACGGGCGGAGCCGCTGTCCTGGCTCGCGCCAAGCCAGACAGATGGAGGGCGGTACCTCCATGCTCTCCACCAGCGGCATCTCAGGCCACAGCAATCTCTCCTCCTCGGTCCCCTCATCTTCAGACTCGTCACCAGACGAGGAAACACTAGAGCCATCCTGGCGGACGGCTCCCATGCCTGATGGACTGGCCACTGCTACTTGACCACCCGGAGGTGGCCACAGAGAAACAGAACCCATGAGGCTGGAGCCCGACGGGACTGCCAGGGAGCCGTACGAGACGAGTAAACCGTTACTCATTATGTTTGTCAAATGGTGCCTTTTAATCAATCTTAAGCTGTTAAAACTAGAATGTTCCTTTACTGGTGCTTGGTCAGTGATAGCAACATATAATTGCTAGATTTTAAACCGTGGCGAAGATTTGTGACCTTTTGACTTCTGCTGACCTCATTATGAAACTGATTTGCATGTAAATCATATGCAATCGTTGATGATACTATAAGCAACATTTTGAGTGGTCGATCACCAATCTACAACGATTCTATCAAAATCTACTTAATTAGTTTATAATGATTGCATTTTTCATCGATTCTCAAAAATTGGCTATGCTGTCAGTTGTCTAGTAACAATATTCTATTAAATGAGTAAACCTTTACTCATTATGTTTGTCAAATGGTGCCTTTTAATCAATCTAAAGCTGTTAAAACTAGAATGTTCCTTTACCGGTGCTTGGTCAGTGATAGCAACATACAGTTGCTAGATTTTAAGCTGTGGTGAAAACGTGTGACCTTTTGACCTCTGCCGACCTCATTATGAAACTGATTTGCATGTAAACCATATGCAATCGTTGACAACACTATAAGCAACATTTTGAGTGGTTGATCACTAATCTACAACGATGCTATCAAAAGATGTCAATTTTTGCTATCCCTACCCCTTAATATGGTCTGCTTCACTGTGGGTATTAACTCTAATATAACCCATCAAAAACCATATTGAGTCGCAGTTTATCACATGTTAGAGGACATCGAAAGCTGTTAGAAAAATATAGTTTCGTCAATTAGTTGGGGGATATCCAGGTAGGACCCTCCAGCGCACGGACTAGCTTGACTCGTAGTACGAGCACCAATACAGGATACCGAAACAGGATTCAAACTGCTTTCCAAAAGACGCGAAACCCATAGGCTAATAAGGTTATACAAGATCATTAATAGAATGACTTCTGCGATTCTGTCAGACCATCTCCCACTGCTCACTCAAAACAGAAACCCGTAGAACATACGTCATGGTAGCATAGTAACTAGGGCTGTACAGTTTTGGAAAAAATGAAACTGGTGACGGTGTTGATTATAAAACCGGTTTTAACCAGATATCTGGTTTATTGGATGGCTAATATTAAAACAATTTAATCTCATTCGCAGTACCATGAAAATAGACTTTATTTTGTGGTAGACTCGAATCTGTACTCATACTATCTTTAGTGAAACCTAGTTAATATTTAAATAAATCATTTATACCGAATACTGTCTGTGTATCATTATATTGACATGGATGCTGGTATAAAATTCCCCGTGAAAAATATTCTTTCGTTTTACCAGAAATACATACACCAGGGCTGGGGTCAAATACTTTCAAAAGTATTTAAACACAAATACAAATACTTTTGAATTCTTCAAATACAAATACTTTTTTTTTGCAAAGTATTTAAATACAAATACTTAGTGTAGGTATTTGAAATACTTGTCAAATACTTCCTACATGTCTTATAGAAGACCAACGTATGGTACAGATGTAACTAGTGATGGACAGCCAGACCCTCAAATTTACATGAGCACAGACAATCATAGATACCAACCTAAGGGTGCAAAACGAAACAAATATCATTTTATGAATGGAAATATTATGTAAGGAAAATATCTATGAAATCAGTATTTTATTTTTGACATATTTGTTGATGAAATTAATTGTATACCATATCTAGGGTCAAGTAGTTAAATATAGTTGACTAGATCCCAGCCAAAGTTGAAATAGTAAAGTAGCTAGTAAAGTAAGACAACCAGCATCCTAGATGGTTAATGAAAAATTATATCAAATTCAAAATGGCAGATAACCTTTGCTTTCCATGTTTAAATGCACATAAACATGTACAAATTTCAAAATTTAGTTTCAGTTTGATGAAATTATACTTTCCCGATGTACATGTATGGCAATGTTCTCAAGGTCTATTCCCTTCCCACTGTATCTCAAATGGGCACCGTTAGATGCTTTAGCATGCTACATGTAACATACTCATCGTCATAGGTCTTGCTTTGCTGGTGAGGCCTTCATGATTGTGGGTTTTTGCATAACTGAAAACTGTAGTTGCAAAATTACAATTCCATGGGGAGAGTATAGAGAACACATATTGATACATCATGTGATTATTCTGAAAACAATTTGACTGAGAATTGTTGCTGACTATGACTATAACACAAGCCCGTCAAATTATTTTTTAAATACTTATTAATTTCATATATATATTACCTTTGAAACCCGGTTTATTAACCCTTTCACCGAGAAAATCCCTGAAAAAGTAAATTCTTTACTGCATAAAACATATTATGTTGAATATTTTGAAATTCATTTGATTGGAAGAATTTAATTTCAAAATATTCAACAGTTTTTCTATATGGTTGCCTTCAAAATGACAAATAGGGAATTCATCGGTGAAAGGATTAAAGTCCAGACAGAAATGGAATAATATTAAACAAGGTTTATTTATTGATTTTGTTTATTTATTTAGATCCTTGCTGATTATTCTTAAGACTATCTCATTAAAAAACTTGCATTCAAATTGTTGCCAAAGACATTCCGATCTTTATTTAATTTGAAAACCAATGTTGCTGTATCCCGCTGCTGTCTAAGAAAGCAACACTATTTCTAAAATGTACATCAATTATTCTACCGTTAATCTTTTAACATTATTATGAAAAGGGATAATTAACCGCTATCTAAATGAATGCAATGACTATAAAGTTCATGATTAATATGGTTAACACTCTGGTATAGAGTCCTGCAAGCTAGTATAATGGAGGTGTTGTTAATATCTGACCAGCTCTGCCTAGGTTGCTTTGAAAGGAAATAATTGACCAATCTATTACTGATAGGACATGCGAGATTTAGACCAGTTACATGTAAACAAGTTTTTTACTCACAATCTATCACAGGTTTATGCAGTTAACCGTTTAATGGTCAAGCCAATGCAAACTGGTCTCTGCATTGGTCTTGAGTATTTCCCATTTACAAGCCAAGAGAAGACTGTTTTTGAAACTTTACCACTGGAATGACTGGCTTTATACGCAAGCCAGTCATTCCAGTGGACTGGGATATATTTATTACCTTTGAAACAAGGTTCTTAAAATTTTGGTATGAATGAGATAGCAGGATTTATTTATTTTATGTATTATTTTTTTTAAATTTATTTAGTTGTGCTAAAACTATCCGACTCAGTTGTTTTTTGGAAACATTTGTATTCAAATTATACCCAAAATATTCAGAGCTTTTAATTTATTTCACTTGATAACTGGTCTCCAAACTGAAAAGCAATGCTTGTAGACTGCTGCTGTCTAAGAAAACAACACTATTTCCAACATCTATATGAGCCTTTCTTCTACAAATTTTAATCATTTGACATATGTACAAAAAGGGTAATTAAACCCACACACCCACCACATCTAAATGAATGATTTGAATATAAAATTGATGGTGAAGAGGATCTTGAGTAAGACTCTGGTATGAGTCCTGTCAGCTAGTAGAATGGAGGTGTTGTTATAACCTGACCAGCTCTACCTAGCATGCTTTGAAAGGAGATAATTGCCCATTCTATTACCGATAGGAATTTGAGAATTAAACCAGCTATACAAGACTCAGTCAGGAGGATTCAGTTAAAGCAGCAGTACAGTGTTATACATTGGTTTAGCCATTTGACCCTAGAATTTGTTCAGAAAATTTCAAATTTCAATAGCAAATGTCCATTTGTAGAACACGAAGACTGTTTTTGTAAATTTACCACTGGAATGACTGACTCCGTTATCGAGCCAGTCATTCCAGTGGTAAATTTTTTTAAATAGTCTTCTTTTAGTCTGCAAATGGACATTCCCAAGACCACTGCAGAAGCTGTTTTTGGCTGATGTTGGTGTCAAAGGATTAAGCTAAATTATTTTCTAAATATTCTTAAGATTTCATTCCCATTTTCTTTAGAACCAGAAAATTGAGGATGACATGTATGAAGTGTATGAAAAAGAAATTAAAAAAATAATTTCATGGCAATTTGTAACTATTTATAAAAGGATTAATTAGCTCTATTCTTAATGAGATGTAGGCTGTGTTCTTACACTAAAAATATCATTATACTATTTAATACTGAAGCTCTAGCAACTAAATTTCAAGGCAATTATTGTATTTATTGTACTACTTTCAGGTAGAGATTGTCACCAATCAACGTGATTAATTCCAATTGGGTCCAAGCTATGTAGCTGGTGGATCCAGAATTTCTCGAGATCCATACCGATAGACGTTGCTTCCCTGGATTCAGGATCGCGATGGAACACCTCAATGATTCTGTAGTTGACTGAAGAGGTGTTATGATTAGGGAGATTGAAGTGAATGGCTACTGGTGTGTCTTTTTTGTTTTTAATGTCCCTAAGATGTTCTTTAATACGTATTTGGAATTCTCGTTTAGTTTCACCAATGTATTGTTTAGAACATGTATTACACGTTATTAAATAAACCACATTCATTGTGTTACAGAATGTTTTTGTTTTGGTATGATAGTTAAGCCCAGTTTGTGAGCATTTGAATGTGCGTTTTTTGTCCATTTGTTGACAAAATGCGCAATTGTGTTTGTTGCATGGAATGACAGGGTTGGTGATGTTTCTGCCTTGAATGCCAAAAGTATTTGCATCCATAAATTTGGCCGTTATTAGTGTGTCTTTGAAGGAGGGATTCCTTCTGTGACCAAATAATGGCGGTTCCTGGAATGTTGCCCTACATTTGGGGCTGCTCTGTAGTTTGTCCCAGTGGCGTAAGATAATATTTTTAGCTAGTTTGCTATGTGGGTGGAAATCCATAATGCATGGGATGCGAGTTGAAATTTGTTTTTGTGTGTTGGGTGAGAGTAGATTTTTCCTTGTTTTTTTCAAGGATTCTGTTGAGACAGTTTTCCAGATCTTTTTCTGGGTAACCGCGTATGACATAATAGTGTATTACGTCATGCGCATGTTTGAGGAAGTCTTCATCTCTGCTACAAATTCTCTTGATTCTTAGCAATTGGCCAAAAGGGTTGGCCTTTTTGGTGGAATCTGGATGTGCTGAGGAGAAATGTAGGTAACTATGTGTGTCGGTAGGTTTGGTGTATAGGTCAAATCCCAAGTGTCTATTGGGTAATAGAAATACTTTGGTGTCTAAAAAGTTGATTGACACTTGTGACTTTTCGGCCGTGAACTTGATTGAATGATGTGAGTTGTTCATCATGTGGATGAACTGATTCAATGATTCCAAGCCGGCGGTCCAAATCATGAAGATGTCATCAACATAGCGGAGGTAGAGGGCCGGTTTGGTTAGGTTTTTGTTCAGGAGTTTTTCTTCAAGCATTGCCATAAAGATGATGGCATAGCTTGGAGCGACTTTTGTCCCCATAGCGGTGCCTCCGATTTGGAGGTAATGTCCGTTGTTGAATTCATAGTTATTGCAAGTTAGCACAATTTTTAGAAGAGATAGAAGTCTTCTTGCTGTAACCGTGCCAGGGCAGCTATGTTGTCTTAAAACCTAAAGCAAGGCTTCTGGTGGTACCTCGAGTGCGGCCAGAGTTCCACAAGAACCAGGGACTTCAGAACACATCTACGCACCCTACACAATCTTTCAACAAGAGCACAGAAAAACATCATCTGCCTACACAACCCTCACCGCAAGGTGAGCGCTGAACATATCCAGGCCTCACGCGAGGACGTCGCCGCACGCACCTTTACACCTGAGCCTCACTCATCACATAGCCCAGTAAGACGATCTTCATCCACAGCACCAACAGACTACAGATCAACATCATCCAGATCACCATCACCCACTTCATCTACAGAACAATACGACAGCCCACCCACCTCACCGATCATCAACTACACAGTACCTCTTTCAAGCCCCGAACTAAACAGTTCCACCGACGGACCATCTACACCAGCCACCGCCACACCTGTTTTCAGTCCAGGGCGAAACAGCCCCGACAGCGGCGTCTCCGGTCCGAGCGCAGAGGAGAATTACCAGGCAGACATCCTCAACGACTGCCTGGATGATCCTCCCCTGGACGACGACAACATCTGGGAGAACGAGCTGGGGGCAATCGCCCTGCAACAAATATTTGATGAACTATAAGGTAGGAAAAATGGCACACAGCCATCTTAACACCGCACGCATTCTTCTAAAACTATAGCATGATAAAAACATTATCATCTTAACTACTATACAATGATTTTCGAATATACACATCCCAGTAAAAACTAGTGTGACAAAGTGTCTACACATATCCTCTGATGAGTATAACCCAAACATGGGTACGAAACGCCAGGAGTCTGGATCAAATATGGAAAGGCCCACCAACAAATGTACCAATGCCGCTATAACCTTTTACTAAAGATCTATCCCTTAAACCCAATGTATAAAACCATACATTTTGGGTACGCATTTACTCCCAAACCGGGTACATTCGGGTACACGCACTCGGGTACACTAATACACATTTAAAACAAACACTCGGGTACACCAAAACTCGAGTACATAAAGAACACAGATTGTTACCAAATCGGGTACAACTACACATCAAGTCGGGTACAAAAACGACAACAACAATGGGATGTATCTACCAAATCCGGGTACATACACATAGGATCGGGTACAATCGGGTACAAGATTACTATAAAAGGAGCGCGCAAACAGTGCATCGGCATCCAGACTCAACGGACACTAACCGTTAGCATCAGGACAACAGCCTCTTACAAGCTTTTTACAAAAATATTAAATTTCAAGGCAACCATACTATTGATTATTTTAACAAAGATTTCACTGGAGGTTGTTGCTTCTTAAGGCAACAACTCCATCCTGTCAAATTAATTTAAAAATATTCAACAGAGTATGCCATGCAGTGACAGAAAATATGAGAAATCTGTATTAAATTTTAATTTGCACTGTATGTACATTTGAATGTAAGAATTTATCAGAAAGACAGAAGTATTCTGAAAAGTATTTGAAAATACTCAAATACATTGACAATGTATTTAAATACAAATACTTTTGCCTTAAATACTTTTCAAATACAAATACTTTCAAATGCACACCACATTCTGATTGGCTAAACCCACTCACACCCTCTGAGCGTTTATGAAAGTGAACGGACATGCCTAAATATTTACAGTGGACTCACCCCTGCTACACATCTGAATGTCAATGGTTAATGGGGGGGGGGGGGGGGGGGGGGGGAGGGGAGGGGGCCTTAGCAAACAGACTAATTTTGCCAGCTGGAAGCTGCATGAGTTGTTTTTATTAGCAGTCTCACTGGGAATCCAGCTGTTATGCCAGACATAACCCATTTTATCCTGAGACAAGATTAGGTCTACATCTATCTAAATTAAACTAATATTAAATCACATGTAGGTGATTATTTTGACAATTTTTTTACTCAAACATGTTGCTGCCTAAGGTGCATTAGTTTTTCAAATAACTATAGCAGATAATCCATTGTGTAATACAAATAATACAGTTGGTACACATTAAATAAGAATGCATCTCAAAGATAAGCGTTAAAGACACACATTCACAGTCTAGTGCAGTGTGTTTAAGATCTCTAGGCAAATTGCTAGGCAACCAGTTTAGGTGCCTGCTAGACCTGTTGTATATTACTATATACACTACACATTAGAAGTATAGTAATAAACTCACCTTGATTCCGGTTTGCCAGATGGTATTGTGCGTTCATAAATCATAACATGCTACTATAAACACTAGTACATTAGTTTCTGAACATTTCCCCTTCCTTGTGTTATTTTATTGATTTTCTATACATTAAGTGATAATATGAATGCTTTTGTGCATTGATAATATATTATTGATAAAACAAATATGTACAAAACTGTTTTTTCATAAATATGCGGTTTTGCGGTTTTCAAATTGTGTCCCCGGTTTTCGAACTGCCATGCTTACAAAACCGGAGACGGTTCCAGTACCGGTATACCACACAGCCCTAACAGTAACACCCCTCTGTTACCGTACTTAACTCTGTCGAAACTTCTTTTTCTAGCAAATGTTTGTTCCTTGACACACCCGTATAACTTCATCAGTCTCTTTAAATGAATTTAAAAGCAAACTCAAAGCTATATCTCATACCCACTCACCAACTTTGTGTTTCTATCCTGGTATTCGACCAGCCGACATTTAAATCTGTGGAGTCTTCGCAACAGTTGTAGCGGTCTCAATAGAGACCTGTTCAACAACAACCTCTTTCATGCCCCAAATGGCGATGTGGCCACGCTCAACATCTTCTCTTCTCCTGTCACCTCTATAAAGTCCTTCACACCCCCCCCCCCCCCCCCCCCGAAAACCCAAACTCCAAACAAACTGTACGTTAACAGCATTTTTCCCATGCCCTTAAACTCACATCACCTCAGGGGTACAGGCATGACTAACCAGTATTACGAGCTCTTCTAAATATTCTCAGATTACATTTCTCTCCCTCTCTCGCCATCCCCCCTCCACCTCCCCTCTCCTGCTTCCCACTTTCTCTCTCCCTCCCTCCATTTCTTTTTCTCCCTCTCTCCTTCCCTCTGTCTATCCATCCCACGGAAGTAACAAGTTCCAGTCAAATACATTTCAAAATACTCAACAGCATAGATGTGAGCACATAATACATATCTTAAATATTTAGGCAGGTGAGGGAAAAGGGATGATAAATCAATGGACAATGGAAAAAACCCGTCTAATATTCCCCCTATGAAAGGGGCACTTTACTAGTACTGCAAATAGTTACGGGCTGATGACTGTGGTGTTTGACGTCGTATCAGCTTCATTTTCACTACACAGATATTATATGCCAACATCAACATTGTGAACAGTAATAACAAAACGTGCTGCCATTATTGATGATGGATGGACGGCCGGTTGAATAGACAGAAGATGGACTGGGGGTCATTGCTATGCGTCAGATGACTGACAAGTCAGCCAAGCTAATAAAATCAATTTCAGCTTCGAAATACGTTACGGCCCCTAAACATGCCACATTTTGATTGGTCCACAGCGGCCATGTTTTTTTACCTATCAACTTCCTGTGAACACACTTTAATGGCACTTAGTTCCTAATCAGATCCGCCAAATTTTGGCGCTACCAATTCAGCGGTTCTGGAGACGTTTTCAAGAAAACAAGGTTATCCAAGATGGCTGCCAAAGCTAGGGCCAATCACGTTCCCTTGAACAAACTTGGTTCAGCTCTTGCCCTAGAAGATATTTCCTGAGCTTTGAATCTATCCCCCCAAGTGGTTTCGGAGAAGATTTTTAGATCTTTCTAAAAATCGGCCAAAATCCAAATTGGCTGATCGGCCTCCTTTGACCAAACTTGGATCTCTACACCCTAAGGATCCTTCCTGCCAAATATAATTGAAATCGCCCCAGCGGTTCTGGAGAAGTCGCTTAAAGAACAAGTTGACAGGCAGATATCCGGATGGATGGATGGATGGATGGACAGATGGATGACAGGTCACTACGGCATAAGCTCACTTGGCCATATGGCCAGGTGAGCTAAAAAATCCAAGATGACCGCCAAACACGCTAGATTTTGATCGGTGGCCATGTTATTTTATTTCTCAACTTCCCTTGAACAAACTTTAATGGCCCTGACCATGTTTTTCTCTTGAACTTGGTTCAGCTCTTGCCCTAGATAATATTTCATGAGTGTTGAATCAATCCCCCAAGCAGTTTCGGAGATAAATATTTTGAAACACATTGAAAAAAAAAATCAGCCAAAATCCAAGATGGCCGCTGGTCAAACTGACCGATCGGCTTCCTTTGAACAAACACTATGGGCCATAAGGATGCTTCCTGCCAAATATAATTGAAATCAGGCCAGTGGGTCTTGAGAAAGTTGTTTAAAGAAAATGTTGATGGACGGACAGATGGTCTTCACTGCATAAACTCACTTGGCCTTTCCTGACATATGAGGTAATAATGAACACAAAATCAATAGAAAACGCACATAGCTTAGTAAGTATTGATTTCATTTGAGACATTATTTTGCTGAAAAAGATGTTTCAACTATTCTCTGAAGATTGAACAAATTTCTGGGTCTTCTCTATCCGAGAAGCATGTGCATGCACCTTGAGATAGAATTACATATGAGGCTTCATACTGTAGCCAGTCTTGAGCTAGGTCTAGTTAATGCAGCTAAAACATTCTAGGAGCCTAGTAATGGATTAAGGAGTTATTGTTATCGATTATGCGGTGTAAGGATAGGTTGAATTTTTTTTGGAGCTAAATAAATGTTGGTGGGTTGCTTTTAACAAATGAGTTATTGAATGGTATAGATGTTGGTAGCGTGATAAAATTGCTGTTGGGCGTGGCCACTTTATATTCCTAGCCCACATAGATATTGCCTAAAGGAACATATCTGCCAAATTTGCTTTTAATCCATCAACAAATGGCGAAACGTGCCACCATTGTTGACAAAAAAACAGATGGCAGACAGACAAAATCGTGGTCATATAAGCTCACCTAGGTGAACTAAAAAAAATAAATGTTTACAACATGAGTAACTAGAGTAAGCTTAAGATACACATGAAATCTAAAAATTGACCAATCATATTTGTTTACAAGATCAGAAACTTAGGAAACTAGTGTTATTAAAGTAAAGTTTTGTTGAAACTGACTAAGTGGTGAATGAGTAGTATTTTAACTGAGTTTTCCAAAAAAATTTCTTACAATCTAAGATGGAATAACTGACCAACCAGATTTCTGTATACAATTGCAGAAGTCTACAGTCATAAGATCATTCCAGCTAAGTTGGGTTGCCGTTGGTCCAATAGTAATAGGTCTTCAAAGTAAAAATGGATGGATAAAAGGAAAGGTTGCAGGCAAACTAATAATTACTTTATTCAGACAGAAATAGCCTAATTTCTAAATTACATACCTTCTAGCTCTATACGTTTCCGCTCAGCTTCTATTCGATCAACTGTTAACTCATGCAATCGACCCTAAAAATCAATATTACAACCATATGACAGAGCATTAGATATCCGTGTACTAGCTTACTGTGGAATGGAAAACTCTTAAACAGAGGCCCATGGGGGCTGGATTGCTCACCTGGGACATTGGCATTTAAAGTGGAAAGGTCATGATCTACATGCAGAGCGCAATAGAATTTGCGTTTAGATATTCAACAGCTCTGGCCAAAAATAACAATTTAAATGTACAAATTGTGGCTGGGTATTTCTAAGAAAAATATTTTAAACAATTTCTTGGACATTTGAAATCCAAGATGACCACAAAAAAACTGACCAATCAAAATTTGTGTTTGATATGTTGAAGCAGTAATCACCAAACAGGCAAAGCATGGTTGCACCCAAGTTAATATGTTGAAATCAGGCCATTGATTAAGGAGTAGGATTGTAAAGGTTTGCGGAAAAAAAATTTCCGCTACATTTTTGGATAATCCAAGACGGTCGCCTAAAAAATAGACCAATCAAAATTTTTAATAGATTTTCTAGTGTACACCGTATGATACGTTCAGACAAATAAGATTAAAATCCACTAAGCGGTTTAGGAGATACTTTTTAACAAATTTCCGGATAATTTTCGGTAGATGGTCACCAAAACAACTGAGCAATCAAAATTCTTGTGATATCTTGAAGCCTATGGTCACAGGATCCTTCCACAAAAGTTGTGTTGAAATCAGGCCCTTGATTAAGGAGCTGCATTAGAAAAGGTGCAAGAAAATGTTCGGAAAATCCAAGATTGCTGCTAAAAGAATCGGCCAATGAAAATTCTCATTAGAAGTTCTACAACATACCACAATAGGATCTTTCAATCAAATTTGATCAAAATTTGCCAAGAAGTTTAACGTGAGATACATTTTAACGCAAAAATTAATGGATGTCATGACATTACATCACTTGCCCAGTCTCCTCCTAATGGCAAGATGATACTAGTTGAGGTTTCTCGAGCTTCACATCAATTAGACAAATGATTTTGGAGAAGATTTTTAAAGACATTTCTAAAAATTGACCTAATCCAAGATGCCCAATTGCCAAATTTCATCTTTGTTTGAACACACTTGGATATTCAGGCCATAAAGATACTTCCTCCCAAATATAATTGAATTGGCCAATGGGTTCTTGAGAAGACATTTTAAATTTCCTATTTCTTTTGTATGGGAATTTGGCATTGAAAAAGATGTCTGCCACTACATTTATCCAACAGTTTCAAAGTGGAAAATTTGAAATCAGTATACCCAAAAACCTATAAACCAATTTCGGCTTCAAAATCTATCTAATAAATAAATGGCCCAAGGGCCATAGTGCTCACCTAGCTGATGAGGAACTGTAAACATTTTTATATTAATTAATGCACAACAACCAGCATTGGTCCATCAGGCAAGAATAATTCAAATTGTTGCCATAGACCAATGGTCCTTATCATTCTTGACCAATGAGGCAATCATCCGTACCACTAATACAAAAATCTTGATGCCCTTGACACTGTTGATCAATGGGAAAAGTACTGTTGACCAATGTGGTAGCCATCCATGACATTATTGACCCAGCAGATGAAGTTTATAAATGGGACACGTCCCTGCCATCACCACGTCCAGTGTCAACAGGACACCTGAAACCCGCCTAACCCCCTCCCCCCACCCCCTACACCCGGTGTCACAAAGGATACCATTTTCTGCACTCAGTGCCCAATAGGACACAAATCGGTCCCTTATGTCAAATAGGACACTGGCCACACCACTGGTGTCAGGACACTGATCCTCTCGTGCCCAGGTCGGCTGGTATAAAAGGCCAAGAAAAATGAGCCTCTGGCCAAATCTCAGTGTAATGTCCAGCACCAAGCTATTTTTAAGACTCTCCATCTTAATAGAAAAATGCCTTCCTGAAGTTGCTGCCATAGCCACCCAGAGCAAGTAGCAAAAAATCATTTCTATGCCCTCCATCTCGGGACTAGTCACTACATTCAGTGGGGTCCGAAATCCTCTTGAAGGCACACCAACCGGCAGGATAGGCTCCCGCAAAGAACACCCCAGACAAGGCCCACACCTCAGTGGGCACTGTGCCGAGACCATCCACATCGGAACAGGGATCCAGTAGGCCATGCTCGGGGGGTGGGGTGGGGGGGGGGGTGTCATCGCTGAGTACAGCCCGCTTGCGCAGACTTGCCAACAAGAAGACACCTCAACAGCGAGTAGCATCTAACAGAGCGTAGGGACATTGACAAACAGGCTACCTATGGGGCACCTAGTAGAGCAGATAGGCCCCTCCCGGCTTTGGAGAAACCTGTGCGCAAAATCAACCGCAAAGGGACATGTGATTAGAACTCCACAACCGGGAGAAGGATGAGAGTCACACTGGACACTCACCTCTATATGGGCTTCCCCAGCATGACGTAGTTATTACCCCTGATATGCTGAAGCCTACTGCCATAAGATCGTTCCACTCAAGTTGCTTTGAAATCGGGCCATTGATTAAGGCACAGTCAGCGTTTTAAATGGTTCCGGAAAACTCAAAATCCAACATGGTCGCCCAAAAATCGCCCAATCAAAATTCCAAATAGAGCTTTAGAGTCTACCAGCGTATGATCACTCCAGTCAAATTTGGTCAAAATCTACCAAGTTGTTAAGTAGATGGACTTTGGCAATTTTCATAAAATCTAAGCTTTCCACCCCAAAAATTGACCAAGCAAATTTCTGAATAGAATTCTGGAGCCTATGATAGGGTCCTTCTAGGCAAATTTTCTTGAAATCTGTCAAACATTTGAGGATAAGCATTTTGACAACTTCCAGTAAATATTTCATAAAACAAGAGGCCCAAGGGGCCTGTATCGCTCACCTGCATCATAGGCATTGCAACCAGAAAGGCCATCAACAACAAGCATTCTGTAAGTATTGCTTTGCAACACTTTGCCTACCTGGTGATATAAATCTAAAGATTGAGTCAAAAATTTCATTAAAAATTGTCAAAAGCAGCTGAACCTCGAACTTGATCTGTAACTTCTCATAGCATAGCAATAAACCAAGTCTCAGTTATATATGGTGAAGGAGAAGGAAAATGCCTTGAAAGCTGATATGTTTGTATTTCATAAGTCGAAAGGGGACATAACTCCATAAAAAAATGATGCAAACGTCTGAAACCCGAACTTTGTCTGTAGTTTCTCATAATAAAGTAATGTACCAATTCTCAGTTGAATATCTTGAAAGAACGTGAGAAAAAGGGCCAAAAACTACATTTTTCGTATTTCATAGGTCGAAATGGGGCATAACTCCATCAAAAATTTATGCATACGCCTGAAACTCAAACTTGGCCTGTAACTTCTCATAACAAAGCAATGTAGCAATTCTCAGTATAATATCTTGAAAGACTGCGAAAAAAAGTGCGGAAAACTAATATCTTTTGTATTGCATAAGTTGAAAGGGGGCATAACTCCATGAAAGATTGACGAAAATGTATGAAACTCGAACTTGCTCTGTAACACCTTATACTAAAGCAATGCACCGATTTTTACTTAAATATCTTGTAGGAGTGCGGGAAAAAGTGCAGAAAGCTGATATTTTTCGTATTTCTTAACTCGAAAGGGGGAATAACTCCATCAAAAATTGACATATACGCCTGAAACTCGAACTTGGTCTGTAACTTCTCATAACAAAGCAATAAACCACTTCTCAGTTGAATACCTTGAAGGACTGCGAAAAAAGTGCGGAAAAGGACTGCAACAGACGGACAGACAGACGGACGTACGAACGTAGACACTTGTACAATTTTTAACTTGTGGGGTGCATCATTGTACAAAGGCAATTTATGAGTAGCACCCTAAGACCACCTATATGTGTGGGGTTATCAGGACATAATAAGCGGGCTAAAAGCGCCATAAGTGTGTGGTGGAATGGCCATGCCCACGGGGAATTTTGTTCACTATTGCGGGGTTCACTGGCCATATAATGTGGGTTTAACAGCCATATCCATGGGGAATTTTGTTCTCTCATGTGAGGTTCACTGGCAATATCCCGTGGGGTTTAATACTTATGTATATGACAAATTTTTTTCAAAACTGCTGTTTAAGGGAAGTAACTCTTTAATGCTTTAATTCTTTACCAACAGAGTTACTGGTGGATAGACCACAGACAGCAATAAAACCATGGGCGCTGGAAGCATGGGGGCAGCGGAGCTTGCTGCACACACCCCCCCCCCATTGCCCTTTGGGCAGGGGGGGGGGGGGGGGGCAGATGTGCCCTTTACCCATTTCTTTGCGAAAAATTAGTACACTTTACTTTAGACCTTTAAACAAGATTTCTAGGATATTCAGAGCAGACTGAGCAGTTGTATTAGTTCGGTTGTTTTGACATAAACATAGGTCTATAAAGTAATATGGGAGTCCTTCTAGGCTGAATCAAATCATCAATGTAAGCACTATTTATGTAGTGCCAGTTACATGTAACATATTGACTTTTTAATCTGTAACCGTTGCATGTATCTTTGCAAGATATATACTCATGATACTGGTCCACGTTACGTTAATGCCTTGCTTAGTCGGTATAATATAACATATGTGCAATGATGGGCGGCTGGGTGCAGCAATGTCAGATATTAATTAGAATTAACAGCAGCTCTCAAACTCAAATTTTTAATTGACGTGTGAAGCAGATGCAAAGGTAGAAATAATTTGTATACAAATGACCGAAGTGCAATGTCGGTGGGTGCATTTGAGGAATGTGTCTAAGATTTGTTAGCTCTACACCCCCACCCCCACGCACACACACACACACACACACACACACACACACACACACACACACACACACACAAACACACACACACACACACACACACACACTTAGAATAGGAGGGGCGTGTGTCTGGGGCCTCCATCGAAAGAATGTAAAAATTATATGCGCTTGGATGTCATCTATCTCCTATAACTCCTACATAGATCTCTAAGTAATAAATATCATCCTCTTGGATTTTTTAACACTGTGCTAAATATATGTGTATGAGCTCCACCCCATCCCACTTGTACCCACACCACACCGCCACCCTACCAACTCGTACGGTCGTGATACACGTACATGTCTAGCCATGTCAAGCTCTTTGAGTTCTAAACATAAAAGATGATACCACTATTCACACATAAACAAAATCAGACATTTGAAAGCCTCCTTTGAATAGCCCGGGCCAAACGAACATCTGACACGCACACTCCAATAGGGCTAAGTAAGAGGCTGCGAAATCATAATTTAAATGACTCATTCCATACACACTAGCTGTTGAATAGTTTCTTACTAATATGACGTAATTGTGTTGCGACCTCATCTGTCTATTCATCTGTACATCGTATTCTTAAGCGAGTCCATAAGAATTGCTGGGCAGTAGGGATCCATAGGGTCTGATACAGGGTTGGTCCAGGAAAGCTGCTTGATCGATTTTGTTGGTGGCCATCCTCGATTTTTCACTATTTTAAAAAGTACACTTAAAGACCTGTGAAACTGCTTGACATGAAACTAAAGAAACTTCATGGTCGTTATCTAAGGCATGGGCTGAACAAACCTTGTTCACATGTTCAACTTGATTGATAGATTTGTCTTGGGTAACCTAGTTTTCACAAAAAGCACTTTTCCTCTGAAATATTTTCAAGGCAAACTGTGCAAGTCCACCATACAGACACATGAACGAACGCACGCACACTCAATGTGTGCATCTGACACAACAACCCATCAACCAGCCCACTCGCTAAACATTGTGAATTGAGAACAGGTTCAATTGACCAAAGAATACATAAGTTCTTCGATTAACATTAACATCGCTCTAACATTCATAAGTTCTTCGATTAACATTAACATCGCTCTAACATTTATATGTAATCATAAGAAACTCAGAATGCAGGAAATCGAGTCATGAGCCTGCACCTTTCAATGTGTTTTTCTCGTGGTGGTTAGGTAGGTGGGTATCCCCGAGCACCCTTCTATGAGAGGCGGGGGGGGGGGGGGGGGGGGGGGGGGGGGGAAAGACCCATTTCGTATCTTCCTCAGGCAATGCCATCCAGCGTGCGCTTTTGTGGAACCTGCCCCCCGCTCCTCAAATTTGAGTCCGGAACCCCTGAGTAAAACAGACATACTGTGTATACCTAGAGCTGGTCAATTGTAGGGTCTTGGTTATCTATACCTGAGTTAGTGGTAAAACTTTTTATATTATAAAGAATATACTTTTTAGGGATTTGTTGCGCAAGGCCACAGTCATAATATAGTTCAGTCGTTTATTGATATTGATTGATCACTATTCTGCGATTTTAGTAGAAATCCACACAGCTTCAATCTGTCCTTTTTATTTAACCACTGTGTCTTGTCCCTGCCAAAATCCTTCCTTGAACTGAATCCTGGTTTCTTGATGTCATCTCGCATTATGCTTAACAGACTTATGCAATGGCATCATCGTGTGGCTTTGTATTTGCGGAATCACAGAATGGCGATTTCCAAAGCTCTCTGTATAGGTGTTTCTTCTAGCATCCTTAGCACATGGCCAAACATGGAAATCTTTGTCAGGTTACTTTTACGGACTGCAGTGACTGCATAGTGCATCATTCTTGAAATGCATGTACTGATACGGGTGACATTGGACACATCCACATATGACAACTTACATAATGTATTGCTTACATTTGGGGTGGGGGATACATATATGTTTCAATTTGCAAGGTGGATATACCATTATCGCAACAAAGATAACCAGAGTGCTGTCGTGTGTGTATTTACTGCAATTCTTAATGGGCTTGTCAGCGAGCAATAATACAGTTTTAAATATGGTAGAATTTGATAATGTATGCTCTTTTTAGAAACAATTTTGGTGTATACTATGCCACAGCCTACAGCAATATCATTTCCATATGCATAGACCACACGCTAATGGGGTTCAATGCACACAAACAACATAGCACTTGTAATTGATGACTCCAATCTGCCGCTCCAGCTTATAATAATCAATTATACCACATGTAGGCATTGGCTGTTGGTAATCATAATTCACAGAGAATACGTTGTCATGTTGCTGGAAGGTTCGTCAATTGTATGAATTATATGTCTATATAGTTATATAGTTTTACTATTTAATAAACACTCATTATTTTGAAATAACTTTGACTTGGAACTATTTCAGTCATAGACAGCAACAGTTTACATGCATTGTTACTATGACAGTAATGTCGACAAAGTTAGACCATACGCCACATCCAGCCAGTTGCAGGTCTTTATCTGTCAAAATTCTTTCGTAGTGGAAGCGAGTCTAGGGGTTATAGGAACTCACACATCCTATTATGATTGGGCCAACATGTTAATGCTGGATTAATCTGAAATGTATGACCTCAAAATGAAATCAATGACAAATAGCAAATTTAGTGATGATGAGATCAAGTTTCAAGCATATTGGAAGCACTTGAAATTAAGGTAATTACACGGATGAAAATTGAATATCAGTAGATCACAGATTATAGAGTTAATGCCACTAGGGGCTTTATAGCAACATGATAACCATGGGTTAAGGCAATGAACTAGAATTCAAAGTTATTTAACTGATCATGAATCTAACATGCTGTGGTGCGGATCGCTTAGTATAAAAGATAAAGCTCACATGTCGCTGCTTGCCGGCCAAATTTGCTTAATGATATCGATATACCCATAATCAAGGTACAATCACAGAAATGTATGACTAAGTTGGTCGGACGTTGCTCCTGATTAGACAACCACAATAACACCATCAATCTCTTTAACAGTGTTGATCTAAAGCTAATTACGTAAGGTGTGCTTCAACACAAATTCTAGCAATTAAGGATCAACAGCTCTGATCTTTATTTCAAAAGATGGAACTGCTTAAACTACCTTGCAAGAGGCAGAAAATCAACCTATCCAGGACGGAACAATTATGCCATTCAACGGTTGATGACCACATGCATCACCTCAAAGTATTGACCACTGGCTTTGTGATAACAATGTTCTGTTATCAGATTTCTGTAAGGAAATTTGGAAGCCTATCTCAAATCAGGGTTTTTTCTCAGCAAATCTAAAGATGACAGCTGCTATAAATAACGAATAAAATTCCTGCATACAATTAAGAAAGCCTACGGCCCTCCTGCCATGCTTGTCTGATTAAAATTGGTCCATGGATTAATGAGTAGTAGTTTTTCAAAATAATTTCCTGCACACTTTACAAGATCCTAGATAACACCCAGAAATATCATAGTTCCTGCTAAGTTTGGCTGAAATTGGCATAGTGGTTAATGAGTAATACTCTTGGAAAGGCCTTCCAGAAGATTGTCGCAAAATCCTAGATATCCACCAAAAAAATGACGAATCAAGTTCCCACATAGAGAAATTAAAGAAAGATACTACCTTATAGTAATTTTTTTAAATCCATGATGGCTGCAAAAGACTTTAACCAATCGTCTGCATTTTAACAGACTTGTATCTCTATGATGCAAGGGTGGTTCCTGGCAAATTTAGTAGAGAGCGATCAAGTGGTTTCAGAAATTGAAGGTGTTTTAAAGAAATAATGCAAAATCCAATCGGATCGCAGGTCAAGTTCTCCCAGGATGAATGCTTCTGTGCATCCGACATGCAACTGCCAATTTGCATAACTGATTTTACGCTAGCATTAAATGCAATATTTCCACAAAGACTAGTAGAGGAAATCATTCAGATGAAATCGATGGAGTCAAATTTAAACATATTCTGACAAGATTCTCTCAGCATATAGAATATATGCCATGCATATTGTTACTCGTATGGTGTACTAAACTATTCGAGGTTCACACAAATCAAAAGTATTTCCTTATTAACATATATGTCAACCTTGAAGCTGCATATTCACAAAATGTGTGAAAATAAAATCGTTTATAGATCTAAATTAGATGACGTAATGTAATGAAATGAGATAAATCTTAGCATATGATGGTTTACTTATGCATAGATTAATACGGTTTAAACCGTCCGCTCAAAATCAGTTTTGGACACCTAAAAAGTGTCCAAAACTGTCCAAAACCTAAAATCCTGGTCAAAAATATTTCTCCATAAGCTTAAATTATATTTTAAGTTGATTAAAACCTGTTACCACCAGTCAAATTAGTTTCAAAAATATTCAGCAGGGTGTTTTCCTTATAATTGCGACTAGACTGTGATTCAGGGATTAAAACCTGGAAGACATACAACTGAATCTACTGATAGTGCATGTATTTGTCTAGACATTAAGTACCTGTCTACCTGCTTTAAAATTGCCAACACATATATACACTGATCATAAGATCACAGCTCATACATGTAAGTGATAGTAAGTCTGTTAAGATGTTTTTACTACTACTAGCTGACTTAGCCCTGCTAGTTAAGTTTTCTCATTGCTTTTTGATAGCTATCATGGCTATGTTTATACTACAATATTCCTCTGATACATGTTTACACAACTAGCATACAGTGACTAACCTCTAGTCTGACAATTAATACAATTATCAGCTTATTTCATCACTATATAATTCTACTCCACTTTCTATTAGAAATCAGTTATCAAGTAAATCTTCTTAATTAAGTTCATCTGTTTAGTTCCTGTCTGGATGTTCTCTCAGTATAATATTAACTTTTGATGTTATTTGAAATATTTGATCAAAGATGTATTTTAAGGGTGGTAGGCCTAAGGATCCAATTTGGAAGCATTTCTTAGAAGTTAAGAGTAATAGAAAATCATTTGCTAAGTGTAGAGAATGTGATTACAAACTTGTAAATAAAGTAGCAAGAATGAAAGCCCACTATCAGAAGCATGAGACACCGACTCCAGAAACCATCATCAGTGAAGAGGTAACTTCTATATCACTTAGCATATATACAGGATTTGTTTGAAAACAATTTGACTGAAAGTAATTGCTATCTTAGAGCATGTAACTGCAGTAAAATCCTTTAATAAGATAGCAACTACTTTCAGTCAGATTGTATAATAGGAAAACTGTTGAATATTTAGAAAATAACTTGACTAGAAGCTGTTGCTGCCTCAGGCAGCAACAGCTTCCAGGCAAATTACTGTCTAAATATTCTACAGAAAATCTGTTAACTTGTAAGGAATTTGCCATTTCTGGTCATTCATTATTATTGAAAGAGTTAACTACAGGCTGTAATTATTCAACTATGATGTCTATGCCTTTGAGTGTGGAAGATGGCTGGAGGTATTAACAATAGGCTCTGTGTGGGGAATCAGATCTAAGGCAGCAACAGCTTCCAGTCAAATTATTTTCAAAATATTCAACAGAATATCTTTGTGTACTTTTTTTGACAAATATAGTAGTTATAGTCACTGTTTAAACAGAGGGAAGGGTAGTTTAACCCTTTCATCCATTAATCCCATTATTTTCCTTTCAAATCAAACATGCAAGAAATAAGTTGAATATTTGGAAAATAATTTGACTGTAAGCTCTTGCTGGCTTTGGCAACAACAGCTTCCCCTCAAATTAATTTCAAAATATTCAACAGAATATTTCTTATTCACACTTTTATAGGATAAATACAGTAATTATAGGATATAAAAATAAACACACATGCGCAGTGAATTTGACTTTGCTTTACAATATATACATGTACATGTATTTCTTATTTCAGAAACGAGTTGAGGCAGCATCCACAAAGCGTGCCAGAGAAGATTTGCCATTGTCGCCACCAATGAAGCGTCAAGCAGTTTCAGTTCAACCAGACCTTAGTCGTCACTGCATCTCCACCAGCTCTTCGATGAAATCAGCAATCGACGTAGAAATTGCAAGGCTGTTTTATGCATGCAACCTCCCATTTTCACTTGTTGAGCATCCTCAGTTTATAAAGGTTGTTCAATTACTACGCCCTGGATATAAACCACCTTCCTGTAAGCAAATCGGTGGTACACTGTTGGATACAGTCCACGATCAGGTGACAGAAGATATGAAGGCGATTTTGAATGGCAAGACTGCAACCTTAGTAGAGGATGGTTGGAGCAATGTGCACAATGAGCCAATTATAGCATCGTGTTTGCAAGTTGAAGGAAAGAGTTTCTTTCTACATAGTTATGACACTGGTTCGATGACTAAACGTGCTGAAAACTGTACGGTTAAATGCCAGGAGACAATTAAGCATGCTAAGCAGAAATATAACTGCAGTCAGGACGATAGTTACAGATAATGCGAAAAACATGGAAAAGATGCGTGACAATTTAAAGGCAGAGGATAATGATTTAGTTGTATATGGCTGTTCAGCACACTGGTTGAACTTGTTAGGACAAGAGATAACACCAGATTCACTAATTAAACACATAGTTGAAATTCAGAAATATTTTAGGAATCACCACAAACCATTATCCTGGCTCTCCGATTGCCCTGGCAGTATGAAGCCGCAGCTTCCTTGTGACACAAGGTGGAAGAGTCAACTAATGTGTATACTCTTTCATTCATAACAGACCACACTTCATGAAAATTGTCCAGGACCACGAGGGAGAGTTAGAGAGTGCTATTATTAGAAAGATTATGGATTATAACCTATTTAAGAATGCCAGAGACTTAGCAGAGCAGCTAAGACCTATTTCCCATGCGATTGATATTTGTCAGGGTGACTCGGCAACACTGGCTGGTGCATGTAATGTTTGGATTAACCTTAAGAACAACACTTTGCTTGAACCACATAAAAAGCATGTATCTGCTCGTTTTCACAAGGCAGTCTTGCCAGAGCACCTCGTGGCATACACACTACACCCAAAGTACCAAGGAGAGCTGCTCACACCAGATCAGCTTGAAATCGTAAACAAATGGGTTATAAGTAGATCCAAATTTCATAGTGACATTAATCTCTTACCAAGCCAAGAGCATGCCATTTCCTGTATCTTATTTCTCTGACGCTGCTGTCCAGGTACCTCCACTGACATGGTGGAAAGATCTGAAACCTCTAGGTGTGTCTGCAGATTTTATAGACATGGCCCTTCAATTGATGGATGCGCCAGCCTCATCAGCATCCATTGAAAGAATCTTTAGAAATTTCAGTTACATACATACAAATGTCCGGAACAGACTAGGAGTAGAGAAAGCATCAAAGCTTGTCTTTTGTTATAGGATGCTGAGAGGACTGTCTGATTTAGATTACTGAAGGTTAAATGAGCATAAGCAACATGTCATACCTCTTACACATTTCATAAAACTGAATTTTCATGCCTGTAATCTTAATCTGTTAACATGCATAATATTTGTAATAACTTTATATATCTTAATATACAATGTAATACAATTTGTATGTTATTATGGTGTTTTGTTTCTTTTATTGCGTTATTACTAAGACTAGTAAGTAAGCATGAATAAGCATAGTACAAATATGCTGAAATTAGTTTTGGACAGTTTAGGACTGATTTGAACCCTTTAAGACAGGTTTTAGACAGGTTTTGGACAAAGTCTGTTCAAAATTAGTTTTGGACAGTCCAAAACCCAACCCTGATTTAAATGCCAAACATTTGGACAAATCACCTCTGAGATGATGACCATCTCAGCCCATGCAGTATGGACAAAACATGCATATGAGCTTTACCCCAATGATTCACAGACAAATCACCTTAGAGATGATGACCATCTCAGCCCACAGATTATGGACAAAACATGCATGAGCTGCATCCCAATTATTCAGGCAAATCACCTCAGAGATGATGACCATCTCAGTCTACACATTATGGACAAACTTGCATAGGAGCTGCACCCCAATTATTCAGCCAAATCACCTCAGAGATGATGACCATCTCAGCCCACACATTATGGACAAACTTGCATATGAGCTGCACCCCAATTATTCAGACAAATCACCTCAGAAATTATGCCCATCTCAGCCGTGTCATGAAACATGGTACATTTCGTCCGTTTTTGTCCGAATAAAAGTTTGGCCATAAAATTTGATGGGTGAATTGCCAAATTTTTTGTGTAGGCCAAAAATGATGGGGGGAAGGTGTTTATGCACATACGCTTGTGGGCTGAACCCCCTAAGAGCAAATATTTCCACAAGTATCTTTTGTACTTGCCGCCCGCCCCTTTTACCCCTTAACTGTATTTCCACAGGTGCGGGCGGACGGACGGACAGACGGAGTGCAAACCTATAGTCCCCCCCGGTTTTACCGGTAGGGGACTAATAAGTAGAACCATACAGAGTTGAGCAAAATTATAACAAGAAAACGGAAGCCATGTTTCTTTATGTACCAACTACTTTTGAACAAAACTTAACATCCCTTAGTCCCTTATCATATCTCCTAAATTTCGGCCCAATCCATTCAGCAATTCTGGATATGAAGTTGTTTTCATGAAAACCAGGTCATCCAAGATGACTGCTAAAGCATTAGGCAATCAAGTTTCATTGAACAAACTTGATTCAGCTGTTTCCGTAAATAACCTGTCATGAGTTTTGAATGTGGATTCGGAAAAGATTTTTAAAGGCATTTAAAAATCCAGGATGGCCGCCAGGCAGATTACAGACCAGCTTCATTTGAACAAACATGTATCTCTATGCCCTAAGTATGTTTTCTGCCAAATACACTTGAAATTTTCTATTGCTTTAGTACATGGGAGTTTCTAATTGGAAAATGATCCATGATGGTCGCTAAAACATTTATCCAACAATTTCGAAAATGGCAAATCTGAAATCAGAATGCCCAAACACATATAAAACCAATTTCGGCTTCAAGATTCGTTAAAATAAATATGGCCACCAAACATGCTACATTTTGATTGGCCCATGGCAGCCATATTTTTTGATGGATGAACTTCCCTTGAACAAATTTTAATGGCCCTTAGGCCCTAATCAAATCTCCCAAATTTCAGCCTGATCCTTCAACCGGTTCTGGAGAAGTCGTTTTCGAAAGAAATAGGTCATCCAAGATGGCCACCAGACTATTTAGCCAATCAAGTTCTCTTGAACAAACTTGTTTCAGCTGTTCCCCTAGATCATATTTAATGAGTTTTCTAAAAATCTGCCAACATCCAAGATGGCCACCACCCAAATTGTCCGACCGAGTTCATTTGAGCTAACTTGAATATCTATGCCATAAGGATTGTTCCTGCCAAAGATAATTGAAATAGGCCCAGTGGTTCTTGAGAAGAAGTCGTTTAAAGAATTCCCCATTGCTTTACTATGGGCCCATTACTTTACTATGTGAGCCTATAGCGGCAAAACAAACCAAGATGGTAGCCAAACCATTTATCCGACAGTCTCGAAAGTGGCATATTTGAACTCGCCACACGGATAACCATATACAGAGCAATTTTCGCCATTAAAATACATCAAATAAAAAAAAAAATATGACCAACAAATGCAAAATTTTTATTGTTGATGCCGGCCATGTTTTTTAACGTACAAAATTCCCTTTGAACAAATTTGAATGGCCCTTGGTCCCGAAGCATATTTAATACATTTCAGCTCTATCCCTTCCGTGGTTCGGGAGGTCGTTTTCAGGAAAACTACATCATCCAAGATGGCCGCCAAGCAAATAGGCCAATAAGGTTGGCTTGAACAAACTTGGGTCTAACGTTGCCATAGATGATGTGTTATGAGTATTGAATCAATTCCTCTTGCGGCTTCTGAGATTTTTTAGTGTTTCTAAAAATCAGCCATTTTGGCCGGTGGCCATCTTGAATTTTGACCGATCCGCCTCATTTGAACAAACTTAGATCTCTATGCCCTATGAATGCGTCCTCCCAAATATAATTGAAATCGGCTGAGAAGTCATTTAAAGAATTCCCCATTGCTTTAATATGGGAGACTATGGCGGGAAAACAAACCAAGATGGCAGGAAAACTGTTTATCCGACCATCTCGCAAGTGGAATATTTGAACTGGGCACACTGATAAGCATATACAAAGCAATTTTCGCCATCAAAATACATCAAATACAAAAAAGCCAATATGACCAAGAAACGGAAAATTTTGATTGTTGATGCCGGCCATGTTTTTTAACGTACAAAATTCCTTTGAACAAATTTGAATGGCCCTTGGTCCCTAAGCATATTTACACAATTTCAACTCTATTCCTTCAGCAGTTCGGGAGAAGTCGTTTTCGCAAAAACTACGTCATCCAATATGGCAACCAAGCAAATCGGCCAAACAGGTTGCCTTGAACAAACTTGGGTCTACTGTTTGCACAGATGATGTGTTATGAGTTTTGAATCAATTCCTCCAGCAGTTTCAGAGAAGATTTTTTAAAGTGTTTCTAAAAATCAGCCATTTTGGCCAGTGGCCATCTTGGATTTTGACCGATTCGCTTCGTTTGAACAAACTTAGATCTCTATGCCCTATGAATGCGTCCTCCAAAATATAATTGAAATCGGCCCAGTGGTTCTTGAGAAGTCGTTTAAAGAATTCCCCATTGCTTTACTATGGGCCCTTTGCTTTACTATGGGAGCATATGGCGGGAAAACAAACCAAGATGGCAGATGAACAAATATAACCGTTTATCCGACAGTCTCGAAAGTGGCATATTTGAACTGGCCACACTGACAAGCATATATAAAGCAATTTTCGCCATCAAAATACATCAAATACAAAAAAGCAAATATGACCAATAAATGCTAAATTTTGATTGGTTGATGGCGGCCATGTTTTTTAACGTACAAACTTCCCTTGAACAAACTTGAATGGACCTTGGTCCCTAAGCATATTTACCAAATTTCAGGTCTATCCCTTCAGCGGTTCTGGAGAAGTTGTTTTCGCAAAAATTAGGTCATCCAAGATGGCCACCAGGCAAATCGGCCAATCAGGTTGCCTTGAACAAACTTGGGTCTACCGTTGCAATAGATGATGTGTTATGAGTTTTGAATCAATTCCTCCAGCGGTTTCGGAGATTTTTAAGTGTTTCTAAAAATCGGCCATTTTGGCCGGCAGCCATCTTGGATTTTGGCCTATCGGCTTTGTTTGAACAAACTTGAATCTCTATGCCCTAGAGATGCTTCCTGCCATATATAATTGAAATCGGCCCAGTGGTTCTTGAGAAGTCGTTTAAAGAAAAGTTGACGGACGACAGACGACATACGACATACAGATGACGGACGGTCGCCATCGCATAAGCTCACGTGGCCATTCTGGCCAGGTCAGCTAACAAGATGGCCAGCAAACCATTTATCCGACAGTTTCGAAAATTGCAAATTTGAGATCAGAATACCCAAAAACACATAAAAACAATTTCAGCCTCAAAATCCATCAAATAAAAACAATCCAATATGGCCACCAAACATGCTATATTTTGATTGGCCCACGTCGGCCATTTTTTTGGACGGATCAACTTCTCTTGAACAAACTTTAATGGCCCTTAGACCCTAATCATATCTGCCAAATTTCGGCCCGATCCCTTCACCGCTTCTGGAGAATAAGTAATTTTCACTACAACTAGGTCAACCAAGACGGCCGCCGAACCATTTGAACAATCAAGTTCCCTTGCCATAAATCATATTTCATGCGGTTTGCATCAATCCCCTAAGCCGTTTCGGAGAAGATTTTTAAAGACGTTTCCTAAAGTCGGCCTAAATCAAAGATGGCTGCCGGACAAATTGGCCGATCGGGTTCATTTGAACAAACTTAGATCTCTATGCCCTATGAATGCTTCCTCCCAAATATAATTGAAATCGGCCCAGTGGTTCTTGAGAAGAAGTCGTTTAAAGAATTCCCCATTGCTTTACTATGGGCCCATTGCTTTACTATGGGAGCCTTTGGCGGGAAAACAAACCAAGATGGCAGCCAAAGCGTTTATCCGACAGTCTCAAAAGTGGCATATTTGAAATCGCCACATTGATTAAGCATATACAAAGCAATTTTCGCCATCAAAATACATTAAATACAAAAAAGCCAATATGAGCTAGAAACGCTGAATTTTGATTGGTTGATGGTGGCCATGTTTTTTAAAGAACAAACTTCCCTTGAGCAAACTTGAAAGGCGCTTGGTCCCTAAGCATATTTACAAAATTTCAGCTCTATCCATTCAGCGGTTCGGGAGAAGTCATTTTCACGAAAACTAGGTCATCCAAGATGGCCACCAAGCAAATCGGCCAATCAGGTTGCCTTGAACAAACTTGGGTCTACCGCTGCCACAGATGATGTGTTATGAGGTTTGAATCAATTCCTCCAGCGGTTTGGGAGATTTTTTAAAGTGTTTCTAAAAATCAGCCATTTTGGCCGATGGCCATCTTGGATTTTGACCGATCCGCTTCGTTTGAACAAACTTATATCTCTATCCCCTATGAATGCTTCCTCCAAAATATAATTGAAATTGGTCCAGTGGTTCTTGAGAAGAGGTCGTTTAAAGAATTCCCCATTGCTTTACTATGGGAGCCTATGGCGGGAAAACAAACCAAGATGGCAGCCAAACTGTTTATCCGATAGACTCTAAAGTGGCATATTTGAACTCGCCACACTGATAAGCATATATAAAGCAATTTTCGCCATCAAAATACATCAAATACAAAAAAGGCAATATGACCAACGCAAAATTTTGATTGGTTGATGGCGGCCATGTTTAAGATAAGGCAGATAGATATGCATTTTGACAAAATTGAATCAATTTTTCATAAAAATCTAAAATTTTCACCACAGATATTAAGCAATCAAAATTCTGAACAGAAGTTTTTGAGTCGACCACAATAGGGTTCCTCTAGCCAAATTTGGTTGAAATATGTCAAGCAACTAAGGAGAAGGAGCCTTTTGAGAATTTCCGGTAAATTCTTCATAAAATCTAAGATTTTCACCCAAACAAGAGACCCAAGCTTGGGGCCTGTATTGCTGACCTGGATTTATTGGCAACTGCCACAACCGAACACCAGATGACCACTGCAAAAATTTGCCAATCTAATTTCTGTGAAGGTTTAGCCAAGTTTTATTAAAATTGGTCCAGTGGGCAATAAGTAGTTTTTATGATTTTCTCAGAAGTTTTAGAGTCCAAGATGGCCGCCAAATACACAATTTTTATTGATCCACGGTGGCCATTGCTTTTTATGTATAAACTTTCAATGGACAAACTTTAATGGCCATTAGTGCCTAATCAAATCTAAAAAATTTCAGCCCGACCCATTCAGCGGTTATGGAAAAGTTGTTTTAGCGAAAACTAGGTCATCCAATATAGCCACCAAAACATTTGGCCAATAAAGTTCCCTTGAAAAAAATTGGTTCAGCTTGAGAACAAGCGGCCCAAGGGCCTGTGACGTTCACCTAGACCATTAACATTTGGAAACATTTGCATTTAGACACGGATAATTTTTGGAAAATCCAAAATGGCCACCAAAAATATACAGCGATCCAGATTCTCATTTGATATTTTAGAGGCTACAGTCATAGAATCGTTCGAGCAGTTTTGTTGAAATCAGACTACTGATTAAATTTTTTAATGGTTCCGGATAATTTTCAGAAAATCAAAAATGGTCACCAAAACAATGACCTATTAAAATTTGGAATACAATTTCTAGAGGCTACCACTATAGGATCTTTCCAAGTAAATTTGGTTTAAATTGCCCAAAGGGTTAATGAGGAATAGCGTCTCAAACGAATTCTAAGATGGCCACACAAAAGATCAAGCAGTCAAAATTCTGTATACGAGGTCTGGAGTGTACCAGATTAGTCTGTCCAGCAGAGTTTGGTTCAACTCGCCCAAGCGGTTAATGAGGAGTAGCCTCTTAAATGATTTCCAAAAAATTTAGGAAAATCTAAGATGGCCACCGGAAAAATTGACCAATCAAAATTCTGTTACAATTTCTGAATCCTTCTACCATAGGGTCCTTCCAGCCAAGTCTGACTGAAATTGCCTAAGCAGTTAATGAGGAGTACCGTTTTAAATGGTTTTCAGCCATTTTTCTTGTAAAATTCAAGATGGCCACCGAACAAATTGAGCAATAAAAATTCTGTATAAAAGCTCCAAAGCATATCACTTTAGGGTCCTTCCAGCCGAGGTTGCTTGAACTCATTCAAGCGGTTACTGTGGAGTAGCCTTTTAACTTGTTCACAGAAATTTTCAGAAAATCCAAGATGGCCAGCGAAAAATGTGTCCAATCAAAATTCTGTATAGAAATTCTGAAGCATACACCTCTAGGGTCCTTCCCACTGAGTTTGATTGAAATCAGCCCAATGATTATTGAGGAGTATCGTTAAATTCTGTGTATATTGCGCAATTTTTTGCTCAAATTACATGTTATAAAAAGCTACTGCGCACTATATACAAGGATAAATATTTGTCACATTTTTTTCCTCCAAATTTTTCATCAGAATCGCAAAATTCAGGGCTGAAATATCGGGAATAAGTCGGGAATAACGATCGCATTCTAACATGTCTATAATGGTACTATCTCAACTAGATCGCTAAAATGTCTTACTACTGTCTAAATATTGTGTTATACCTTATTAAATACCATAGTGTTGTAAAATTATCAAATAAACCATCATTTAATTGTTTTACAACGCCATTATTTCCTGTAATTTGTTCTAATTTATTTCTATAAAGGGAGGTTACTCCTGTCTTCCCAAGTTGAACATAGAGATGTTTAGAATCCACAGATTACTACACAGATACGGACATAAATGTGTTAAAAAAAAGAATGATAGAGCCAATGTTTTTCACGGTGATCTAGCATTTACATAGATATAGAAAGGAATGTTTTATATGTACTAAACGATGATTATGATTGACATGTTACGGTTAAAGGTCACAGCTGTCAACGTATGACGAAGTAACTGTAGAAACGATAGGATGAGAATAGAAAATCAATTCAAATTGAAGATAATTCAATTTATTTAATAAACAATGCGTGGAATAAACTAGATTATAGCACTATATTATAATATATTATGATGATGATATACTATAATATATTATATAAACCCCACCCCCAACTCAAACAATACCCACAATTGATCACTGTCGATTTTGTAAACGGCAGGCGGTCAGCTCTATCACCTTTGTTTATTGTACTTCTGACCGCGTTAATCCACCCACCCCGCCCCACCACCTGACTACACTGCCTGTGAACCGAGTCTTGAAACCACTCATCTACTGCGTATATGATTGAACAAAATCTCATGGGCTTACCTTTGATATAGTTATCAAAGTAATTACCGGCACTGTTAGAGTGAGCCAAAATGGATTTGAGTTTTTAAAAATTAAAATCGATTTTATTCTCAAGTATCAGCGCACAAAACTTCTAACGACCATTTATGTTAATGAGCTCTGCTCAAATCAAATTCGGATTCTAACCTGTTCTGATGGAAATTATATTTGTATTTTTATATCATTCAATAAAGTTTAATACAAAATATTTGCTAAAAGTGTAGGTGAATGATATTCCCATGATTAAACAACAGAGTAACGCACGCCACAAACAAGATTTTATAAGGAAAGCCTATTCGACACGCAGTAAGTCATTGAACTTTTTACCACCAGTTTTCGTTCACACGTCTCTCAATCTTACTGCGCACTATACACGAAAACAGCGTTTTTTCAGGCCGATTTTGGTTAAATTTAGGGGTGCGCACTATGCACGATAGCGCAATATACACGGGATTTAACGGTAAGCTTTTAACTAATTTCCAGAAATTTTCAGAAAATCCAAGATGGGCGGCCAAAAAAATTGAACAATCAAAATTCTGTATACAAGTCCAAACGCCGGAAAAGTATAGAAAATTTGAAAACCAATTTCTTTTTGATGTGGACTAGTCCTACGTATCGCATAGAACATAAAATATCATTTGAAAAAAATTAATCGCAGCAAAAATCTATACCTGGCTATACATGTATAACAATGTAACCTGCATACAATTCAGCCATAAAACAAGAGGCCCAAGGGCCTGTTACGCTCACCTGGGCCCATTAGCTTTTGAATAGACATGATGGATAATTTTCAGAAAATCCATGATTGGCACCAAAAAAATTGACCAATCAAGCTTCTCATTTGATATGTTGAAGCCTACCATCATAGGATCGTTCCACCCAATTTCTGTTGAAAGTGGGCCATTGATTAATGAGTACTGTTTTTAAATGGTTCCAGAAATTTTTCAGAAAATGAAAAATGGCTGCCAAAACATTGACCTATCAAAATTCTGAACAGAGTTGCTAGAGGCTACCACTATAGTATTCTTTTATCCAAATCTGGCTGAAATTGCCGAAGCGGTTAATGAGTAGCATTTTAAACAAATTCTGAATTTTCAGAAAATACAAGACGGCCGCTGAACAAATTGACCAATCAAAATTCTGTATACAAGCTCTGAAGCACACCACTCTAGAGTCCTTCCAGCCGAGTTTGTATGAAATCGAACATGCAATTAATGAGTAGCCCGTTAACTGATTTCACCAAATTTTAGAGAAATTCAAGATGACCACCGAACAAACTGACGAATCAAAATTCTGTGTAAATGGTCTGAAGCATACCACTCTAGGGTCTAGAGTTTGCTTGATATCGGCCATGGAGTAGGTTTTTAACTGATTTACAGAGATTTTCTGAAAAGGCCACCAGAAAAATGGACCATACAAAATTCTGTGCACACCTTCTGAAACCCACTAGCCTAGTATTCTTGCCGCCAAATCTGGATGAAATTTCTCAAGCAGTTAATGAAGTATACGGATAGCACATGCACATCTTCATGCAGTAATGATAACATTTACCACGTTTCAGAAGAATCAGAGATAAACTGTAGGAGTTGCGTTGACAAGAAATGATTGGCAATGCAGCTTATGAATCAGCTTTAAGATATTTAAAGCGGAATAACTCTGTAACGAAAAATTTTTGCTCCACGAAAAAAGTACATGCACATCTTCAGATGGCAAAGACTAGATTTACCACGTTTCAAAAGTATTGCGATTTACCACGTTTCAAAAGAATTGCAACTAAACTGTAAGAGGTGTTGCATTGACAAGACGGATGGATGGACGGAAATGATGATCGCTATATACCCCCATTTTCCAGACCCGGGGGGGGGGGGGGGGATAAAAATCTTAACAGACCAGATGCCAACATTTTCGTGAAACGTGAGATAAAAATTGCAAATTTGACCTCAACTTACCCGAAAACCTATACAAAACCAATTTTGGCTTCAAAATCCATCAAATAAAAAAATTCAATATGGCCGCCAATCACGCTGTTTGATTGGCCCACGGCAACCATGTTTTCTTATGTATCAACTTCTCTTGAACAAACTTTAATGGCACTTAGTCCCTAATCATATCTCACAAATTGCCCGATCCGTTCAGCGGTTGATGAGAAGTTGTTTTCACGAAAACTTGGTCATCAAAGATGGCCGTGGAACCATCTGGCAAATCAAGTTCACTTGAACAAACTTGGTTCAGCTATTGCCCTAGATGAGGCTTCATGAGTTTTGAATCGGGGCCCCTCCCACCCCATCTAACCATACACACACACACACACACACACCCTCACCACAACACCCCCCCCCCCCCAAGCGGTTTCGGATTAGATTTTGAAGATGTTTCCAAAAATCGACCAAAATCCATATCAGCTTCCTTTGAATAAACTTGGATTGCTAGACCCTAAGGATGCTTCCTGCCAAATATAATTGAAGACAGGTCAGTGGTTCTTGAGACAATATTTTTTATTTTTCATTGCTTTCAGTGGAAATTTGAAATCAGCGTACCCAAAACCCATATAAAGCCAATTTCTGCTTTAAAATCCATTAAAAAAATCCAATATGGCCACCAACACGCTTTCTGATTGGTCTACAGTGGCCACGTTTTGTGACCTGTCAACTTCCCTTGAACAAACTTTAATGGCCATTAGTTCATAATATCTTCAAAATTTTGGTCCAATCTTTTTAGTGGTTCTGGAATTGCGAAAACTAGGTCATCCAAGATGGCCGCTGAAGCATTTGGCCAATCAGGTTCCCTCTAACAAACTTGGTTCAGCTCTTGCCATAGATACTATTTCATGAGTTTTGAATCGATCAGCAGTTTTAGCGATTTTTTAAGACATTTCGAAAAATCAGCTAAAATCCAAGATGACCACTTGCCAAATTGGCCAATCGGCTTCGTTTGGACAAACTTGGATCTTCATGCCCTAAGGATGCTTCATGCCAAATATAATTGAAATCAGCTGAGTGGTTCCTGATAATGAAGTCATTTAAAGAAAAAGTTAACGGACAAGGGATGGTCACCCTGGCATAAGCTCAATTCGCCTTTCAGGGTATTTTAAAGAGAACCTTGATGGACGACAGATAATGTACGGTCACTGTGGCATCTAGCTCACTTGATCCTTTGAGACAGCTTGGTTAAAACACAAGCTGAAACACAATAACTCACCTCTTTCTCCTGTTTTTGTTGTTTGCCTTTGGTCATATATTCTTGCTTCACTTGGTAGCCGTCAAACAATAATTGTTTCGTCATCTCTGCATCTATGCGTGCCTGCCGGCCCAACTCTCTGCAAAATATTATTATATCACGGATATTATTTAAATTTTGATATTGATACTAGAAGTATCCAATTTTATACCATTTAATTTAACCACTTCAATTTCATGGCAGCTATAGAGGAAAGCTGTTGAATATTTTGAAATTTGATTGGTATCTAGCAGCAATAGCTCCTAGTCAAATATTCCTGATGTTGTAATGAATGAACCAATATAGAGCCAACTAGTTTTCTTGATATTCTTGAGAAGCAAAACTTACTTGCAATTATTAGAACACTGGATGATTCCTTCATATTCATCTGTACCGTCACAACAATCTAGTCGACAAAAGTAAAAAATTCTATATAGAATAAGGCAAGATAATACACTTTACAACTATCATGCACTACCACGATACACAATGAGCATGTATCGATTGCCTGGAACACAGTCATTTCAATTAGAAATGCCATCACCTATAGGTAGAACCCTATGCTTATGTCCAGAATTTTGCTAAAATTGGTGGTGGTTCTCGAGAATACATTTAAAATTTTGCATTGTTTTAATATGCAAATTTTGGATGAAAAAAATCCAACATGGCTGCCAACCCTTATCCAACAGCAGAAAACTAATTCCATCAAATACAAAATTTTATGACTGCCAAGTCTGAAATTTGATTGGTCGATAGTGGACATGATTTTTAATGTACTAACTTTCGCTAAACAAATTAGAATGGCCCTTAGTCCCTAATTATACTTTCCAAATTTTGGCCCCCTTCCTTCAGTGGTTCGGGAGAAGTCGTTTTTATGAAAATTAGGTAATACAAGGCCATTGAATAATTTGTCTAATCCAATTTGTCGACAAAACTAGATTACACTGTTGGGGTGTGTGTGTGACAACTATGTCATACCAGGGAGCAGCAAGCATTAAAGTGCCCCTATACTGATTGATACCTTATGGTTCCATGCATTGAAGTGGGTGATTTTTTTTTAACTTCTTCCAAGGGTGGTGCTTTCATGAAAGGAATTGGACAATGCAGTATTGCATGTCATTTCTCGAGTGCTCATGGAGGTTAAAATGTCTGGACACAGGTGTGTCATATGATGCACTTTTACAAAAGTAGGATATACTAGAACTAAGGTGTTCTTTGATGCATCTTCCAAAGGAGTCGACATTGTTTATTGCAGATTTTGCATGTGATGAGATAGATGACATTCCTCGTTCTGCATTTGCCGACAACTTTGCACATGTATGTGTAGCCAGTATATGTGCTACGGAAGAAGGGTGTTTTTATCATATTATGGCATATGTTGCAATTATCTGTGGTGCATGGCTCGAAGGGATTGCGATAGTGAGGCCTGTCCTTCTCCAGATTGGCCAGACATGACCTGACAACAATGTCCCTTATTGTTGGATTTCTCCGGTATCCAAAAACTGGTTTCTCTGGAAAAGCTAAGAAGCACCTGGCATTCGATTCCAGGAGGACAATATTTGAAGACAACCAATATGGCGAAGAGACTAGCGACTGGATAGTTACTTAGAAAGAACATTTTGTTCAGATTCCTCAGCAGGAAAGATTGACAACAAACTTGGATGTGTCATCATTGTTATTATTAGTTTTAAAAATGTGAATGGAGTAGAGGTAAAAAGATAGGAAAGAGATATGATATAGAAGGTATCATTTGAGTAAATGTCTCTGGTCCCTGTGAGCATTGATTGTCAAGTCTGTTTACTTCCCTGTTGCATCGCCTCCACGACGGCAAGTAGTTCTTCAAAGGAGCTAAATCCATTCTGTGGATGCTTTACCTCTTCTCAGTGTCCATTTGTTTGTAGACTGGCCACTGGTATTCCTCTAGCATCAGGGTTGTGCATGGTACCAGGCTCTGGATGGTGAGCAAGCTATGCATTGTCTATTCGCTCTGCACCTGGAATTATTTCTTAAACACGATTCTGTATGATTGCTTTAATGGGTGCTCTTGCTTCTATGGCAGTGTATTCATCTTAAGATTCAATTACTGTAGTCTACTCATCATAGGCTTGAAAATGATATGCAACATGACAACCATGGAAAAATCTAATTTTTAACCACACATTTCACACCCCCAGGCCTGGGGTCATGCCAAACTTCCAAAAGTGTCATGCACATCCCTGTCCATATGTGCAATCCATATGTTTAAAATTTCTATCTGAAATGGTCTAGGAGTTGCATTACAATCGATATCTACTGACCAATTTTGACCCCTGGGCCCAGCCTGGGAGGGGGAGGGGAGGGAAGAGAACATGATTCCAAAAGTGACATTCCCATCCTTGCCCATAGGTACAATCATCCCCAAGGTTTCAAGTTTTAAAAGCAAGACTTTGCTGATTAAATTGTCATTTGAACAGCATAATACATATAACCTGGATGCAAATCAGCCATAAAATTATCAAAGTTCAAATGCTGAAAAAATATGGGAAGTTTTTGAAAATCAATTTACTTTTTATGTGGACAAGTCCTAAGCATCGTATAGAACCCCCCCCCCCCCCCTTGCGGGTTGGTCTGCTGTTTTAGTAACCACTATAAAAACATACCTACTGTTCAATCACTACTTGCTAAATCAATTATCTGCATTTAACTACCAGAATAAAATTTTTATGCTTGCATACACTCCTCCCAATGCCTATTCCTATAAATATGGACCCTCAACCAGGCTACTAGTTAGGTCCATATCCAGTATATTAACTGATATAGACTGGCACCAGTCTGTACTCACTCCATAGTGACGCCTGTCACTAAGCGCGCTTGCGCATGCGCACTGGAGCCCAAATAGGAAACAGATTCACTTTTATAGGAAAATTCTCAAATCAATTCCACGTGGGGTGGCTGAGGTCGTAGTGATTGAACGGTAAGTATGTTTTTATAGTGGTTAATAAAACAACAGACCAACCCGCAAAGGGGGGGGGGGGGTTGTTATTACACCACAAAAACATCCATTACCGTTCAATCACTACTTGCTAAACCCCATAGATTTGGTCAGTGCCCCACTTTAAACATTAGGTGGGAGGCGATTTGAGAATCAACAAACAAGGATAAAAATCAAACCAATCTTATCCAAATGTTAATAACGTAACATAATAGTGCATTTAAATCAATCACACCGTGATTATCAAATAAGGAAAACTTGAACTTGGAGATAAATAAAAACCAAAATAAACTCTCACCATTTCTTACAGACGCACAGTCTTAACGAAAATGGCGAGATGTGCTTGGTAAATGGTCTTCAGCGTTTTTGGTTAAAATCATAATATTACGAAAGTAGGAGGCTGCTGCACTCTGATCTTTCAGATAAAAGGTTGTAAAAGAGGATTCAGATTTTCATCCTGCATGACTTCATCTAAATACGAACCGGCAAAAAGTGCAAAAGACGAAGCCATTCCTCTAACATCGTGAGCTTTAATATGGGAGAGATTAATTTGTTCCTGAGAAGCAATCTCGTAACAAAGCTTATTCGTCTCCCATATAAATCAGGATATCGTAAACTTTGAGACCGGCTTAGCTAACTCTTCCGCACAAGAAACTCATAAAAGGGACTGATCAAATCTATTGAAATCAGTTCGCTGTTTGTACATTCTTAATGCCATAACAGGACACCAGAGTTTGTCGGAAGGCAAAAAAGACGATAATGATTTTAAAATGATCGGACTAGCAGGAAACCCGGTTAGACTGAGTTTTAGATTTTAAAAAACCCTTCTGGGATATAAAACTAAACCGTCTCCTGAAACTATAAATCTCTCCCTTTCAGCAGAAAAAGCATGAATTCTGAACGCCTTCTAACAGAGGCCGTTAATACTAATAGAGGAGAGTTTCAAAATGACGGCCTGTCAGCACTTGAAGAACCAAAGCCAAGGTCCACAAAGGTAAAGGGTTAGCTATCGGAGGACTAAACCAACACATGTACAGGCGGTTCCATCTTACGACATCGCCCGCTTGTCCTTGTGGAGAAGCAGAACAGACCACAGAGCACATACTTCAATGTTGCAGTACGCATCAGCTGCTGAGAGAAGAGATCTGGCCTTTGTCAACCCCTTTTCTTAAAAAGCTGTATGGGCCTGTGGAAGAACTGCAGAAAAACACAGATTTCATCTTGAGAACGGCTCTCCAAGTGTGATACCAGCGATCGAAAAGAAGAAGGAGGACGAGTGTCTTTGACATCGGCATACAGAAGGCAAGGAAGAGAAGATGCCAGAGAAAATCTATATCCTCTAACCATATTAGCTGATAAATGTAAGGAATCAAAGAGATATGTTAAAAAGTCTAATACTTGGGGAATAGAAACAGAATCGGGCACGAGACCTTGGTCTGAACACCATTCTCCAAAAATTTTAAGTCAACACTTGTAAACCCGACGGGTCGACTCTCATCTGGAAGAATCGATAATTACTGGAGATCTTGAAGAAACGTAGACTGTAGTTTCGATATTCTTCAAACACACAAATTGAAGATTTCTTGGTTTGGATGAAGACAAAGACCTCTAACTTGAGACAGAAGATCCTGGGAGAATGGAAGAAGACGAGGGAAGTCTACCAGGCGATCTAGAACGTCTACAAACTAAATCGTCTTTGGCCAAAAAGGAGCTATTAAAAGAATCTCCCAGATTTGTTCTTTGACCTTCTTCAACACTAACGGAATCAAAATCGTTGGAGGGAACGCATAGACGAACATTCCTGTCCAGGACCGAGACAGGGCATCCCCCGCCAGGGCTTGAAAAGGAGACATGTAAGAGGAGATCTGAGCAATTAGAGACGTCGCAAACAGATCTACCAGAGGACGATCCATAAGACTGAAAATCGCTTTGACAACCGACCTCTTTAACTGCCACTGTGCGTGGCCGAATTAGCGGGGACGTGACAGTTGGTCCGCAAGAAAATTCAGACTGCCTGGGACATGAGAAGACACTAGAAGAATCTGATTCTTGCGACACCATAAGAGAAGGTTCCACACTTCGCCTGAGGGGAGGACATTACCAGTGGAATATCCATCAGAAGCAGAGAACGATCTTTCCAAAAATCTAGAAGAGGAATCAAGTGTTCTCTGATGGGAATCTGCTGGTAAATAGAGTGAACCGACTGCTTCCAAAGGGACATTGAATACATTTGGAAGGGTCTTCTCATCAGCACCGCCCATGGAATAACATTCTCTACACTGACAATCAAACCTATCACTCTTAGCAGAAATCTTGCTCAGACCATGGAAGAAGAAGACAGGATTTCCATTGCCACTGATAAAGCCTCTATTCTTGGATCTGAGGGGAAGACTAGACCCTGGGCCAGATCGAAAGAAACGCCTAGATGCGTGAAGATTTGAGAGGGACCTAGGCTTGATTTCTTTAGATTTAAACTCCACCCTAGGTTGCATGGCAGACTGCAAACCTCTGGAAGAATTCCTGAGAGAATTGAGGAAGACTTTGCTTTACTAACCAATCGTCTATATAAACGTGTAGATGGATAGAACGACGGTGTAAAATTCCTGCCACGGCTGAGACTAGGCGAGCAAAAAGAAAAGGAGCTGTGGTCAGGCCAAAAGGCATGGCGCGAAACTGCCAAACTCGATCTCTGTAAGCAAATCTCAGGAATTTTCTGAAGGAAGGGTGAATGAGAACATGAAAGGCGCCGTTTTTGTCAATGGAAAACGACCACATACCCTGATCTAGACCGGAAATGATCTGGGAGATGGTCTCCATCTTGACTTGGGAGTAAGAATCATGAGATTTAATCATGTCATACCCCCTTGTTAAATTACAATTAATGCAGATTTTGAATGTTTCAGAGTGAATAGAGATCATTTTACTAAGATTTAATGACAGGGTAGGAATTCCTACCCTAAGCTGAACGCTCTCATGTATGTATAAGACACTGGACCGACGGATCCAAAACCCCAAGAAGAGGAAGAGACGAGATAAAATAGAAGAAAGGGTTGGACCTACCCGGGCGGAGGCCACACCTTCACTCTCCTAGCTTGACAAATCTCTGTGTGAAGACCTACCACTAGACCTTGAACTAGGTCTGTAAAAATAAACCTGGCACCCCCTCCCCCCACCACCCTCTCGCTCTAAGAGCAGGGGGTTGACTAACCTTAGAAAAATCTTTAACATGAAAGGAAAGAACTTCCCAGGAAGATCCAGAGAGAGAAAAGTGGCAACTCGTAAGTAATCATCTTTTGGGATCTGAAAAAGGAGCATCATATTTAGAGATAAGAGAAAATTCCTTAGAATTAAGATCATTCACAAAGAAAACTAGCGTGTTAATGACCAAATTGTCAATTGGAAGGACCTGAGGAGCCAAGAAAGAAGAATTAGAAGAAAGAGCCGACACAAAAGAAGGTCTATAGTAAACTCGTCCTTAAAAGGAAGAGAAAGAATCTAAGCAATCCACCTGTGAGCCAGGGACCCGTCATCCGAAGAGACCCTGACTGGACAAAATCTCCTCAGCCCTGACCGACTTGGGAATTGAAGAATTAGAAGAAGGATTAGGAGATGGAGAAGAAAATTGAAGAGAAGAGTCACCAGAGGCCATAGAATCAACAGCTTAAATGGAAAGAGGAGAGCAAGGCCTCCTAGAAGCTTGAAGAGATGAAAACTGTAAAGAATCAGAAAAAGAATAAGATTGATCAGAAGGAATGTGATCAGATACAATATCCTGACCAGAGGACATGGAAAGTGATTCAGGCCACTAGCGGAAAACTTTGAAAGAATAGAGAAAAAAGCTGACATGAAAGAACGAACAAGGGACAAATCCCTAAGCACAGAAAACAATGAGAAAACCAGACCTTAATCAACAATTTGAAACTCAAGCTCAAAAGAGAGAACGACAGAAAGAATTGGATCACTATGATTAAAGGAGGAGGAAGAGGAAGAAGGAGGAAGAGAGGAATTAAGAAGAATGGAAGATGAAGAGGAAAGAACAGAACCAGAAGATCCTTGGAGAGGATCGATAGATGAAATACGGGAAAAGCCCCAGAGGGGAAAAGGAGGAAGACTGAAAGAGAGAGGAAGGAGAACATGACTAGAAGAAAACTTTAGAAGGAGCAGCAGAGGATGAAGGAAGAGACATCTGTTAAAGACGGATGTCATTGAGTTTGATATGCCAATAAAAGGAATGATTGATAGATTGATAATGAATCTCTGGGATCAGCTTGAGTGTTAAATACACAAAACACTGATACTTGATTATGATGAAACACTACGGGTTGAATCACGAAACAAAACGCTGAAAGACAGAGGTGATATAAAATCAAAGCGAAATGACTCACCAAAAGCATGAACATGACAAAGCAGAAGAAAAAACTCAGCTTTTATTCCCTCTTCCTTCACCCTTCTTGTCTTATTTCTCTATTCTCAGCGTCTTCTTGCCCTTGTAATAATTAATCTTAGAGCCATTCTCATCCCTATGAATCCACTACTGAATCTTTTCCTTTCAGCGCCTGTCAGAATTAGACTAAGAATTACGCTAGAAACAGGGATTTTCTTCAACAAAATAACTCCCTTTGGTTAAAATAAACATGTCAACCTGACGACATAAGAGGAAAAGAGAGCGAGAAAAAAGGCTGAATGGCCCGAAGAAAACTGGCCATCTAAAGTTGGATGAAATTAAAAATTATGTATCTAGCGATAATGCGTAGAATACAGACTGACTTCGGCTGCAACAAAAAACCCATCCGGCAACCAGTCGGAAGTATCTTTAATTACGTTGAATTGTTTCACTGATAAAAGAATAAATGCTGAATATCTACAATTCCAAGAGAGACTTTAAGACTGGCAATGTCTCGGAATTAATATTTTCAGTGAATAAACATTCCGATTTTAAAAGCACTTACTGAAATAAGACTAACTCTTAGGCAAGATGATGACTAGATCCTAGGAAAGACAAACCTGGAATCTCAGTAAGAGGTATCACCGGAAATCCAAAAAAGAAGACAGAACCGGAAGTTAATCATAGAACACCATGAAAAAACCTTAATGACTCTATCCCCGGATGTACGAATCCGGAAGTGGAAAAATACGAAACGGAAATGCACAAACCGGAAGAAGACAACCGGAAACTGAACCCGGATGTACAGTAAAAAAACCAGAATAAGCATAGGAACCGGAAATACGCAAACCTGAAGTCAGACCGGAACTGATGAACACTAGCCACAGGCGATCTGTGGACATTTCTGACAACCGGAATAACCAAGACTTTGACATTGGCACATGCGTTAGGACGGGGGCTTCCGCCGCCGCTACCACTGCTTGAGGGTCATGCCATTTCTTCTTTTTTCAACCTCAAGACTCACGTGGGTTTGACCCGGTGACCTGCTCGAGCTGACCTTCGAGAGCTTATTTGCTCTATTTTACTGCTCTAATTATTTGCTCTTTGTTCTTTATTCATCCACTAGACCGGAAGTTATGTCCCAACTGGAAGTGGAAGTCGGAAGAGCTTATTAGATCAGAAGAGACGCAGATAACTCGAATCTTGCATACAAAACCAAACCGGTTACATTGGCATATATGATAAAGACAGGGGCTTCCGCCGCTGCCACCACTGCTTGAGGGTCATGCCTTTTCTTCTTATTTTCAACCTCAAGACTCACGTGGGTTTGACCGGGTGACCTGCTCGAGATCACCTTCGAGACCTTATTTGCTCTAATTATTTGCTCTTAGTTCCTTATTCATCCACTATACAGGAAGTTACGTCCCAACCGGAAGCGGAAGTCGGAAGAGCTTATTTTCAGAATTCGCCGAAGAACCCCCCCCCCCTCTGTTGTTGATGGATTAAATGCATTAGATTAACAAAAGACACACCTTTATGCTTAACAGCAATGGGGGTGGGGGAAGAACGACCAGAGGGCAGCGCTGTTAGGACAAATAATCCTTAAAAAAAACTTAGATAGGAATGCAGACCACCCTATGCAAAGCCCGCACATCGATGTGGGGGTACACGTAGTGCACTTTAAACAGACATGTCCTCCATACGCCACAGAGTGAACTCGTTCACAGATTGAGAATATGCACTTGATTTATCGGTCGTTAAAACACTCTTAAAAACGAAAAAAGATTACGAAAGAAGCATACAGCTTAGAATTTCATTAAAAGGCATCTTGAAATGCAAACGCCTTTCAAAGAAAGCTTTGAAAGGCAGGAAAAGTTCAAATTAAAAAATCCCTAACGACAAGAAAACAATCTTTCATAGGGATATTAAACGTAATTCCTTGTAAAGCACTATTTTTTCTTTTAACTGAAAGTGAATAAGGGCTCACTGGAGTAATAGAGGGCTTTTAGATGATGATGACGTAGGCATATTAAAGTTGTTACCACAAAAACGAAACCCCACAAAAACCGGTAACATTTATATACATAGTTATAAAGTTCACTATAACTACAAAATACTTCCATAAACATAATTTTGGGAGGATAGATTCATAGCAGGTATATCTTAGTGTGAGGAAGTCCTTCAATAGTAAGCTGACACAGCGCAAAGCTATAAAAACTTTCTGATAATATTTAGGCAGTTATCCTGCTTGCAGAATAATTGAAAAGTGAATCCGTTTCCTATTTGGGCTCCAGTGCGCATGCGCAAGCGCGCTTAGTGACAGGCATCAATATGGAGTACAGACGGGTGCCAGTCTATATGAGTTAATATACTGGAGATGGACCTAACCAGTAGCCTGGTTGAGGGTCCATATTTATAGGAATAGGCATGGGGAGGAGTGTATGCAAGCATAAAAATCTTATTCTGGTAGCTAAATGCACATAATTGATTTAGCAAGTAGTGATTGAACGGTAATGGATGTTTTTGTGGTGTAATAACAACACATCTGTGAAGTTTTTTTCAAAATCTGATGCCCCCTTGTGGGTGCAAATGTCATTTTAACAAGAGGTATCAGATGATACCAAATATATCACATTTTAAAGTTACCGTAGGACCCGGCTGCTGCAAGACCCGGGCTGCCCAGGACAAAATATTTGGCAAAAAAATAATGTCCAAGCCATATACATATATAGAACAAGAGCAAATAGCTTACCTGTATATTAATTGTTCATCACAGGATATGATGGACCACCGGAGTTTCATTTTGAAATTTGACACTCAACTTGTCGATTCAAAATACCCATGGAACTATCCATCGGGCAAGCATAGCTTGGAGACTGAACCATAAAGCCGTTCTTCTCAGTAGTAACCTACAGTACACTGACTACCAGCACCCAAAATCTAACCGAAGGGCAAATGGTCCAAACATAAGCAAAGTTCTTAGTCTGAAAAAAGAAACATTTTCAAAAGCAAGTACATTAATATGATGCAGGCTACATTTAAGAAGCCTATATAACAAATCAAAACATTTTATCTAAACTAATACGTCTTTGCTGATTAAATTGTCATTTGACAAACCCTTAAAGCTCTCGTGTTCCATTAAATTGAGACACTTTTGCACGAGTTAGGAGATGCCTGTTCAATTTACACAGCATGCAATACTACACAGCGTGCAATGCTACCCAGCATGCAATGCCCTGACTCCATAATCGTTGGAACTATTGGGCGCCATATTTGTTTAGTCTATTGTTTGCACCAGCCAGGATTTTTCAAACAAAACCAACCGGCTTGTACATGCAAATAGTCATTTGTCCTCCAGCTTTAGAGGTGTAAGCATGCACGAAGGGTGTATTCACGGCAGCACATTCGACAGTCTGTATTTCAATACTGTTCAGAGTGTGTCAATGTCCAGGAGAAAATAGGAGAACGCTTTTATATACATTGACAGTAATTTGGGTATAAAGTTGTTGCTATCAATGACAGCACCAACATTCAGTAAAACTGTTGTCAAACTAATCAGTATGTAATGCAATTACTCCCTGCTATATATTTGATACACATTTTATTAAAAAGTGTTGCTACAACAGCTTACAGTCTATGTATTCTAAAATAATCATCATAATTTTGTCGACTCACAACGGATTTGAATAGCAATTTGACTGTAAATTGTTGGTTTCTAAGGCACCAACATTGTCAAATTATTATCCACACACTCGCAATCAATATATTACTATTCAGGTAAAGTGAGTGTAGGCCTATAGACGCTTTCTCGCCAAGAAAGAATGATTAGAAAACGGCGCGCATGCTTAGTTGACAGATTTGTGCATTTGCTTGAAATGCATTGGTCGAACAGAAACGTACACACGGTAGCTACACTAAATATTTCCTTCGTGCAAGCAAAGCGTATTTTGGCCATATACTCACTCTACTTAGATAGTAATACTGAGCGCCGTGTGAGTCTATGGACAACAATTTGATAACCTTGTTGGTGCCTTAGTCAGAAACAACTTCGTCAAATTGCTCTTCAAATCCGTATCAACGGTTGACTGAAATTTATGATGATTATTTTAGAATACATAGACTGAAAGCTGTTGCAGCAACACTTTTCAATAAAATTTGTATCAAATATATAGCAGGTAGTAACTGCATTACATACTAATTATTCTGACAACAATTTGACAGAATGTTGGTGCTGTCATTGATAGCAACAACGTTCATGCAAATTACTGTCAATTTATATAAAAACATTCTCCTGGACATTGCCACACTTTTTCTGAACAGTATTGAAATACACTGTCGAATGATGTACTGCCGTGAATATGCCCGACGTGCATGCTTACGCTTCCAAAGCTGGAGGACAAATGACTATTTGTACGTGCAAGCAGGTTGGGTTTGTTTGAGAAATCCTGGCCTGTGCAGACAATAGACTAAACAAATATGGCGTCCAATAGTTACAACGATTATAGTCAGGGCATTGCATGCCGGGTAGCATTGCATGATGGGTAAATTGAACAGAAATCTCATATCTCGTGCAAGTGTCTATACTTAATGGAACACGAGAGCTTTAACTACAGCATAATACATATAACCTGGATGCAAATCAGCCATACAATTATCAAAGTCCAACCGCTGTAAAAGTAGACAAATTTTGAAAATCAATTTATTTTTTATGCACTGATGTCCCTGGGGTGCGATTTCGTGACAGTTTCCCACTAAAACTGTCAGTAGTCACATTTTTATCCAACCCTTGCTCCGTCGTGTTGTGTATTTCACACATCACCATAATTTTCAGCCTTAGATCAGTATCAATACCAACAAAGCACATACAATATCTAAAGAAACTAATAGTCATAAACAAAACTCAAAATCTGGAATTTAAAACGGGATAATTTAAGAAGAATCTCAACTTAAGGGAGAATGCTTTCGCATTTGAAAAGCAACCAATTTGCAGAAAATGGCAAATCCATAGAACTATAAACCTTAGATAGCATACAACAGCACCAGTCAGTATAACTATCAGCATTGCATATTTAAGAAAATATCTAACAGAAGGTTGTTGCAGCCTAAGGCAGCAACAACCATATGTTTATATAAAACAAAACACCAACTCTTAACTTGTAGTTTCAATGATTTATTAATCTATCTAACAAATTTGGGGAAAGGGCAAACTCAGCTATGCTTATTATATTTTAACAGGTACTCCTCAACATTGTGGGCACAGGTAAGTGGAAGCCCACATATGGCGAAGACAATGGTTATTACGGATCTCATGAGGAGTACCAGTCAAGTGTATGGGACAGGAATCACTACATGCATTCCTCCACTACTGGCACTAGTCGTTCATCAGCCCAATGTTAATACATGAATATATGCTAGCCCCACATCTGGAGGAATACATGTCAGTCTCAAAACTATGAGCGTGTGCCACTGTCACTGTCTACACAACAATTCAGACAGTCAATTGAGACTGAGCACGGTCACTAATTCACTGAATATTTGTGTAGGAAGTCAGTTAGTGTTTTAATTTTGGGTGATTTAATATTTGTTTAATATAGTACTATGATTCAAGCATTAAATTACGCCCATAGCTCAGATATCGACAGATAGCTGAGTGCCCCAAAATGAAATCATGGTAATTGAGGCTCTTAGGCCTGTTAGGAAATCTACATGGCAGCATTCGCAATATAGATCAAATGTGCAGTAGATCTATATGACAGCAGCCATCATATACCATAAATGTGAGCAACCATGATATATAGTAAACTTAAATCAGCAGTCATGATATAACGCAAACTTGTAAAAAATCTTCATGACATCAGCCATGATATAAGTAATTTAAGAAAATCTTCATGACAGCAGACGTGATATAAACCTTGAGAAAATCTGCATGACAGCAGTCATGATATAACGTAAACTTGTGATATAAGTAACTTAAGAACATCTTCATGACAGCAGCCATGATATAAAGTAAACTTGTGAAAATCTTCATGACAGTGCCCATGATATAAAGTACACTTGAGAAATCTTCATGACAGTGGCCATAATATAAAGTACACTTGTGAAAATATTCATGACAGCAGCCATGATATAAAGTAAATGTTTGTTAAAATCTTCATGACAAGAGCCATGATATAAAATACACTTGTGAAAATCTTCATGACACTGACCATGATATAAAGTACACTTGTGAAAATCTTCAATACAGCGGCCATGATATAAAGTACACTTGTGAAACTCTTCAATACAGCGGCCATGATATAAAGTACACTTGAGAAAAACCTTCATGACAGTGGACATGATAAATAGTAAACTGGTGAATCTTCATGACAGCAGCCATGATATAAAGTAAAAGGTTTGTGAAAATCTTCATGACAGCCACCATGATATAAAATACACCTGTGAAAATTTTCATGACAGCGGCCATTATATAAAGTACACTTGATAAATCTTCATGACAGCGGCCATGATATTAAGTACACTTGAGAAAATCTTCATGACAGCGGCCATGATATAAAGTACACTTGTGAAAATCTTCATGACAGCAGCCATGACATAAAGAACACTTGAGAAATCTTCATGACAGCGCCATGATATAAAGTACACTTGAGAAAATCTTCATGACAGCGTCCATGATATATAGTAAAATTGAGTCTTCATGACAGCAGCCCTGACATAATGTAAGCTTGTGAAAATCTTCATGACAGCGGCCATGATATAAAGTAGACTTCAGAAAATCTTCATGACAGCAGCCATGATATAAAGTACACTTGTGAAAATCTTCATGACGGCGGCCGTGATATGTAGTAAACTTGAGAAATCTTCATGACAGCAGCCATGATATATAGTAAATCTGCAGCCCATCTACACGATGGCAGCAGTACAGTTGTGTTCAGTTTTCATGATGACAGCCATGATATATAGTCAACTTGAGTGAAATCTACATTAATGCAAAATAGTATGTATGAAAAACTCTATGTAGGATGTGATATACTAAGCATGACTTGCATGAAATAACTGTAGTAGCTCCACCTGGTATATAGTAAATATGACGTAACTATACATGGTATATAGAAATTATGAGTACCTTTACGTGGTATATATAAAAAGTAACTTTACATGATATATAGAAAAAGTAACTTTACATGTTATGTAGAAAATATGAAGTAACTTTCCATGGTATATATGTAACCACCATTACAGCAGGACGGAAGATTGTCGGAGACACCTGGGCTACAAACATAAAATCTTCCCAACCGCAGAACTGATCCTCACAACCAACAACATAGACAGAATCATCAACCAAGCGGCCATTGTTTCAGCTTGTAGTCAAAGCCCGCACTGCTCACCAGGACCTCCTCCATCTCCTGTATGGTCACCATCAACCCTAGATCACATCGTAGATGATGATATTCAACCTATCCATATTTTGGAATTAGAAAACCCCCCCAACCATTCTTCACCACTCTCAAGCTGTAGAGACACACTGAATTCGGATCTAATCAGCGGTGCCACACAATGCCTGAGGTTTTTGATCGAGGTTTCAACAGTCCTGACAGCAGGGTCCTAGGACCAACACTAGAAGGCCTTCTAGCAGACCAGGAAACCATTTCCCTAGAAGATCCCTTCCTCCCTTTATCTCATGACAATGAAGAGATTGATTATTTAATTCCCGCAGAAGCGGATAACCAAGAAGAGGATAACTTGCTTCGTATCCTAAATGAACTGGACTAAAGGTAAGAAAATAACTTTTTTCCACCTTCTCTTGACTAAGTTAACCATCCAAAAATATGGATGATAAGATATATCACTTATATATTATGTCTCCTCTGATGAGTATAACCAAACTCAGTATGAAACGCTATGAGTCAGGATCTCACTGGAACGAATACTTTAACCAGCATTCATTTGCCAGTTCTACTCCAATTATACTTCTCCTTTAGACTATGGCTACGATTACTATAAATTTAAACCAAATTTATAAAGATAGCCCTAATAGACATAACGGCCACCCGCCAGTCGCCCCTTGAACAGAAAACCATAAATCCAAATATTTTCTGGTCACAGCTGCACAAATGCGGCTGCTACCGGCTACATCACAAAACAAATTCGGCTACACCCTTCAAAATTCAAACCAATCCGGCTACAGTAGCTACCTCTAGAGGCTACACCACAAAACAAATCCGGCTACACCTTTCAAGTTTCAACCCAATCTGGCTACAGTAGCTACCTCTACCGGCTACACACCAAGCCAATCCGGCTACAGGATGACCTAATCCAGGCTACATAACTTGATTAACCGGCTACACAAGCCACAAATCCGGTTACCAAATGTCTAATCCGGTTACAAAATCAAATCCAGCCACACACCCTTCGTGTAGCCACATCTGGGGAGTATAAAAGGAAGACGCAAACTGTGTATTGATATCTAGACTCAAACTTGCACACAAGTTCGTGTCAGGACAAACAAGCGCAATCAAGCTTCTTAGAGAATTCTTTGGATTTTATCCAATGACAACCTAGCTTCCATTTTATCTGAATCTAGTATTATACCTAGGAATTCTATGACAGTAGCCAGGCCACATGTTTTATTGGTCGCCATTGGAATGTTAAGCCTCTTGAAAATGAGATGCAAAAACGTCATATTCCTATCTCCACAGTTGTCTGGGCGGTCAAATGAATTCATCCCGAAACTGCAATATATGCTGTATACCATAGTTATTTTGTGATATCCAAATGGCAGCTTGTGAAAATTTATCGAATATGCTAGGACTCGATCGACAACCAAAGGCAAGTTTCCTATAGTAATAGTAAGACTGGTGCCATTTGAAACCAAATAAATACCACTGAGAAGGTAGGATCGGTAACATTTTAAAAGCATCCGAAATATCCGTTTTACACATAATTGTCCCCTAGCCTAATGTTTGAATTATTTCTATTGCACTATCAATCTTGACATAGGACAGGGAACAACTGTCTTTATCAATTAGAATGTTACCACTTGGATTGTCACTGTCATCATGTGGCGAAGACACATCAACGATTAGTCTATGTTTTCCTGAATATTTCCCAGTTGCAACCCCAACTGGACTAACCCTATAGGAAACAAATGGCATTGATGTCAAGGGGCTGGTGATAAAACCACTTTTTACTTCCTTATCGATTAAAGCATCGACTATCAACGGTTTAGAAAGCACTGAATGCAAGTTCTTACACTCCTTGATGGGAAGCGATTGTTCTGGAACCACAATGTCAAATCCATTTTTAAAGCCATCGCACATGTATGACACATAATGTCTGTCCGGTAGAGCTGGGCAGTCTGAAGTTAGTACCGTGAGGACCGCGGTATACCGTGAACCGATACCGTGACCGTTGACATTTCCAAATACCGTGAATACCGTCCATAATGTTTGAGCAATATTTGAGAAATAGATCCATAAAATCTGACTTGACCACGGGTAAATAGGTGCTAATAGTGTCAAAAATATAGGCATCCCTAACTCTCCGGTTGAAAGGGTCGTTGTAAAAACAAACATCAAGACGTCAATTACAAAATAATGACAGGCAGAATTGTATGTCAAACGTACGTCTTGAAAGTCTCACGGTAAAATTGCTTTATTTCAAACATCTAAACTCATTCTCTGGCCGTCCGCTGGTAGTAATTACACTATAATATATTCCCTATTCCCATTTCTATTATTTGTAATTTATTACTCCAAGCATGTTGTCACCAAACAAACTAGAATAACAAAATAACATACTGTGGTGCCGGCGGTATCCCGCAATCCCGGAGTTCGTGTCTCGCGGCTGCCGGGCTAGCCGATTCCCGCCGTTTCTACGGACACCCGGCAGTCGTACCTTGGAACTTGAACTGCGCATATCTGCCGCCGGTTCCACGGGCCAATTCGAGACCTCTGTTGGCTAAGTAATGTTTTATACGTAGCTAAGTTACTACAAATGGTGTCAGGAGTACTCTCGGCCCTAAATTAAAAATTATTATTAGTTATTTCTAAATTCTACTCATGATTTTGCTGTAAAAAAAGATAGAATTCTCGGAAATATAAGGACTACTCTAGTCCTGCCCGAACATCAATTTGACAGACTTTATACTATAGCATTCAAATGTCGGGTATATAGATTAATATACCTTACATACATACGTCATAAATTCAAGATTCAATGTTATTTATTTGAACTGTAATGAATCGAGGTATATTTTCGTGCTAAGTTTCTATCATCTATGTCAGTATTCCATGGAATGACAACCCTATAGTTTCTGGATTGTTATTGTTAGTTATCTTCAGTGTCATATGTAGGAAACCGTGATCTGAGCTGTAATTTAACAGGCGGTTTTTGGATATTTTTTAATACTTTAATTACAGTTCAATTTCGTTGTTTATTTCAGAATTATTTGAAATAAAGAAGTGATATAAATCACTGTTGTTGTTATTATTATTATTATTATTATTATTATTATTATTATCATTATTATTATTAACTTTTTGAACATTAGAGGGTAATCTCCCTTCTAATCAACAAATATGTTCCAATTGTAATATTAGGTTTACTAATTACGCTGAACACTATTTGTTTTTTCTTGTTATTATTAATTCAAAAAGCTCATTATCACATTGCTAGTTACTCCGTTAAAACACTACTCAGCTTATGCCTTCTTTTCAAGTTAAATCTGAGGAGTTTTTGGCTCGCACCAAGTTTTTATTGGATCAATCCTTTACCCACAAAGCAATTTTGTTGGGTACAAGTAAAGGTTTCATTTTGAAAAGGGCTGATCAAACTGGGTTTGTTGACTATTGGCTCTCAGATCGGGAAAGTGCTTTAATTGCAATTTAGAGGGGCATTTTTCCCGTGAGTGTCCAGAGCCGAGGCGTACACGGTTGCCATCACCTTCTGCTTCACCGAGATCTTCACCTGTGCGATCATATGTTCGCATGTATGAGTTTAATCGTGACCCTATGACACTAATTATTCCCATTAAAGTAAATGGTGTTTCCGTTGATGCAGTAGTGGACACTGCAGCACAAGTGACAGTAACTGGCAATTTCTTTGTAAAGAAATTACCTTACCCTTTAAAGAAGTTGGAGTCTATTTCATTGAAGGGTGCAGATAGAGACAATATCATCCCTGCGGAAAGTGTTGAGCCAGTCACAATTGCATTAGGCTCTATGATGTTCAACTGGCCAGTCCTTCTTGCCAATCTTAATGACCCGATTATATTAGGCCTGGATTTCTTGAACGCACACAAGGCCACAATTGATCTGACTAGACTGTGTCTGACAATTAATGGAGAACCATTCAAGCATCAATGTTGAGAGCTTATGGGAAGGAAGCCCAAGTAGCTCGGGTAACATTGAAGCAGAAAGTGGTCGTTGGTCCTTTTGAGGCCGTGAAGACCACAGACGTTCTGGATCGGGAGGTACAGAATGATGTTGTGCTCCAGCCCTCATCTAAACTGGATGGTCTGGTAACACCTCATACAGTGGCCACTGCTAAAGATTTGCAGATTCCTATTTTGTTAAGGAACCTGTCGGCCCAATATATTACACTGGAACAAGACCACAACCTTGGTATTGTCACAGAAATTGAGGAGGTTTTAGACACTAGAACAGAATTTCAACTTGCTGGTAACCCCATAAACCAGGACGGTTTACAGACTTCTACAGTCACTGAGGTGGACATCCCGGTGTTCTTACAGGGTCTGTATGAGCGGTCGACCTCGGGTTTATCGGAGACGCAGTCTTTGCAAGTTAAATCCATGTTAATCGAGTATCAGGATGCATTTGCAAAAGATGATCTTGATTTGGGTTTGTTCAAGGGGATAAGACATAAGGTTGACACAGGTAATGCACAACCTGTTCGTTCTAAACTTAGACGAACTCCTCTTGGTTTTGAGAATGAGGAAGAGAAACACTTTGCAGAAATGTTAGAGAAAGGTATCATAGTTCCGTCAAAATCTGAGTGGTCGTCAGCCCCGGAATTAGTTCGGAAGAAAGACGGTACCGTGTGGTACTGCGTCCATTTTCGAGCTCTGAACAGTCTAACTCGCAAAGACCTTTACCCCCCTACCAAACATTGAGACATGTCTGGATGCACTTGGTGGTGCTAAGTTCATCAGCACACTTGATTTGGCAGCCGGGTTTTGGCAGGTCGAGGTTGACCCAGAGGACTGCCACAAGCTCGCATTTATCACAAGATATGGGCTCTTTGAATTTGTCTGGATGCCATTTGGTACGTGCAACAGCCCGGCTACCTTTCAGAGGGTTGTTCAGCTGGTGTTGCAAGGTCTTAACTGGTGCGAGTGTCTTGCGTATTTAGATGACGTGGTAGTGACAGGGACTGACTTTGACAGTCATATGACCAACTTGAAAGCTGTCCTTTCCCCGATTCCTGTTGCACAACCTTAAATTAAAACCTAAGAAGTGTAATTTGTTCCGTACGGAACTCTGTTTCTTAGGTAAGTTGGTGAGTGATAAGGGAATCGCTGTTACGCCAAACAATATGGAAAGTGTCGCTAATTGGCCTGTTCCTAAGACTTACCAGTTCCAAGGTAGAGTATGACTGGACTCTAGGGCATCAGGTAGCTTTCGAAACACTTCAGGGTGCTATGGCCAATCCTGCAGTGTTAGGTTATCCGACACCGGATGGTACCTCCATACTGGATACTGATGCTTCAGAGGCTGCTATTGGTGCAGAGTTATCCCAAATTCAGAATGGGAAAGAGGTGTTCAAATGGACAGATTGAACGTATAAACCGTACTGTCTTGCAGTGTATACAGTGTTACCTGCAAGAACAGAAAGATTGGGACAAGTGTATTCCTTTCATCGCTGGAGCTATACGATCTACTGTAAGCCGACAGACGGGGTATACTCCCAAAATGATGATGCTTGGTCGAGAAGTGCTACAGCCTATTGACATAATGTGCAAATGCCCTGTGTCTGCGACTACAGAGGATGCCCCTTCAGATGCCAGTGACTTCGTCCAACAGTTACAGCAAACGTTGCATGAAACTCATGAGATAGCATGGGGTAACATTAAAATGGCTCTGAAGCACCAGAAATAAAAGTATGATCTACGTTTGCATGAGCGTGCCTATCATGTTGGTGATGTAGTTTATCTTGCTAATTCTCCAACTAAAATAGGTCAGTCCAGTATACGGTGTTACCTGCAAGAACAGAAAGATTGGGACAAGCGTATTCCTTTCATCGCTGGAGCTATACGATCTACTGTAAGCCGACAGACGGGGTATACTCCCAACATGATGATGCTTGGTCGAGAAGTGCTACAGCCTATTGACATAATGTGCAAATGCCCTGTGTCTGCGACTACAGAGGATGCCTCTTCAGATGCCAGTGACTTCGTCCAACAGTTACAGCAAACATTGCATGAAACTCATGAGATAGCATGGGATAACCTTAAAATGGCTCTGAAGCGCCAGAAATAAAAGTATGATCTATGTTTGCATGAGCGTGCCTATCATGTTGGTGATGTAGTTTATCTTGCTAATTCTCCAACTAAAATAGGTCAGTCCAGTATACGGTGTTACCTGCAAGAACAGAAAGATTGGGACAAGTGTATTCCTTTCATCGCTGGAGCTATACGATCTACTGTAAGCCGACAGACGGGGTATACTCCCAACATGGTGATGCTTGGTCGAGAAGTGCTACAGCCTATTGGCATAATGTGCAAATGCCCTGTGTCTGCGACTACAGAGGATGCCCCTTCAGATGCCAGTGACTTCGTCCAACAGCTACAGCAAATGTTGCATGAAACTCATGAGATAGCATGGGATAACCTTAAAATGGCTCTGAAGCGCCAGGAAAAAAAGTATGATCTACGTTTGCATGAGCGTGCCTATCATGTTGGTGATGTAGTTTATCTTGCTAATTCTCCAACTAAAATAGGTCAGTCCAGTAAACTACAACCTCCTTGGACTGGTCCATTTATTATTTATAAAAAGTTGTCAGAGGCACTGTTTGGTATCAAAAACCAACGCCGGGAACTAGTTGTTCACCATGATAGATTAAAGCTATGCAGAGATCGTGATTTACCTCTCAGGATATTGCGAATGAGACATGCTATAAGCTCTGAAGATCATGGCGCTGATGACTTATTATCCCCCGATAATGGCCGTAGGTTATCTGATGATAACCGTGTTTACATTTTTTAAGAGGATTTGGATGAAACCATTCCATATGGTATTGATCCATCCTCATCAATTCTGCATGATGATCTAGATGCTGTTTTGACAGATGACCTGGATATCGACTCTGTTTTACCTGTCCCACAAACACAGCATCACTCTCCTAGGCGCATGAGGTGCTAGGTCCGAGGAGAAACGCATAACACTTCCCCTAGGCGCATGAGGTGTCAGGTCCGAGGGGAACCGCATCACACTTTCCCCTAGGCGCATGAGGTGTCAGGTCTGAGGGGAAATACATCACACATCTCCTAGAGATGACCAACTCCAAACTCACACCATTCAGAGTCGAACTGGAAGGCAGTGCCGTCTTCCCAACAGGTTCCTAGATTATGAACTGTATTAGAATGCTCTTTAAGCATTCGTGAATTAGGCTATGTTTCATGGACCCTACTTGTCCACCTGCATAAATGTTCCTCTGGTTTCGTCTCATTTCGGATTCATTTGGTTATGGTATTGTTGCGGACTGCAGTTAGCGTTTCGGTCGTAGTACAGTACTACAATAGTAATGTGATAATGTACAACGGTAACAGTAATTCAACATTAAAAGAATTACTGTAATCCAGATGATATGAAATTATGACTTCAAATTTTAACATTGTGCATGACACTGAAGACATTCAACTTGTTCGTAAAACATTTATAATCATTGGCTTATGTTCCGTTTCCATCTTAGCTTTATTTTCAGCAACAGCAAAATCGTGATGTTCTATTCTTTGTAAGTTTTTGGGAAACTAAATTAGTTGGACACATAAGCACAAAGTGGCTTTTTCCAGCAATAATACTCTTTGAGATACCAAAAACCAACAGGGGTCCATCGCTGTATGACTCACAGAACGCGTTGTTATAAAGACACGTTTTTCAAATGACGCGTGAATAATTGCGTGTAGTAATGCATGGTTATATTTACGCATTTCTTGATTACGAATTATAAATTGATGTGTAAATTGTTACGCAATAATCATACGCATTGTATTGTTAAATGTATTTATTGTCCGTCATGACGTGTAGTCATAATAATGCTCTCTGTTTATGTGTATATGGATTAAATTCATGTGCATGCTTTTTATAAGTATATGCATCATATGTTATGATGCAAACTCATCTATGTATAGTGAACTTCAGTTTAGGTTAGCTATTCAGTGCCAGTTCTACATTTGTCAGCTCAGATATTTTATAGGGTAGCTCAAATATATTATATATAGTTTTATTAGGTCAGCACAGATATTTTATAGGATAGCCCAGATATATTAATTCTACATAGGTCAGTTCAGATATTTTATATTACTCCAACATATTATATACTGCCATATCTAGGTATTTCATTTATTAAACGTGTAACAATTACATGTTAAAATGATGCAATGATGCATTATTACTCTATAATGCATAACTGATGCATATTTATAATGTGCATTACTCTATAATGCAGAAGTCTTGCATATGACAGCATATTTATAATATGCATTTAGCAAAGACTGCATAAATCGTGCAGATGCATTTCTTGCGCTTACTATTTCATAATGCGCGAAGTAATTGACGCGTTAGTCATAGTATCACACAGTAAAAACTAAATAACTATAACCTGTCTTGAGGGACCACCTTATGGGCACAAAAATGTAGCCACTATATGCTCTCTTAAAAGAGTGAGCTGTGATAAGAAGTTCCTTTGGAGCAAGAAAAGTGGTTCTTTAACACAGGTGGTTAAGAGATCACTGTCTTAAAGAGCCACCATGATATTGGCCCAAAGGGCAGGTGGTTGCTCAAACAGGTTTAATTTATTGTATTTCCAAGATAATGTATTACATAATATAATTCTCATTGCATTTATTTCATTGATAAGCTGCTTGTATATAATAATGTGAATAGATGAAAGCCAGTAATTACTTGACCATTGTTGACACCTGAATCTCTAAAATGAATGATTAACCCTTTCAATGCCAACATCCTGAAAACATGATATTTATCTCTTGCTAAAATTGGATCTACTGGGTATTTTAAAGATACCTTGACAGAAATGTTGTCCTGCCTGATGTGATTCAACATTCAGTCAGATTGTATTTAAAATATACAGTAGAATTTAATATAAGGTAAGAATGAATTGTAACTTGTGACTACCAGCTTGAAGGCGTTAATATTGAAATGTGTATATTTATATTGGAGCTATGACCATGCAGTCAAAGAGAGAAATAACCATTTATCTGCTACATAATAAGCCGTGTCATTTATGAATGTAATGACTCCTTGTATAATATTTTAGATTTTAATTGATAACCATTTTTAGGATTAATTTATTATTGTGCTAAAATAATATGTTAGTTTATGTATACCAGTTAATATAATAATAATAATACTGTTAAGACAGGTTAAAATAACTGAGTGAAATATGTCGCTTCAAATCCCACACCCAGCCTGTGTATAGGTGTATTGTAATATATGAACCAATGCCCCGCTCCCTACCCCAGCCCCCACCAAACACACACAGTCTGGATATGAATATGTCTAATAAGCTAAATGCCCCTACCCACCACCATCCCCCATGCACCAGACTTGTAAAAACTGGTCACATGGTTGCTATGAGAATAACAGAAAACAAAGTCTTGAGGCAAGGTTGTAGAGAAATCTAGAATCATTCTGTGCGGACAGTTCAGATGGTAAACAATGATTTCTACACCCTATACAAAATCATATTGTTCTGTTATTCTCAGGTAAGCACAAATTTGCACTTAATTATTTATTGAAATATTTTTATAGAGAATAATTTTGAGCAGTCTAATTTGAAAGCAGTGTGATTGCTCTTATGTAAATGATTATTTTGAAACCAATTTGACTGCGCCTGAAATAATAATGATGATATTTCATTTGAAAACGGTGGGACCACTCTTAGAGGTAGTCATGCTGAATGATTATTTTGAAACTAATTTAACTGTGCTTGAAGTACATGTAATGTATTTAATTTGAAAACAGTGACTGCTCTTAGTAGTCATGTTGAATCATTTAAAACTAATTTAACTGTGCTTGAAGTAATGTATTTAATTTGAAAACAGTGTGACTGCTCTTAGAAGTAGGCATGCTAAATGATTAATTTGAAACTAATTTGACTAGGCCCTTAAAGAATAATGATGGTATTTAATTTGTTTGACTGCTCTTAGAAGTAGTCATGCTAAATGATTATTTTAAAACAACTTGTATGGGACAGAACTGATTACAATCATAAAGTAATCATAATAATAATAATAATAATAATAATAATAATAATAATAATAATTCTCATGATGATAATTAAAATATTATTAATAAATTTGCTATTATTAACAATTATTATTTATTGAAATAAAACATCATTCTGTGCGGACAGCTCAGATGGTAAACAATGATTTCTACACCGTATACAAAATCATATTGTTCTGTTATTCTCAGATGATGACCCAGTACAAATGAAGCCGCACGACCAGAGTTAGCTATCCGTCTGTCTGTCCAGTAGTCCACCTGTCCAAAATGCTCGCCAATCCAGCCATCCATCTACATGGCTGGATACTAATTAGCAATCTGTCCGTCCATCTGTTAATCCATCGATCCAAATGACAGATGGAGCTAATATCCATCAGTCTATCGATCCATCCATTAGTGCGGGATGCCAAAGAAATCGCCCTGTTACAACTAGTTGACGACAGAGGTTCGAAACCGGTACCACTAACATCGATTCTCGCAATGCCAAGCAACAAAGACAAAGGGAGAGCATTAAATATAAAGATGCCCAACCAATACCCACCGAGCATTCAAACAAATATACGAGTAAACACGAAGGACACAAGCATAAACATAGCATCGGTAGCAGACATTAACAGTCATTTTCAAACACATGTTCAAAGCATATAATAATGTAGCAATGAAGCAAGCCAAAGAGGTATCTCAACAGTAGCATGACGTAAAACTGTGTCACAAAGAGATCAGCATGATTAATTTTCGAAAGCCATTTTGGCAGCGTCATTACAACACAGCGGGACACCACAAGCCTCATCACAACAACATTTCTGTCTATCAAGGATATGCTGGAAGACAACATCATGATTACCATGGACACTCACCAGCAGGACCAAGAAAGCAGACTCAGTATGGCAGGCAGAACCCAAATTGCAGGAAATGTGGTGAGTACCGAAAACAAGATCATTTTAACACTTGTCATGCTAGATTAAAAAGATGTTATTATTGTCACTGTCTAGGTCATATAATTAAATGCTGCTTCTTTAGACTAAACGCACTAAAATATAATAAACACACTAGGCAAGGGTACTGTAGGCCTTATATGCCTCGACCCTACAGAAACACTACACATCAGAATAAGAACGTAGGTTACAACACTAAGCCAGCTGATAAATCAGTTAATCATCTAAATACATGTAGTTCAGTAGCACACAATGTAAATCCCCATTGTCCTAATAATGAAATTTTAGAAAATCAAAATTCATTAAAATGTACACCTAACATGACTAAGAAGCAGAAACATTCTAAATGGAATAAAGCTTCAGAAGCAACTACAGCTGCATCTCCTCAGCTCATTGACTCACACCTACAAGTATTAGCAGCTTCTGAACAAAAACCTCCTCAAAATGCTGCCGAACAAAATCCTAGAACTCAGAACAAGAAAACTAAACAGTCAAAATGTAACAGTCACATAAAATCTGATTCTGAATCTGCAGCCAGTCAGCTTCCTTTTTCATCTGTTAATACAGATTCATTTTGTGAACTTATGGAAGCTGACTATGCTATTAAAGCTGAACTGCAATCATTAAAATTCCAATTAAAGGAGGCGAAGCAACAGATCAAGTATCACAATATAACTAATCACACCATGTCTCAAATTGAAAATAGTAGTGTGACAGCAATAAAATTAATTCATTGTAAAACTGATGTAAAAATCTGTCAAACAGATAATCATACAGACACTAATGAAATAATGCATCAAAATAATGAAATTGAAACTGACGAAAAAGAATGTCAGGCTACTAATTATGTCAATCTATGTCCTGATATATCATTAGAGAATAACGATATAGTAGAAGCGAAAAATAAAGCATCAGCAATACAAACCCTAAGTAGTCAGTTAGTAGGTGAATATAATAGGATAAAAGAAGAAAATGAATTACTGACACAGAAAAATAGTCAAATGGATAAACAGTTATCAGATATATTTCAAATAGATAACCTGTATAGAGAACTAAATAAATTAGCAGAAAGCAAGAGCTATTATAAACGACTAACACACGAATTAACTGATAAATTAACTTATTTAACACCTCAAAAGAAAAATAATCAGAATAATTATAGGGCTAGAAGATTTTAATAACATCATTTTAATCTAGACGACAAGTGATATTTTGATTGTTCATGTACTCCCAGGCTTCAATGCATTACTTAATACTTGCAATCCTGGTTCTTACTGTCATGCTTGACCAGACAGTACTGACAAGCCAGAGATGACCGGAATAGGTGATGAGATTGCAACTAAATGTCCAGAAAAAGCAGTCACCTATTCATAACAGTGGAATGGTCAGTGATATACAGGGGAATATTTTCAATACTGTGTTTTACTATTATACCGGTTTTATCGTGAATATCTTGGTAAATTGTGTTTCATTTTATATATTATATATACATCTGTAATGCCATTATGAGCATATAGATGGACATGTTAATGTGACATACAGTGGAGTGTCAGGGGAGATAATCTAAGCTACACTGACAGCAGAAATTTACAGCCAAAGGGCTAGTATATTCTGTCACGCATCGTATGGACTACATAATGAAACATGGAAGAACACAATTCCGAGGTTATCCGTTTTACACGTATGAAGATACATGAACACTGATAGTAGTGATAGACGGTACAATCATCAATCTATATTTTGATCACTGAGTCTATGTGAAAAATTAACACTATCATATACAAAATATTGAGCATTTGATTGATATAGCGAGATTATTTACATTAGTAGTATTTTACTATGTACACTGTTTTTGTTACAACTAAAACCATCGATAGAACTCGTAAAATTTGGTGGCTCCAAATTATTGAAGCGATGAGAATATATCACACAGTAAAAATTAAATAACTATAACCTGTCTTGAGGGACCACCTTATGGGCACAAAAATGTAGCCACTATATGTTCTCTTAAAAGAGTGAGCTGTGATAAGAAGTTCCTTTGGAGCGAGAAAAGTGGTTCTTTAACACAGGTGGTTAAGAGATCACTGTCTTAAAGAGCCACCATGATATTGTCCCAAAGGGCAGGTGGTTGCTCAAACAGGTTTAATTTATTGTATTTCCAAGATAATGTATTACATAATATAATTCTCATTGCATTTATTTCATTGATAAGCTGCTTGTATATAATAATGTGAATAGATGAAAGCCAGTAATTACTTGACCATTGTTGACACCTGAATCTCTAAAATGAATGATTAACCCTTTCAATGCCAACATCCTGAAAGCATGATATTTATCTCTTGCTAAAATTGAGTCTACTGGGTATTTTAAAGATACCTTGACAGAAATGTTGTCTTGCCTGATGTGATTCAACATTCAGTCAGATTGTATTTAAAATATACGATAGAATTTAATATAAGGTAAGAATGAATTGTAACTTGTGACTACCAGCTTGAAGGCGTTAATATTAAAATGTGTATATTTATATTGGAGCTATGACCATGCAGTCAAAGACAGAAATAACCATTTATCTGCTACATAATAAGCCGTGTCATTTATGAATGTAATGACTCCTTGTATAATATTTTAGATTTTAATTGATAACCATTTTTAGGATTAATTTATTATTGTGCTAAAATAATATGTTAGTTTATGTATACCAGTTAATATAATAATAATAATACTGTTAAGACAGGTTAAAATAACTGAGTGAAATATGTCGCTTCAAATCCCACACCCAGCCTGTGTATAGGTGTATTGTAATATATGAACCAATGCCCCGCTCCCTACCCCAGCCCCCACCAAACACACAGTCTGGATATGAATATGTCTAATAAGCTAAATGCCCCTACCCACCACCATCCCCCATGCACCAGACTTGTAAAAACTGGTCACATGGTTGCTATGAGAATAACAGAAAACAAAGTCTTGAGGCAAGGTTGTAGAGAAATCTAGAATCATTCTGTGCGGACAGCTCAGATGGTAAACAATGATTTCTACACCCTATACAAAATGATATTGTTCTGTTATTCTTAGGTAAGCACAAATTTGCACTTAATTATTTATTGAAATATTTTTAGAGAATAATTTTAAGCAGTCTAATTTGAAAGCAGTGTGAGTGCTCTTATGTTAATGATTATTTTGAAACCAATTTGACTGCGCCTGAAATAATAATGATGATATTTAATTTGAAAACGGTGGGACAGCTCTTAGAGGTAGTCATGCTGAATGATTATTTTGAAACTAATCTAACTGTGCTTGAAGTACATGTAATGTATTTAATTTGAAAACAGTGACTGCTCTTAGAAGTAGTCATGCTGAATCATTTTGAAACTAATTTAACTGTGCTTGAAGTAATGTATCTAATTTGAAAACAGTGTGACTGCTCTTAGAAGTAGGCATGCTAAATGATTATTTTGAAACTAATTTGACTAGGCCCTTAAAGAATAATGATGGTATTTAATTTATTTGACTGCTCTTAAGAAGTAGTCATGCTAAATGATTATTTTAAAACAACTTGACTGGGACAGAACTGATTATAATCATAAAGAAATCATAATAATAATATTGATAATGATAATAATAATAATAATAATAATAATAATAATAATAATAATAATAATCCTCATGATGATAATTAAAATATTATTAATAAATTTGCTATTATTAACAATTATTATTTATTGAAATAAAACATCATTCTGTGCGGACAGCTCAGATGGTAAACAATGATTTCTACACCGTATACAAAATCATATTGTTCTGTTATTCTCAGATGATGACCCAGTACAAATGAAGCCGCACGACCAGAGTTAGCCATCCGTCTGTCTGTCCAGTAATCCACCTGTCCAAAATGCTCGCCAATCCAGCCATCAATCCATCCATCTACATGGCTGGATACTAATTAGCAATCTGTCCGTCCATCTGTCAATCCATCGATCCAAATGACGGATGGAGCTAATACCCAATCATCAATCTATCCATCCATAAGTGCGGGATGCCAAAAGCATCGCCCCGTTACAACAGCGCAAATTCATATGTTTCTGTCTTCTGCTGTATTATCCGCTCCGTCTTAGCTTCATTCAGATATCTTTATTGTGATAGGGATAGTGGTTTTCCGGATTTCCTAAATTTGTAAATTCTGATAGTTCCGTTATATAAGAGATATGTCTTATATCATATATGTTAAGGTTAGAGATGATCACTAAATTAAAACTTTATGCGTATTCAGAAGTTTTCCTTGAATCTCACATTATATTTTAATCTCAGATAACACTTCATTAAATTCATGTGGGATTATTGTTATTACTTCCATTTATCAATTTGGCAATTCCGACGATTTTTCTGCTGTGGTGGGAAAACCAGTTCTTAATTTTAGTTAGGGGTGCTATGCTATTTTAAAATCTGTAACGATGGCCCTCGTTCGCCAGCTGTTGATCTATCCATCTGTTTTATTATTAGCAGCTCATTCTGGATGGATCGACACCTACTATGGGAAATTTTTTTAATTGTGGTAAATGCTAATACTACCTTTAACAGTTGAGCGTCAATGGCCATACAATTGTATTTATAATTTTAAAAACAATTCTTCAGTTGCAAGTTGCTTCACTTGCATGAGGGGTGTAGCTGGGTTAGTCAGTTGCAAGTTGCAGTTACACCAGCTCTGATCATTTTACACATGAATTTTATATTGGAAGTTTTGTTTTAACTATAGATTTTTTAAAGTAAAAGTTTTAATGTCTAAACTGGCAGTTCATGTTTTTTAAAATGGGGGAAGAGTGTGGTGCCGGCGGTATCACGCAATCCCGGAGTTCGCGTTTCGCGGCTGCCAGGCTAGCTGATTCTCGCCGTTTCTACGGATGCCCGACAGTCGTACCTTAGAACTTGAACTGCGCATATCTGCCGCAAGTTCCTTGGGCCGATTCGAGACCTCTGTTGGGTGAGTAACCTTTTATACATAGCTAAGTTAATAATAATAATAATAAGTGAATTTATAACGCGCCAAACTCCACGCAAGCATGCTCGTAGCGCAAGACAATGAAATGATAATATAAACATTAATTTAAATTCTGGTACGCTTGTTTAAAGAGATGAGTTTTAAGATTTGATTTGAATGTTGTAAGATTTTTTGACAATTTTAGATGAATAGGGAGGTTGTTCCATTCAGTGGCGGCCGAGAAAGAAAATGTTCTAAAGCCGTATGAATTCATTTTGTATTTTGGGATTTTGAGCATTTGCTTGTTTAGGGATCTAAGTGACCGGGTTGGTTGGTATGGCTCGACTAATGCAGAAAGGTATGTAGGTGCAGTTCCTGAGACACACTGGTAAGCTAGACAGAGGATTTTAAATTGGATACGTTGAGCAATTGGCAACCAGTGAAGCTTATGGAGAATCGGAGTGATGTGTGCATCTTTTGCCTGGCGTGAGATTTACTACAATACAAACCGCGTGCTATTCAAACACAACAGCAACCTCGCAAAGATGTATCTGATTGGTTGTTCATGAACTAGACCGTGGGAAAATACATTACTATGCTGAATTTATCAATGAAAATTTACTAAAACGTAGTACTTGTTCACGCCATTTTGATCACGTGCTAATTTATTAACAATGAGCAGCCGTTATTTTTTATTTTTCTGGCTTGTTTTAAGAAATTTCTTTAAGGATTAAACCCAGTTTAAGTAATGACACATAAAAATTATAGTGTTTTAGTTTTTGTAATTAATTTTTCAACTGGCTACACGTCGGGAGTTCGCGGAAATAGCCTTTCACACGCATTGTTCACGTGAAGCATGGCGAGTAACGAGTCTGCACATCAGGTACTCGGTAATTATCAGAAGGTTTGGAATCGGCTATATTCAATGTCGTGTTATATGCATGTGTATAGGCCTGTTTTCGCAAGTAACCGAATATACGACTCCAACAGAAATAAAAGAGTACAACACTGGCCTCATTTAAATACTCGCGGATTTTGTCGGGATTCCGTTTATCAACGCGCTCGACTGCCAAAATAAAATTTACCGTTTGCTGGTCGCACGCATTAATAGCAAGAACAATCCAGATTGAAAATAGCGCGCTCCAATGTCTCAAACAGCGGGTTATAGTTAGCGAGACGACCACACACTTTGACCGATATTCCAGCGAATGATATTATGTGAATGAAAATAGTGACGTAATAAAGTCGTGAAGCTAAATAGTCGCAATAGCCATAATGTTTTTCTTCTCTAAATCAGAAAGCCAATTTATTTATTTTACCTACATTTACCATTGATTGGAGATGGAAATGAAAAGGAAATACGGTATACTGTGGTATTTTTTAATGGTACCGATACCATCATGTAAATGTCAATACCGCCCAGCTCTACTGTCCGGATAATCAACCAGTACAATTTCCAGTTGTTGGATGTTCAAGGGCGTTGAGACCCTACTGTCATTTATTACACACACTTCGCTGTCAGCCATCCCTGAACAAGGTCATGCTTTTGGCGGATTCCGCTTAGAGTTCCCCACGTTGCAAGACTTGGCACCGTGAGAAGCGGCACCACATAGTTTACATACATGAGAATAATAGCAGGTACCACGTCGAACACATCTGCCCAAATTAAAATTGTTACATATTTCCGACTTCGGTTTTGGACTACCGAATTTGCTGGCACGGGCTACATTGATTGGTTATCCCCGAAAGTTGGCAGAATTATGCCTCATGAACATGTACTGTTGTTTATATCTGCCACTTTGATGGGGGCAGAATGGCCTGCTGTGGTCGGTTGAATGACAGATAAAGCAAGAATTTATCCTGCAATTTCCCATAACCCTGCTACCCAGGGCCTGGTTCTGCACTGCCCAATCAACTTTTAGGTTGTGATCTTTCAACGCTGCGGCTGCTTTGGCAGAAAATTGGCAGTGATATTCGTAGAATTTCGTGCCGTAAGCATTATGAAGTTCTATCACTAAAGCCTCAATGGTCCAGTTCAACCTGTCTATTCAGAAATCTTTGGCACATGATCTGCTTGAATTTTCCAAAAGCAGTTACAAATTTGCTAATAGTCAAAGATCTACTAAGCCGTACGTCATCTGCTACTATTTTGCTAGGCTCTGATTTCGTTTCTACCTCAAATTTTGGAATTAATAGACTGGCCAAATTAATGTCTTTGCCCTCCCAAATGCGTTTCTTCAAAGAATCAGAAACAATATCTAGGTGAGGAATGCATTCGGCTGGAATACCGAATTCTGACCGTGGTAAATGGTACCCACCTAGATAGTTCGATGCTGGTCCATGCCCTGCTGTTGTTCCTTGCGATGGTTGGGACGGGCCAGACTCCATAACCATATACGCAGCTGTTAATGTGTTGTTGGGCAATAGTCCAGTGGGTGATGGAGGAGTGGGCTGCATCGTTGTTCTCCATCATAGACATCATCGACTTCTGCAGACTGATCACCGACTGTTGCATAACCTGCATAGCAGCCCTCATCGCTTTCATCTCCTCTGCAGCAGTACCAGTGTTAACGTTAGTAGACTGTTCTTGCTGGACCAAATCTCTACCCTCAAGGGAGGGATCTCCTACCGAAGAAGAACCTGGCAGACATGAATGCTGTGCATGCTCGGCTGTACTAAACCTAACGACATTAGGACTGGAACAGGAAGGTTCTGGCTCTACCATTTGTGATTGTTCTAGGCCTACTGGTGACGTCACGTTTTGAAATGAACTAGGTTTATTTTCCAAATAGTGACTTTAGTACAGTTCTGAACGTGTTATTACGCACTTGAATCCATAACTTTATTAGTTCTTGTCTTAGTTTCGTAACGGTCAAGTTTGTTGGGTTAGAATAATCCCATGGCGTTGCTCTCATACGCGATCTACTTGGCCGATCACCCATTTCAATTTTTTTTGTTATCACTTCATAGTTTTACAAATTAAACGCCCGATACTCTACGTAGCCTCCAATTCGCCCGGTAAGATAACATCTCTGCAACTAGCGGAGACGCCCGCCTACAGCAACCTGACATTAAGAAAACTCTTAGTGCTTCAATTATAAACAATTTTCATTTAGAAACGGCACTATGAACCGACTCTACTTTGCAAATTTGTAAACAGCTAATGGTTGGCTATAGCTATATCTATTATCTTTGACTATATGTTAATGAGCCGCATCACAGCCCTCTACCATTGCTGGTACATGGGCGCATGAATCGCCTGCCATCCATGCACGCTGCTAAACAGTGCTTATGATATTGATACGTTTTTCCTTATATAAACCTGACTTATCTTCATAAGCCTTGATTAAATAGTTTCCAAAATATTGACCAGTGATCCTTCGATGTGTGATATAAATCAAGGATGACATAAACCTATGCATACGTTTCTGACCTGTGACAGTTACTGTAGTTATATATAGTTACATAGCCTTTTGTCTAAATATAGCTCTCCTATTTCGTGGAAATTGCTGCTGACTTGAGGGAAATCCCCTAGCACATTGTCGTCTGCAAAGTCAAACTGAACACAAACGTGAAAGGCTGACTGCGTCATTACTGGAAAAATGCCTACCACGTTGTCTGCAAGGTATCCAATACAGTCAACCTGTGTAATGTTGACACTTGTTTCAGGGACGAGTAAGATGGTAGTTCTTTTTGATACAGGTTGAATTCTTTACAAATTAAAACATATTCTGTTCAATATTTTGAAAATAGTATGACTGGAAGCCTGAATTATTGATGTAAACATACCACAATAGAAAGCTTAGCGGGAAAATCCGAGTAATCAGTATGCTAATCCAACGCGATATCGTAACCCAAATCGGACACAAAATTAAAATGGAGACACCCACTAAAAAACAAAAGTTACGGTAGTGCTACGGTCCAGAATGAAGGGCTAAAAAAAGTGGCATGTTGAATTTTCATTATTGAGTTGCTGTCTCACTTTGTTGGGCAAATGTCTCACATTTTTTCTTTTGGGGAGACACATTGTCTCACTTGACTGGTGACCCAGGGACATCACTGTTTATAGTGACACGTCCTAAGCATTGTCTAGAACAAATCTGTGAAGTTTTATTCAAATCGTATAAACCCTTGAAGGTGCTGTTAGCATTGTGTTGTAATTATTCCACCTGGGGTAATTTAGTAAAGACGTTCTAACATACCGGATGTCCGGGCGAGATGTGTGCATGCTGGGATGAAGACAGTTCGCCATTTTGCACGGAGTGAACATGTTGAGCTTTCGAGGAGCACTACGATTGAACCAGGGATGTACGCAGGAGATAGAAATTGGTGAGTTTAACATTGGTAGCAGAGTGTTGGAAGATGGCCACACATCAGTTATAAGAATCCGCCAGTATTCACAGGTGATACGTCGTACGAAGCGTGGAAAAATTAAGTTGACATGTGGAAATTTGCGACCGAATTCGTTCCAAAAAAGTAACCATTCACGATTGCGTTATCGTCGACTGGGCGAGCAAGAGACCGCGTTACAGATAAAAGCAGACAACTTAAATTCAGACAATGGTCTACAAACGTTGTTAATGGCATTGGATGCGTTTTTTAAGAAAGATGTTAGAGACAGTCAAAATGAAACGTACAAAAACTTTGAAAACTTTCGCCAAAGTGGTGAAATGACTATTTCAGATTATCTTACTGAATTATGAACAACGTTATGCTAGGCTTAAAAACAAATATGATATGGCTTATCCAGACTCTATTCTTGCCTTCAAATTGTTGGACAATACACATCTTACAATAAAGGATAGACAGTTAGCATTGACAGCATGTCGAGATATCAAATTTGGCTCAATGAAATCAGCTCTAAAGCGGATTTTCTGTGATGAACATACATTATGTTTAATGACTTCATCTGGTATGGGTGTGACAATAAAACAGGAACCGGCAGATGTTTACATAATGGATTCTAATTCTCGTTTTAGGCCTACCTATAGATGGAGAGATCCACGAGATACAGCTTTCAGCTCAAAAGAACAACAGAAAGGGACTAATCCATTGAATCGTTTAGGGAAAAGAACAAGATGTGTAGTATGCGACTCAGTATTTCATTGGGCACGCAATTGTCCTAACAATGAGAGAAATAAACAAGATAATAGTAACAAAAGTGAGCAGGTAAACATAACTTTGTTCACCAGATCAGATCCATGTCATGTCCTTCCCGCAAGGCAATTTGGTCACGCGTCGGCTGAGAAGTTGGAAACCTTATTGAAGATTGCTGGAGTAAACGACGGGATGGTATGTACTTTATTAAGAGGTGATTAAAAACTGTGAAACATGTCTTAAATTTAAGCTTGCACAACCTAAACCAGCAGGTCTACCTTTAGCATCAGATTTCAATCAAGTCGTTGCAGTAGATCTGCATGAAATTAAACCAGGGTTATATTATATGCATATGATAGATTTGTTCACAAGATACAGTGCAGCATGTGTCATTAATAATAACAATCAGCTACAATAATGAGGAAATTTATTCATGTTTGGATCTCAGTACATGGACCACCTAAGTCTATTCTTAGTGACAATGGAAGGGAATTCAACTATTCAGAATTTTGAGATATGGTTGAGAATTTTAACATAAGAATTAAGACAACTGCAGAAAGCCCCTGGAGCAACGGGTTGCTTGAACGGCACAACCGGACGCTAACCGAGATTGCAACAACAGTAAAAAATGATTCCGACTGTGATTGGGAAACTACAATTGCCTGGGTGGTTAGTGCAAAGAACTCTCTCAGTAACAATAATGGTTACAGTTCACATCAACTAGTATATGGTGTTAACCCAAACTTACCATCAATTTTAATAGACAGTTTGCCAGCCCTCGAAGGAACAACTGGTAGTAAAGATGTCAAGATAATCTTATTGCTAAGAGATCGTCAAGGAAAGCATTCATTGATTAATTGAAGCAGAGTCGTCAGAGAGAATAGAACCAGCAATGCTCCTCGGTGGATAACTCACTGGATCTGCCAGCCACGCTGAAAAGTGGACTTTCAACCGCCATACCGCATGTCGTATGTTAAGATTTGACGTATGGACCGCAGCCAAGTAAATTTTGCTCGGTGTGCCTTAAGAGATAATTGACACAACGGGCTCCGTTAAGCTTAAATAGTAGGCTTAATTACAACTGTATCAATAACCCTCTCTGTTAATGGGTTATTTTAACTATATCACTTTAGTCATACCGCATCGTGTAGAACTTACTAGATAATCAGTAGACTTTTCTTATACTGTTTCACTGTTCTGAGTTTGTACCGCTTCCGTCCTGGACCAACACTGCAGAGACCGTATCCTGCGGAACATCCACATGCACAAACTGATCCAGTCAACAGAGAACGTGTCAACTCACGTCGCGAGCATAGTGACATATCAATTTCAGTAACATGGTAGCCGTAATTAAGAACAGCTACTGGGTATTCAAGTAACTATACATGATATATTAATTACACGTCATTAATTACCTCTTAAAGATATTCATATAATTATACCTTAATTACCGTAGTTTCCTCTGTAAACGGAACCGATGACTAACAGGTACCGTCCCAGTCTCCGGACTGCTAGCTATAATTTCTTTATTATTGTTCATATTATCCTCGTTTCACTGTAAGGTGTTTCACTAACCGCACAGTATTAGGTCTATCAACCAGTATTATTACTGTTCTAATCAATTTATGTACTATTGCTGTTCCGTACTAGGTTAGTTTAGTATATGGCAAGTAGCCATCAATTGATGTTTTGCTTATTTGTAGAAAACCTAGAACCGCAGTGCACTAAGGAGATACTATACAGCAACATTATATATGCATCACCTTTTCCCGCCACCGTCAATATTTCACTACGGTTGCTGTCCGTGCTATTAACTCTGTTTAGCCCGGCATGCTACCGCCTAAAACCTGACTATTCAGCTCGATAGGATAGGTTTAATGTGATTAGAGACGGTTTCTTCGTTAGGAGACACATAGTGTACGCCTCTTTTCCGGTCGTTGCGGTAAACTAGCCCGCACCCCGGCAAGGTTGTGTAAAATTGGCCAATTTACCTATAGGGCCTCATATTTATAAAGTTATCATCTCTCTTCATGTTCCTCTAAGGCTTCTTAATTGTTTGGATGTCCCTATCCGCACCCTGCGCTGATCCGACTCTGGGAAACTATAGGTTTCCGAGCGGTGATGGCTAAGGTACGGTGTTACATACACCGCCCCTGTATCTCAAGATACTTATTTAACTATAGGGCCTCATATTTATAAAGTTATCGTCTCTCTTCATGTTCCACTAAGCCTTATGGCTTCTTAATTGTTTGGATGTCCCTATCCGCACCCTGGGCTGATCCGACTCTAGGAAACTATAGGAGATTGCCGAGCGGTGATGGCCAAGGTACGGTGTTACATACACCGCCCCTGTATCTTAGGGTACTTATTTAGTTAGCTACCATTGCCAATGTAGGAAGCACTGCGAAAACATTGTTATTATTATTATTGCTCTTATTCTTTCTTAGGATATATGTCCCGCACCACAGTGCATATTTACGCAACTTGGATATAAACCTAATGTGAGGTCAATAACTTAGCTCGATAGGATTGGTGACGGACGAGATATCTATCTCCACCGAATTCTGTACAAATGTCTGGACAAGATAATGGAATCTGCCACGCTCTTGCGGGAAGGACATTTACGGTGGCTATCCGTCTCTCTAACCCCCACCGTAATGACAGTACAGTTGGAATAAATTTGCTTGTGTGAAAAGGTAACCATTGTCCTGTGATGTTTTATGTGGTTACGGAGCAAGATGTCTGGACTCTAATCAGGCTCAGATATCTTGCAAAGTAACATGTACGCATACTGTCTTGAGCACGGATGCCATGGGGTATCTGCTCTTAACGACAGCCGTATCTAAAGCTAGGTAGGGTACCCGCCATTTGCGGCCTAAACTAGTTCTTGTCTTTTTAAAACCTAAATGAAAGGTTAGGCATAGAAGAAAGCCCGCATAAATAAAAGCGGCACCTACTAATTCAGTATTCATGGAATTACATAAGACAGTGACTTGGGAATCCTATGGGAATCGCTTGTCTCGCCTTCACATAAAACAGCACACAATGCTTTTAGTTATAGTTTCACTAGGATGGTCTTTTCTTGCAGCACTTTTTGGTTGAACATAGGATGGCCGCTTTTGTGGCCCTCTATGTCCCTCCGCTTTTGCGGTGGCAGCATTTTCTTTCGACGGAGGCCCGCGCGAGGCACTTACCTCTCGCAAGGATCCAGTGACAGCGGCCCGCGCGAGGCTACTACTCACACAAGAATTCAGCACTAGGAGTAATGCCCGTGTGAGGCACAAAGCCTCTCGCCACTCAAGAGTTTCTTCCTCTTCTTCCTTTTCAGCTTAGAGGCATAATACCTTATATTAAGTTAATTAGTAATATCGTATGCGGGAGCCTCCTTTGTAGGGGTACCTCTGCGGACCTGCGTGTCTGTGTGGTAGCTCCGATGACTCCACGTTTAAAGGTTCATATAGCTGTTCTATGTTATGTATTATTCTCATAATATTATATCTCAACATTTGTATAGGAGATATATGTTAATCACTCTTTAATTATTTTAGGTCACCATCAAAATCTTGTAAGTTCATCGATCACAAAATCGCTATGAACAGGCATACCGGTGACACAAACTCATGGGCAGATACTGTGCAGTTTAATGTTAGCAATAATGGTCGCACGGCCCCAACGGAACGATTGAGTTCCACCAGCCGTAGGAGCCAGTTTTTGTTCCCCGCAGGTCAGCATCGCTCAGAATCGGTTACCCCCGAGACTGAGAGCTAGCCACCATCCACGTTCGTCACGCACATACGGCGCGGCGGACATCATGGAACGACCTGACGCGACCCCGCGAGCTACAATACACTGAAATCACATGGTGAGCCAGATTCAATGCCAAGAGTGTCATGCACATCGCTGGCCATATGTGCAATCATCCCCAAAGTTTCAAGTTTCTATCTGAAATGGTCTAGGAGGAATTGCATTACACTCGATTGGTGCCCACTTTTGACCTTTTGACACCGCCCCCTACCCTGTTTGACCCACGAGCAAAATAATTCCCTGTAGTGTAGTCTACTCATGATTGGCTTCAAAATGATATGTGACATGACCACCTTTGGAACATTTTTTTTTTATCCCACATTTCCCACCCCAGGGCCATACCCTTGGGGTCATACCAAAATTCCACAAGAGCTATCAGAAGATAGCAAATAGCTTACCTGTACGTATGTATGTATGTATGATCACTGTATTCTGCGGCTGTAGTAGTACAAACATCCTACAGCTGCAATCAGTCCTTCTTCACTTTTGCCCACTGTGTCTTGTCCTCAATAGTTCACAGAGTTACATAGTGGGATGGACTTAGGCCACTAGGACAGATCAAACAATTCTATACTCTGTGGTAATCAGCTACAGCCAGGAGCCTAATTAGCATATGAATTGGGAACTATCCGATCAGACGTTTATTTCATGATCATAGGTATGGAATACATGGACAGTGGAGAGGGATTAAATGGTAATACTGGATTAACCCATCATATCCATGTTCCCTAAATTAATTAAATCATTAATAGTCTGACGTCACACATATACTGTGACGTCACACATCATACAAGAAATTGTTTCAAAGTTTTAAGAATACATGTCTTATTAGAGCAAGTAATTAGTCACCCATCAGAAAAATTGAACTGAATTGTTAAATTTCATCAGATGTGAAGTTGTTGAAAATAGTTTATGTTTACAAGTTATCATTTTAGTTGTGATAGCAACAAACTAATAGTGTCATTGAGTTTTTCAAGTAAACAAAGTAAGAGAAGGCTAGAAGTGAAAGTTTGTTTGCTTGCAGTACGTTTGTTTTAAAAACAAAAAATAAAACAAGAGGGCCGAGGGCCTGTGACGCTCACCTGGACCATTAGCATTTGAACCATTTATATTTAAATAGACAAAGATCGTCTCCAAAGAAATTCATCAGTCAAAATTCTCGGTCGATATGTTGAGCGCCCATCGCCATAGGATCATTCAACCCAAGTTTTATTGAAATCATGTCATTAATTAAGGAGTAGTGCTTCAAATGGTTCTCAAATATTTTTCGAAATATTCAAGCTGACAGCCAAAAAAAATCGACCAACAAAAATTCTGAATAGCAGTTCTCTAGCCTACCACTATAGAACCCTTCCAGCCAAATTTGAATAAAATCCATGAAGTTAAGTAAATCTTTCATAAAATCTGATTTTCACCAAAACTTGACCAAGCAAAACTCTGGCTAGAAGTTCTGGAGCCTGCCATGACAGTGCCATTCTCGCCAAATTGTGTTGAAATCCATTACACGGTTAATGAGCAAAAGCGTTTTGAATTTTTTTTGACAATTTCCACTAAATTTCCATAAAATCTGATAGGGTCTGTCCAGCCATGTATGCTTGGAATCAGTCAAACGGTTAACGAGGAGCATTTGTGAATTTTCAGTAAGATTTTTGTACATTTTTACCCAAAAAAAATTTAAAAATGTACACATTAAAAATTCAGTATACATGTTTTGAAGCCTAGACCCATAGGGACCTTCAAGTCAAATTAGGTAGCAATACGCCAACCGGTTAATGAGGAGTAGCGATTTTCACAAATAGAGTTCTAGAACCTACCACCATAGAATCAGTCTAGCCAAATTTGGTTGAAATATGAAGTAGCTAAAGAGAAGTAGCATTGACCATTTTTACTAAATTTTTCATAAAAGCTAAGATTTTCACACACACACCACCCCCCCCCCCACCCCCACCAAAAAAAATCCTGAATAGAAGTTCTAGAACTACCACGATAGAATTGGTCTAGCCAAATTTGGTTGAAATAATGTCAAGTAGCTAAGGAACAGCATTTTGAGAAATTGCGGTAAATTCTTAATAAAATCTAAAAGTTGATGAGTCATAATTGCGAATGTAAGTCTGGAACCTATGGCCATAGGGTCCTTCCAGCCAGATTTGGTTGAAATCAGTCAAGTGGTTAATGAGGAGTAGTGTTTTGAATCAAAGGTTGACGGACAGTCGGCACGGCATACACTCACTTGGCCCTTCAGGCCAAGTGAGCTAATATGGCCCTTCGGGACAGGTGAGCTAACAAAAATAAAAACAAATAAGTCATTGTCGTAGGCCTACCTGGTCATAGGGTTAACTTTCTGTGTAGAACGTACACTTAATCAATCATTTAATAGTTAAATTGTGATAGCAGTAACAGTGTCATTGAGTTTCAAATAATTGAAAGTAAGCGAAAGATACACATGGAAGTCTGTTCGTTGGTGGTTTGTTTTGAATAAGTCATTGTCGTAGGCATACCTGGTATTCACGTGTAACCTTTTCTGTACCATACAGAATTTAAACTTAAAAGTCTGTCATTTTAATAGTCAGGTGTCATTAAAATAGGAATTTAAGATAGTTGCGTATTAAATTCAGTCGTAGGCCTACCTGTTTAGTAAGAATTAAATTGTAAGTTGGATATCATGTGTGGTCAGCGGATAGTGATGTGGTGCTGAGCCATAATGCGTCATCGCCTCTCGAGTCCACAAAGCAGACGATATCTGAATGGCCTACTGAGTGGATGTGCTTCCAAAGCTGCGTCCGAGGCCAAAGCTTAATATATGGTGCAAAAGCACTACAGTTACAATTACCATGGCAGAAGACCACGCCCAGACACAAGTTGAGAAGTGTTGGCGGGTAAGAAATGTTCTATGGGACCATAGTGAATCCTGCAAATTGGACTGTCAGCAAGTTGAAAGATGAACCGTTGGAGATCGGGATATATTTTCCAGCAAACATAGCGAAGGGTACTATGAAAACATTATATTTGGATAATACGGGATGACGTCGAGAGACAGTTCACTGGACAGCGTTAACAATCGATGTGTTCAGAAATAACTGTGATGGCAACTTAAATGCTGATACAATGTCAGCAGACATAATTAATTCAATCAGGAGCGTTAGTGAATCGGAAGTACGTAGTACACAAGAAGCTACTCAGCGAAGTAATGAGAACAGTAGTGAACCAGACGTACGTAATAAGTGAGAACATACTCAGCGAAGTAATGACGAACCAGAAATATCTCCACAGTTAACCCCAGAAACAACTCGGTATACAAACAATACTGTATGTAACAGTAACCAAGATCTGATGGTGGTTATGTTGTCGATGACAGTTATGCAGCAAACTATTATGGGATTACAGCAGGCTGTGAATAGTTTGCTAGATAAAGATAAGAACACGAACGTTCTCCGGAAAAAGCCAGCCCAGGGAATATACTACAGTCTGCAATGGACAAGTTGAGGAAACAGGCGGGGTCCAGCAAGTACACCCATTGATAATCTGACCATATCATCTAACAGAGATGGAACATTTCCAACAATTGGCACCTCACGCTAGGATGTCGCCATGTGCCATACCACCTCCAGCAGTGGTTTTGTGGCACTCCGGTGTTGTAGATGACTTGTGGAAAGCAGTAGTAGCACCAACGACAAGGATGGAGTACATTCTTACAGTTCCTGCTCTTCACAGGTGCCGTGTCAGTGTTGATGAGCATGGAGTCGGTACCCGTAGCCGAGGGTTTGCTTATATACTTTGTGGTGCATTGCTACAATCGACTGGAGTTGACCTATAGCACGATAAAATATACATTTGTGGTAATCGATTTATTTATTTGGTATTTAATCTGTCATACTATAAAGCCGGGAGTCTTCAGTGCTTGCAGGCAATCTTGAATGGGGTTAGGCGGGTTCATGTTAAGCCAGTTATACTTAGATACCCAGTCACTTTTGACATACTGGAGAGGGTGTGTTTGATTCTATGAAGGTTTTTTTTTCACCAAGTTTGAACATTTGATGCTTGAGACGGCATGCGCTGTTGTTTTTTCTGTTTCTTTGAGATGCGGTGAGTTTGTAGTGCAGGGCGTTTTCGACCCATCATCAAAGCTTTGTGTTGGTAATCTAAACATCTGGCCAGAATGTGCATCGTTAATCTTGTGCTGCTAAAAAACTTACCCTTTCCATGGAGTGCCTGCTCTTCACGGGCCATAAAATGGTTTAAGACAGGTCATACGATATGTCCATATGCCATTTGCTGTAGGTACATGCGTGTCCGGGGGGAAAGTACACAATGTAGAGTACACAATGTAGATCCTTTTCTTCCATTGTTTATCTCCGGGAATGGGGAGGCTTTATGTAAGTCAGACCTCATAGGTATGCTTAGGCATGTGTTGGAGGGCCTTGGTAATGACTCCAGTGGTCATTCCTTTCGTATTGGTGCTTCAACCACGGCAGTGGCAGCTCGTATAGAGGACCATATGATTAGGGTGCTCGGCAGGTGGCCCATGGACATATATTGTAGATATATTGGGAAAGCCATCATACATTGAGGGAGACTCAGAGGTCATTAGTAGGTGCTGAACATTTTTGATTATGCTTACATGTATATATCCTCATTATCTTTTCAAACACAGATGTTATGTAGGTGGCTAAGCCTGTTGGCGATACGCTTTCAGTAAGCTGTTGCTGGCGCCTGGCAGTAGCGGTTTCTGGAAATGTTATCTACATAGGGCAGACCCTTGGCACCAGAGCTATGCTACGCATATGTATAGGTACACGTATGTATATGTACACACGTAGGTATGTATATGTATGTATGTATACATATATATATGTATATATATGTTAGCCTATATATAAGTCTTACGTCGATGGTAGACGTGGCACAATGTGTTACTCGTTTTTGCACAAGTTAGCAGCTGACATTCGACATACTCCAGCTGGATTCTGGTTGGTGCTCACCTTGTATTCGGAATGTTGGAGGGCTCCATTAACCCTTTCTCATGAATCAAAATGGTTCCTCCACATCCATTAACCCTTTCTCATGAATCAAAATGGTTCCTCCACATCCATTAACCCTTTCTCATGAATCAAAATGGTTCCTACATCTCTATTAACCCTTTCTCATGAATCAAAATGGTTCCTACATCTCTATTAACCCTTTCTCATGAATCAAAATGGTTCTTACATCTCTATTAACCCTTTCTCATGAATCAAAATGGTTCCTACATCTCCATTAACCCTTTCTCAGAAATCAAAATGGTTCTTACATCTCCATTAACCATTTTTTATGAATCAAATTGGTTCCTCTCTCTCTCTCCATAAACCCTTTCTCAAGGATCAAAATGGTTCCTACATCTCCATTAACACTTTCTCAAGAATCAAAATGGTTCCTACATCTCCATTAACCCTTTCTCAAGAATCAAAATGGTTCCTCTCTCTCCATTAACCCTTTCTCAAGAATCAAAATGGTTCCTACATCTCTATTAACCCTTTCTCAAGAATCAAAATGGTTCCTACATCTCTATTAACCCTTTCTCAAGAATCAAAATGGTTCCTACATCTCTATTAACCCTTTCTCAAGAATCAAAATGGTTCCTCACTCCCCATTAACCCTTTCTCAAGAATCAAAATGGTTCCTACATCTCTATTAACCCTTTCTCAAGAATCAAAATGGTTCCTCTCTCTCCATTAACCCTTTCTCAAGAATCAAAATGGTTCCTACATCTCTATTAACCCTTTCTCAAGAATCAAAATGGTTCCTACATCTCTATTAACCCTTTCTCAAGAATCAAAATGGTTCCTACATCTCCATTAACCTATTCTCAAGAATCAAAATGGTTCCTCTCTCTCTATTAACCCTTTCTCAAGAATCAAAATGGTTCCTCTCTCTCTATTAACCCTTTCTCATGAATCAAAATGGTTCCTCTCTCTCCATTAACCCTTTCTCAAGAATCAAAATGGTTCCTACATCTCTATTAACCCTTTCTCAAGAATCAAAATGGTTCCTACATCTCTATTAACCCTTTCTCAAGAATCAAAATGGTTCCTCTCTCTCCATTAACCCTTTCTCAAGAATCAAAATGGTTCCTACATCTCTATTAACCCTTTCTCAAGAATCAAAATGGTTCCTACATCTCTATTAACCCTTTCTCAAGAATCAAAATGGTTCCTCTCTCTCTATTAACCCTTTCTCAAGAATCAAAATGGTTCCTACATCTCCATTAACCTATTCTCAAGAATCAAAATGGTTCCTCTCTCTCCATTAACCCTTTCTCAAGAATCAAAATGGTTCCTACATCTCCATTAACCTATTCTCAAGAATCAAAATGGTTCCTCTCTCTCTATTAACCCTTTCTCAAGAATCAAAATGGTTCCTCACTCTCCATTAACCCTTTCTCAAGAATCAAAATGGTTTCTACATCTCCATTAACCCTTTCTCAAGAATCAAAATGGTTCCTCTCTCTCCATTAACCCTTTCTCAAGAATCAAAATGGTTTCTACCTCTCCATTAACCTATTCTCAAGAATCAAAATGGTTCCTCACTCTCCATTAACCCTTTCTCAAGAATCAAAATGGTTCCTCACTCTCCATTAACCTATTCTCAAGAATCAAAATGGTTCCTCTCTCTCCATTAACCCTTTCTCAAGAATCAAAATGGTTCCTCACTCTCCATTAACCCTTTCTCAAGAATCAAAATGGTTCCTCACTCTCCATTAACCTATTCTCAAGAATCAAAATGGTTCCTACATCTCTATTAACCCTTTCTCAAGAATCAAAATGGTTCCTACATCTCTATTAACCCTTTCTCAAGAATCAAAATGGTTCCTACATCTCTATTAACCCTTTCTCAAGAATCAAAATGGTTCCTCACTCTCCATTAACCCTTTCTCAAGAATCAAAATGGTTCCTACATCTCCATTAACCCTTTCAAGAATCAAAATGGTTCCTATAGTTCCATTAACCCTTTCTCAAGAATCAAAATGGTTCCTCTCTCTCTCCATTAACCTATTCTCAAGAATCAAAATGGTTCCTCTCTCTCCATTAACCCTTTCTAAAGAATCAAAATGGTTCCTCTCTCTCCATTAACCTATTCTCAAGAATCAAAATGGTTCCTACATCTCCATTAACCCTTTCTAAAGAATCAAAATGGTTCCTCTCTCTCTCCATTAACCCTTTCTCAAGAATCAAAATGGTTCCTACATCTCTATTAACCCTTTCTCAAGAATCAAAATGGTTCCTACATCTCTATTAACCCTTTCTCAAGAATCAAAATGGTTCCTCACTCCCCATTAACCCTTTCTCAAGAATCAAAATGGTTCCTCACTCCCCATTAACCCTTTCTCAAGAATCAAAATGGTTCCTACATCTCTATTAACCTATTCTCAAGAATCAAAATGGTTCCTCTCTCTCCATTAACCCTTTCTCAAGAATCAAAATGGTTCCTACATCTCTATTAACCTATTCTCAAGAATCAAAATGGTTCCTCTCTCTCCATTAACCCTTTCTCAAGAATCAAAATGGTTCCTACATCTCTATTAACCTATTCTCAAGAATCAAAATGGTTCCTCACTCTCCATTAACCCTTTCTCATGAATCAAAATGGTTCCTACATCTCTATTAACCTATTCTCAAGAATCAAAATGGTTCCTCTCTCTCCATTAACCCTTTCTCAGGAATCAAAATGTTCCTCTCTCTCACTCTCCATTAACCCTTTCTCAGGAATCAAAATGTTCCTCTCTCTCTCTCTCCATTAACCCTTTCTCAGGAATCAAAATGTTCCTCTCTCTCTCTCTCCATTAACCCTTTCTCAGGAATCAAAATGGTTCCTCACTCTCCATTAACCCTTTCAAGAATCAAAATGGTTCCTCTCTCTCCATTAACCCTTTCTCAAGAATCAAAATGGTTCCTCACTCTCCATTAACCCTTTCAAGAATCAAAATGGTTCCTCTCTCTCCATTAACCCTTTCTCAGGAATCAAAATGTTCCTCTCTCTCCATTAACCTATTCTCAAGAATCAAAATGGTTCCTCACTCTCCATTAACCCTTTCAAGAATCAAAATGGTTCCTCTCTCTCCATTAACCCTTTCTCAGGAATCAAAATGTTCCTCTCTCTCCATTAACCCTTTCTCAAGAATCAAAATGGTTCCTCACTCTCCATTAACCCTTTCAAGAATCAAAATGGTTCCTCTCTCTCCATTAACCCTTTCTCAGGAATCAAAATGTTCCTCTCTCTCACTCTCCATTAACCCTTTCTCAGGAATCAAAATGGTTCCTCTCTCTCCATTAACCCTTTCTCAGGAATCAAAATGTTCCTCTCTCTCACTCTCCATTAACCCTTTCTCAGGAATCAAAATGTTCCTCTCTCTCACTCTCCATTAACCCTTTCTCAAGAATCAAAATGGTTCCTCTCTCTCCATTAACCCTTTCTCAGGAATCAAAATGTTCCTCTCTCTCACTCTCCATTAACCCTTTCTCAGGAATCAAAATGTTCCTCTCTCTCTCTCCCCATTAACCCTTTCAAGAATCAAAATGGTTCCTATAGTTCCATTAACCCTTTCTCATGATTCAAAATGGTTTCTACCTCTCCATTAACCCTTTCAAGAATCAAAATGGTTCCTCTCTCTCCATTAACCCTTTCTCATGATTCAAAATGGTTTCTACCTCTCCATTAACCAGTTCTCATGAATCAAAATGGTTCCTCTCTCTCTCTCTCTCTCTCTCTCTCTCTCTCTCTCTCTACATTAACCCTTTCTCATGAATCAAAATGGTTCCTCTCTCTCCATTAACCCTTTCTCAGGAATCAAAATGTTCCTCTCTCTCTCTCTCCATTAACCCTTTCTCAGGAATCAAAATGGTTCCTCACTCTCCATTAACCATTTCTCGAGAATCAAAATGGTTCCTACATCTCTATTAACCCTTTCTCAAGAATCAAAATGGTTCTGACATCTCCATTAACCGTTTCTCATGAATCAAAATGGTTCCTCTCTCTCTCCATTAACCCTTTCTCGAATCACAAGAGGTATCAGAAGATACCAATATCTCGCATTTTTAAGTTACTGCAGAATCCGGCTGCCGCAAGACCCAGTCTGCCAGGACTAAATAGTCTGAGAAAAAATAATGTCTAAGCCATGTACATATATAGAATTTGATTGCCCATTTGACCCCTGGCCAATGCTCTCAGATTGACTGAAGAACAAATTTGTTGTACTGTAGTCTACTAACTACAAGCTTCAAAATGCTATGTGACATAAACACATTTGATAAAATTTATTTTCTGCCCACCATTTCCCCCACCCCTGCCCCTGGGGGTGATATCAAAATTCAAATGTGTCATGCACATCCCGGGCCATATGTGTAATCATACCGAAAGTTTCAAGTTTCTATATGAAATGGTCTAGGAGTTGTGTTACAATCGACTGGTGCCCACTTTTGTTCTCGCCCACACACCCCTACCCTCAGTTTGACCCAAGATCAAAATAATTCCTTGTACTGTAGCCTACTCATCATTGGCTTCAAAATGATATGTGACATGATCAACTTTGGAAATTTTTTATTTTTACCCCACATTTCCCACACCCCAGGGCCGTACCCCTGGGGTCATTCCAAAATTCCACAACCACTATCAGAAGATAGCACAATAGCTTAACTGTACTGTATATTAATTGAACATCACATGATATGATGGAACACCAGTCTCATTTTGAAACTTGACAATCCATATGCCGATTCAAAACACCCATAGCACTACCTATCGGGCAAGCATAGCTTGGAGACTGACCCATAAAGCCTTTCTGCTGAGGAGTAACCTGAAATCATTTAATGACAACTGGCACCAAACATATGCAAAGTTCAGTCTGAAAAAAAGAAAACATTTTTAAAAACAATCAGCATAATACATATTTGGATATGAAATGGTTTAGGAGTTGCGTTACAATTGGTGCCCAATTTTTTACTCACAGTCCCCACCATTCCCCCCCCCACCCCCTTCAAATTTCAAAAGTGCCATGCACATCACTGGCCATGGGTAACCATACCGAAAGTTTCAAGTTTCTATGTGAAATGGTCTAGGAGGAATTGCGTTACAATCGATTGGTGCCTATTTTTTACCCCCGTCGCTCACCCTCAGTTTGACCCAAAATTATTATCAAAATAATTCCCTGTACTGTAGTCTACTAATCATTGGCTCGAAAATGATATGCGAAATGACAAGCTTTGGACAATTTTTATTTTTTACCCCACATTTCCCACCCCCAGGGCCATAACACTGGGGTCATAGCAAAATTCCAAAAGTGTCATGCACATCCCTGGCTATATGTGCAATCATCCCCAAAGTTTCAAGTTTCTATCTGAAATGGTCTAGGAGTTGCGTTACAATCGATTGGTGCCCACTTTTGACCTTTTGACCCCGCCCCCTAGCCTCAGTTTGACACAAGATCAAAATAATTTGTTGTACTGTAGACTACTTATCATTAGCTTGAAAATGATATGCGACATGACCTTTGGAAAAATTTAATTTTTGACCACACATTTCCTACCCCCAGGGCCCTGCCTCTGGGGTCATGCAAACATTCCAAGTGCCATGCACATCCTGTCCATATGTGCAATCATCCTCAAAGTTTCAAGTTTCTATCTGAAATTGTCTAGGAGTTGCATTACAATCGATAAATACTGGCCAATTTTTACCCATGGGACCAGTCCCAGGGGGGGGGTTTACACCAAAAAATTCCATGTGTCATGCACATCCTTGCGCATATGTATAATCATCCCCAAAGTTTCATGTTTCAAAAGCAAGTCTTTGCTGATTAAATTGTCATTTGAAAAATCCTTAACCACAGCATAATACATATAACCTGGATGCAAATCAGCCATAAAATTATCAAAGTTCAAATGCCGACAAAATATGTAAAGATTTTAAAAATCAAAATATTTTTTTATCTGGACAAGTCCTAAGCATCGTATAGAACAAATCTGTGAAGTTTTATTCAAATCGCATAACCCCTTGTGGGTGTAAATATCATCTTAAAAAAAAATTAACACAGCCAAGAATCATAACCAGGATAAATAACCTGCATACAAATCAGCCATAAAATAATCAGTGTTCAAACAATGAAAAAATCCAGAAAAAATATAAAAGTCGACTGCCTTTTGAGGTGGACCGGTCCTAAGCATTGTATAGAACAAATCTGTGAAGTTTTATTTAAATTGGATAACCCCTTGTGGGTGCAAATGTTATTTAAAAAAAAATTAAAACAGCCAAGAATCGTAACCAGGATATATAACATGCATAAAAAGATCAAACGGTGAAAAAATCCGGAAGAAATGTCAAAGTACTGTATTGTAGACTACTTATCATTAGCTTGAAAATGATATGCGACATGACCTTTGATAACCCACCCCCTCAGGGCCCTGCACCTGGGGTCATGCAAATATTCCAAGTGTCATGCACATCACTGTCCATATATGCAATCATCCTCAGCTTTAAGTTTCTCTGTGAAATGGTCTAGGAGTTGCATTACAATCAATAAATACGGGCCAATTTTGACCCATGGGCCCAGCCCCGGGGGGAGGGGGAGAAATTGTGTGCGTGTCACAACAAAAAATTTCAAAGGTGTCAATGTACATCCTTGCCCATATGTATAATCATCCCCAAGGTTTCGAGTTTCGAAAGCAAGTCTTTGCTGATTATATTGTCATTTGAAAAATCCTTAACCACAGCATAATACATATAACCTGGATGCAAATCAGCCATAAAATTATCAAAGTTCAAATGCCGACAAAATATGTAAAGACTTTGAAAATCAATATATTTTTTAAGCATCGTATAGAACAAACCTGTGAAGTTTTATTCAAATTGCATAACCCCTTGTGGGTGTAATTGTCGTTTTAAAAAAACAACAGCCAAGAATCATAACCAGGACATATACTAGTCAAAAAAAGAAACTGCCGCACCAATTCACCTCATTAAAATTTATTCGCTGTGGGTGAAATTATTTCATTAATGACAATAAATCATTCAATGTGGTATGGGAATTATCAATCAGCTATCAACTTCTGCAGGACACATCAGAGGGTCGTTCACAAAGAGCTGATACAGGCAAGGGGTCATTTTCCAAATTCACATCTCAATATCGTGTGACCACCTTGCGCACCGACAACAGAAACACATCTTCTGTGCATGGAATTCACAAGACTGTTGATTTCTGCTTGTGGAATGTTGTTCCACTCGTGTAACAGTGCCTGTTGAAGTTCATTCACATTTTCTGGTGGGTTTAGGCACCGACGAATCCTTTGGTCAATGTTATCCCACTAATGTTCAATAGGGTTAAGATCAGGACTTTTTGAAGGCCAGTCATTGATAAAGTTGATGTTCTCCGTTTGCATGTACCACACAGTGTCTCGAGCTGTGTGACTAGTGGTGTTGTCTTGCTGCAAAATTGGATACGACCATTATTATGGAAAAGAGGAACGACGAATGGTGCAAGGATTTCTTCTCTGTAACGACGAGCATTCAGATTGCCAGGAATGATGACCAACGGAGTCCTGTAATCATGTGCTATACCTGCCCACACCATAACTGATGGCCCTCCACCGAAATGGTCCCGTTCCAGGACACAGCAGTTGGCGTAACGCTCACTGCTTCTGCGATAAACTTCCAGACAGGGAAAAATGAGATTCGTCTGAGAAAAGGACAGTGTTCCATTGCTGTCTGGGCCAGCGTTGATGTTCATGAGCCCAATCCAAACGATTTCGGCGATGACGATCTGTCATAACACATCCTGCATAAGGGCGACGTGACCTGATGCCTTCACTACGCAAACGATTACGGACTGTCTGATCACTAATGCCAATGTTGTCTGCAGTCCTGGTGGCAGCTTGAAAGCGGTTTCGTAAGTGTGTTAGGGTAATGTGTCTGTCCTGGGCACGTGTGGTGACACATGGGCGACGGTCAGCAACAGTTCCAGTGTATTCGAAACGGTTCCTCAGATTTCTCACAGCCCTGGCAGAGGCACCAACAATACGAGCCACTTCTGCAGTCACTGTACCGGCCTGGAGAAGACCAACAGCTCGTTCTCGCAGATTTGCAGGAATTCTCAGCATCCCAGCTTGGTGGAATTCTTAGTCACAACAAAATTAAGTTGCTTTCAAGTTGGATACACATGAAAACAGCAGAAAGTCACTGACACTGACACTAGCACATGGTTATACCCCAGTGGGACATGCATGTGCAAATCACACAAATAGTGCACGCACATGGACATGCATCATTGAGGACGTTAAAATACAATCATACGCATTATCTCAGCGTCCAAAACAAACATAGTAGGCCTAAGTTTATAGTAGCAATGATTAGAGTAACTATTGAATATCCCAATATTTGGGGCGGAAGTTTCTTTTTTTGACTAGTATATAACCTGCATACAAATCAGCCATAAAATAACAATGAAAAAATCCAGAAAAAATGTAAAAATCAGCACTAAAATAGTCAAAGATCAAACAGTGAAAAAATCTGGAAAGAATTTGAGTCGATTTTTTTTTATGTGGACTGGTCCTAAGCATCGTTTAGAACAAATCTGATGGGTTTTTTTAAATCTGATATCCTCTTGTGTCGTTTCAAGAAAGCTTAATGCAGCCAAGAAAGATAACTCTTGATATAATATTCTATGTTCAAACATGATAAAAGTATTTTTCCCCCTCTCCCAAAATCTTTTTTTTCAACTTCGTGAAAATGCTAGATAATAAGATTAACCTGTCCGGACGCCGATGCCAGCGCCGACATTTTTCCCCCTCTCGAAAAATCTATTTTTTCAAAATGCGAGATAAAAAACCATAACACAGCCAAGATCCATAACCTGCATGCAAATCAGCACTAAAACAGTCAAAGTTCAAACACCCAAAAAATCTGGGGAAAATTTGAGTTGATTTCTTTTTTATGTGGACTGGTCCTAAGCATCGTATAGAACACATCTGTAATTTCTGTGTAATTTTTTTTTTAAATCGGATAACCACAAATGGCATTTTAAAAGGATTAACCTGTCCGGACGCCAACGCCAACGCCAACATTTTTCCCCCTCTCCCAAAATCTCTTTTTTCAACTTTGTTTAAACTGTGAGAAAAAACTATTACCAAGAAAACACACGGCTTGAAAAAAGAGCGGGGAAAAGGATAATTCAAATGTCTCATAATAAAATTCAAATTAAACACTTATATCAGCTTGAAATAAACTTGTAATGCTTCAAGAAAGCTTAAAAACGACTGGCATTAATAAGGGAGTCGTAATTAATTGAAAAGGTAAGCAATGAGGCAAATCATGAAAACCGGTAACATAAGTTACAACATGATAAATGACAATCTAAACAATAAATTGATCATGAACCATAACTTAGTAATCAACGACTTCATGTTAGGCATGTTTCTATTAAAGCAAACTTTCATATTGATGAAAAACTTTTCAAAAACAAATATAATCCTTGACTGGTACGTTCCACCTTTCCTTATTGCAGAGAAAACTGAAAGTGATTCTATGTCAGCTGTTAGTGCTTCTGCGCATGTGCGTACATGCGCAATGACCTTGGTCATTAAGGAGTGAGCGCAGACTGGTGCCAATCTAAGCTAGATTGGTTACACGGAGGCTACCATACCAGAAGTCTGGAGTAGGGTAGAATTTTATGGTAGAGGCATTGGGAGGCATGAAAAGCAAACATAAAAATCCTTTTCTGGTGCTGAATGCAGTGGTTGATTTAGCAAGTAGTGATTGAATGGTACAGATGTTTGTGGTGTAATAACAACATTGGACTGCTGTATAACAATGCAATGTTAATGTCACAAATTATACTGAGAGCTGGGCACGTAATGCCATGTATGAGATGCAAAGCGCACCTAGTGAGTCTCTGATCATATATCTCACATGAGTACACTGGCATAGTTTGTGTTGATAATTCGGTACATAGTCTTTTGTGCCAAATGTATGTGGCCAAACTCCCTGGTGCGATTCTGGGTATATTACTGTCATAAGTCTTAAAATACCATGGTTAACGTTTTGTAATCCTAATGTTCCAGACACTGATGCGATCGGACATACATGGAAAGAAGTTCCCACTATAATGGGCAGAGCACATTTAGTGAGTCTCTTGGTACTGTCTCCATAGGAGTGCATGCCGAGCCCTTGGTGTTGGACTCTGCCATACCACAGTCCTGTGTTCCAAAGTGATCTATCCTATAACGCCACACACACATAGTACAATATTAATATATAACACTGTGGGTGTGAACACATCATACCCGTATATAAAACAAAGGACCACTAGTGCAAACCGATGGATATTCCAGGTCCTCATGGGGCTCATAATTTCTCGGATGGGAGAAGCCCTACCGAGTATGCAGAAAAAAGAAGGACCTGCACTGCCTTGCATGATGTGGTCATACTGCAAGCAACACGACCGTGTGACATGATAGACCTGAAATTACATTAACTCGGCAAGAGTATGCTAGAAAGAGAAAAAAAGGGGCTTTGTGGGATGGTGTTGGGGGAAGACTGCACAAAGACATGAACTTGCTGTGCCTGCACATGCACACACACACATGCGCGTGCACACGCACGCACGTACGTACGTACCTGAGGAAAGAGACTGAATTTTCTTTGCCACTGTTGAAACCAATTCGCCTCTCATAGAGAGAGGGTTCTAAATAGCCCTGGTAGGCATTACTGCACCAGTCTCCCTGGGGCTGGATGAGGTCAGGTGGCCCCTCCTCTGCAAAAACTATGTCCAGAATAATTCTGAGGTTAGATTCGCATGAACTGTAGGCACTCTTTTAATCGAGAAAAAAATTGAGGGTATGTAAGGGGGAATATGCCCAATACTGAATGGTACATAAAGAGCAAGCAGCAAGATGAACTAACGGCGAAAACCTAAAGGACAGAATGAGGGCTTGGGTAGGGCATAAGGCAGACCCCTGACTCTGTGGCAAGGGTATTTGGAGGGTAAATTGGATAGTTTTTGTCCCCCGGACTCCCAGCATAACATCCGATTGAGATGGGCTGAACAGGTTCGATTTCCGTAGAAAGGAAAAGAAACCCACCCAACATGCAGCCCAGGTGATATCCTGGGGTGATAACACATCTAGTTGTGAAAGGATCTTTAGGACAGAGGGTGTAATCGAGAGCTTGAGCGAACTAACATCCCCCAACACCCTCCTAGAGCCCTTGATGACTGACAGAAAGGAGTGAAACTGGAGGGGATTGTCGAGCCCTTCCTCAAGGTGAAGCAATCTAACTATTGACAGATAATTCCTGATAGACCAAAATGAGTCTATCAGCTAGAAAAGCAACATACCGAGCAAGGTTTTGGGGGGAAACTGGGACCCATTTAATCCCTAAAACTTTGCAGAGGTCATCATATGCAGTTAGATATTGTGGGTAGATTTGCGAGTGGATGGAGCCAACACATTTCGCCTGAATGTAGCCACACTGTGTTGCAGCTTCTTACAGAGGAGGAGGGATGTGCCAGGACAAAAGAAACAGAAGTGAGTAGGCTAGTTCTGCTGTGTAGACAGGTAAGCTGCAATAATAGATAATAATGGTTCCGAAGGCCCAGCCATAATGAATCCTAGATATGTTGTCTGCCACGTCATTATTATTGCCAGAAGTATGATGAGCTGTAAAACGAAAGTTAAAGCAGGCTGACAGCCAAAAGATGGACCTAATAGCCTCCATAATGACCTGGGTTTTTTAAGAGCCTTTATTTATATAACTTACTGTGGTGACTATCAGAATATAGGAATATCCGTTTGTTGCAGGAGGGAGCCCATTTTCCCATAGCTAAGAATACTGAATATACTTCTTTTTCAATGATGTGACGGGGCATTATTTCTGTGTGATAGATTTCCCAGCTGGCGTAAAACCAATCGCCATCCCAATATCCACCACCACCATTATTGCATGCTTCTCTGTAGTGTTGAATATGGTTAATTGTCTAGCAGTAGAGCTTTGCCATTAGAGGACATAAATTGGAGCCACCAATTTATATCCTTCTTGATCTCATCTGACAGGCATGCTTTATGATAGCTCTGCTTGAGAAAACAAAGGCAATTGAGCAGTCGGCGAAGAAAAACTCTTCCGCCATGAACCGTCTGCACAGCCCAATTTAATTTTCCAGCAATTCATTAGATTTGGGTTTTTTGACGCTCGTCCTTTTAGTAAGACAGCCAATTCTTCGCGTAGCGCTGCCAGCCTGTCAGATGAGAGTTGCAATGGCATGCCTACTGAATCAAATTCTATGCCTTGAAATAGGAGTTTCTGGGTGGACCAGATAACTTTAACCCAGTTTATCATAAACCCTAGTTTCCTAAGGAGTTTTATTAGGGTGTTCATCATCAATAGACACCTCTGCAGGGACATTTTAGACAAGGAAATCACCTAGGTAGGCCACAATATCAAAACCTTTTCGGGCCATCATGCGATGGACTGCCTGGGATAACTGGTGAAAAATACCAGGGACCACCCTAGAACCAAAAGGCAATTTAGTGTCATAAAAATACTGTATTCCATGAGGGAGGGGCCACTTTAACCCCATCACCCTCTGACTTTGACATCAAATGGACATTGAATGATATGCAAACTAAGACCACTTTGGCCATATAACCTTGAGAAACTAGCTTTGCTGCATCATCGACAGACTGGAATCACTGTTTCTCAAGGTCGTGTACATAGTCGTTTACTGCATGACCTGGGTCGACTACAATCATGAATAATCCTTAACCCACTACATGTTTTGGTATGATACCTAATGGGTTAACAATGATAGGAGGGGTAGACTGGGATATAATTCCAATTTTCCACCTCCTCTGCAATTTGGCATGACGCTGCTGCGAAATGAGGGCTACTTATGGAGGCAGAAGCGTGATGGTTCGGGTTGGCGTCAGGGTCGATGATGTGGAAACCTTCTCCAACACCTACCTCTGGATCGTCTCCGAAAATCTTCCTCCCATGGTAATAAATGCAGGCCATGGGAAGACCTGGGCATCATTAGTTTTTTTAAACCATGTGATCGACCGCAAAGTGCCTCTGCGAACATCCAGGCACTGAGCAGACATGAAAAAATACAAGTTTACATCCACACTTACATATCTCTGCCCCGTGTGAGATGTGTGATACTGCAGATGGCTTGAATTGGAGTCAGTGCACGTTTTGCCTAGCATTGTGATACTGCTTATTTGCAATATATTTGGGGGTCTTGCCATGAGATGTGACTTAAATTACCTGTGTCATCTGTCGCCTGTGCTTGAGTAAAGCCCAATGTGTGTCTGCCATCTTGCTGCGCCTACTGCAAGTTCCTGACAAAATCTTGAAGATTGTCTTCTGGCTCATCTCCGATGACATCATGAGGAATACGCCTATTCGTGGATGATTTTGTGCTGGCAGCGGTGGCGGAATGTGGTCTACACACGCCGTACCTGCCTGGTCCTTTTGAAACGTTTGGTCAACTGCGTGCAGTACTAATTTTACCTGGCTTACTGGAAAATCTGTTCTTGCTAGATCATCTTTTTCCAGAAGCGCCAGAGCTTCCATGGATTCAAATGCAAATGATAGCAATCGCATGCTCATGTTGGTAGTTTCTTGTATGCCATTTGGATATGTATTATGCTGTGGTTAAGCGTTTTAAAATGAAATTTGCATTGACAAGGGGTTATCCGACTTAAATAAAACTTCACAGATTTGTTCTATACAATGCTTAGGACTTGTCTACATAAAAAAGAAACCGATTTTCAAAATTTGTCTATACTTTTACAACGGTTTGACTTTGATTATTTTATGGCTGATTCGCATCCAGGTTATACCTGTTATTCTGTGGTTAAGGGTTTTTCAAACAACATTGACATCGGCAAGGGCCTATCTGATTTGAATAAAACTTCATGAATTTGTTCTCTACAATGTTTGGGACTAGTCCATATCAAAAGGAAATAGATTTTGAAAATTTTGACATTTTAACTGAGGTTAGACTTTGATTATTTTAGGGGTGATTTGTGTCCCTGTTATGTGTATTATGCTGTGGTTAAGGCTTTTCAAATGACAATTTAATCAGCAAAGATATATCCAGTTTAGAAAAAATGTTTTGATTTCCTATAGAGGATTCATAAATGTAGATTGCATTATATTAATGTACTTGCTTTTGAAAATGTTTCTTCTTTTTTTCAGGCTATGAACTTTGCATATGTTTGAGCCATTTGCCTTTTGGTCTTTGTTGGGGTGCCAGTAGTCATTGTACTGCAGGTTACTACCGGGCAGCAAGGCTTTATGTTTCAGTCTCCAAGCCATGCCTCTATGAAGCTATGCTAGCCCGTTGGGTAGTACCATCCATGGGTATTTTGATTCAACAAGTGGATTGTTAAATTTCAAAATGAGACTGTATCCAGTGGTACATCATATGCGGCGATGTACAATTAATATACAGGCAAGCTATTTGCTATCTTCTGATAGCTCTTGTTGTATATATATCTACATGGCTTGGACATTTTTTTGTAGACTATTTAGTCCAGGGCAGACCGGGTTCTATGGCAGCCGGGTCCTGCGGTAACTTAAAAAGGCGAGATGACCGAAATGCAAATGGTCCAAACATAAGCAAAGTTCATAGGCTGATCAGCCCTAAAATAATCAAAACCCATTAAAAATGTCACATTTTTCAAAATCTATTTCTTTTTGATGTGAACTAGTACTAAACATTATATAGAACAAATCTGTGAAGTTTTATTCAAATTGGATAATCTCTTGTGGGTGCAAATTACCTTTGAAAAAAGCTTAACGCAGCCAAAATCTATACCTGGCCACATAACTCGCGTACAAATCAGCCATAAAATAAGCAGAGTTCAAACGGCGAAAAAAGAAAAACACCAGAAGCAGAAGAATTGAAATTGGTCAATTATCATCCATACTAATCAATCCATTTCGTTCCAGGTGTTAGTTGGACATCTTTGACCCCTATACTTGCTTTTGATTGCGCTTTTTACAATTATAAGTCATGACCTTGAGCTGATATCTGGTCAGTTTTAGTGATCTTTGCCTAGATAATACAACTTCTTGATATTCATTTATTTACTCCGACTAACATGCACCTGTACTACTCATATTTACCACAAAAACATAAACATGTTACAACAGAAAGTTAACGAAAACACCGAAAACTCGGACTGCAAGCACAATTCACAATAAAATAATAATGCAGCACTCCATGTATTGAACAAATTAAAAAACAATAATTATCTTTCCTTTCTTCACTAAATAAATAGATTCGAAAATGTGACAGCTTGTTATTTACATGTATATAGATTGTTGCAAAATTCTGACCGTAAATCTAACAAGAGGCCCAAGAGGCCTGTATCGCTCACCTTGGACAATAGGCATTTCAACTAGAATGCTCTTTATCAACAAGATGGCCACCAAACCATTTATCCGACAGTTTCAAAAATTGCAAATTTGAGATCAGAATACCCAAAAACACATAAATACAATTTCAGCCTCAAAATCCATCAAATAAAAAAATCCAATATGGCCACCAAACATGCTATATTTTGATTGGCCCACAGTGGCCATGTTTTTTGACGGATCAACTTCTCTTGAACAAACTTTAATGGCCCTTAGGCCCTAATCATATCTGCCAAATTTCAGCCCGATCCCTTCAGCGCTTCTGGAGAATAAGTCATTTTCACTACAACTAGGTCAACCAAGATGGCCGCCGAACCATTTGACCAATCAAGTTCCCTTGCCATAAAACATATTTCATGAGGTTTGCATCAATCCCCCATGCTGTTTCGGAGAAGATTTTTAAAGACGTTTCCTAAAATCGGCCTAAATCCAAGATGGCCGCCGGACAAATCGGCCGATCGGGTTCATTTGAACAAACTTAGATCTCTATGCCCTAGGAATGCTTCCTCACAAATATAATTGAAATCGGCCCAGTGGTTCCTGAGAAGTCGTTTAAAGAATTCCCCATTGCTTTACTATGGGCCCATTGCTTTACTATGGGAGCCTTTGGCGGGAAAACAAACCAAGATGGCAGCCAAAGCGTTTATCAGACAGTCTCAAAAGTGACATATTTGAACTCGCCACACTGATAAGCATATATAAAGCAATTTTTGCCATCAAAATACATCAAATACAAAAAAGCCACTATGACCTAGAAATGCTGAATTTTGATTGGTTGATGGTGGCCATGTTTTTTAACGAACAAACTTCCCTTGAACAAACTTGAAAGGCGTTTGGATCCTAAGCATATTTACAAAATTTCAGCTCTATCCCTTCAGCTGTTCGGGAGTTGTTTTTGTGAAAACTAGGTCATCCAAGATGGCTACCAAGCAAATCTGCCAATCAGGTTGCCTTGAACAAACTGAGGTTTGAATCAATTCCTCCAGCGGTTTCAGAGAAGATTTTTTAGTGTTTCTAAAAATCAGCCATTTTGGCCGACGGCCATCTTGGATTTTGACCGATCCACTTCGTTTGAACAAACTTAGATCTCTATGCCCTATGAATGATTCCTCCATAATATAATTGAAATTGGCCCAGTGGTTCTTGAGAAGTTGTTTAAAGAATTCCCCATTGCTTTACTATGGGCCCATTGCTTTACTATTTGAGCCTATGGCAGGAAAACAAACCAAGATGGCAGCCAAACATTGGTTGATGGCGGCCATGTTTTTTAAACTTCCCTTGAACAAACTTGAATGGACCTTGGTCCCTAAGCATATTTACCAAATTTCAGCCCTATCACTTCAGCGGTTCGGGAGAAGTAATTTTCGCGAAAACTAGGTCATCCAAGATGGCCGCCAGGCAAATAGGCCAATCAGGTTGCCTTGAACAAACTTGGGTCTACCGTTGCAATAGATGATGTGTTAGGAGTTTTGAATCAATTCCTCCAGCGGTTTCGGAGAAGATTTTTTAGTGTTTCTAAAAATCGGCTATTTTGGACAACGGCCATCTTGGATTTTGGCCGATCGGCTTCATTTGAACAAACTTGAATCTCTATGCCCTAGGGATGCTTCCTGCCAAATATAATTGAAATCGGCCCAGTGGTTCTTGAGAAGTCGTTTTAAAGGAAAAGTTGACGGATGGACGGATGACGGACGGTCGCCACGACATAAGCTTACTTGGCCTTTCAGGCCAGGTGAGCTAATAAATTTCCGCTAAGAGCAAGATTTGACTTCTTGACAGATATTGCTAAATCATTACAATTTCTAGCATGTAGAAAGCTTGGTTTTGATCTTTCTTCTTCTTTTCGTTCGCTGATCATACCGCCAGTCCTAAGTGACTATCGACATGATCATAAGCGTCAAGTGCGTGGATCCATGGTTTATTAGAGTGCGCCGTGCGGCCTGGAACCTCCGTCTTCAGCACTCGAGGTTTCTGTCAGGGTTACCTCACCCTTACCTCCTTTAGTCACCTCTTACGACACGTAGAGGATACGGAAGGTGTATTCTAAGCCCCACCTACAGGGCTATGATTTTGATCATTCAGAGGAAGAGATTGTCAATTGAAAGGGTCCTTTGAAGGGGTATACTCCCAAAATAGTTGGAATCCCAAAAAATAGTGCCAGTGTGTCCCATGCGACCCAGTGCTGTAACTTAGTGCATGCCCTCATCTACATGCATGTGAAAACTGACCAGGGCGTGCAGATCTTGTCTACTGCTACTTCGTCTGTGTCTGCCAAATAGCACAATAATGTGGCATCCTAATTTTGATGAGGGAACTCAGTTTTAATTATTAGTACTTCCTGATATCTCTCAACCTCAAAATGTTAAAGCTACAGCACCAAAATTGTGCTTGATTATTAAATTATACCAACTAGTTGTATAGGTTTTTGTACAAAAATTCCTACAAAATCTAGTTGTGAGTCCATGGTATCGTCTAATTTTAGCAACTTTTTTCAACTGCATGGGAACCCAAGCCTTTCTGGGGAACCCCAGAATTTATTTAGGGATACACATATTTCAGGGTGTAGTCTCCATGGGATCTCTGAAACAATGGCAGTGACCGCAAATTCATTTGAACATGAATCCGTAAAATTTCTTACCACCTCTCCATATTACCCTATTTCCCATTTCTTTTGTACCATAGTTTTGACGAACTGACCGTAGTGACGTATTTTGGATGTTATTTCCATAGATTCAGATGCAGAGCTTTCATTGAAGATGTGTATCGATAAGCCTTCTTCACATTATTTATTTAAGACTACTAAAGTTAGGGTTAATAATTACATAATGGAATGTGAACTCGCGCTAGAAATACAATTGACAGTCTGTGATACTAAAGCTTTGTTCAGTCAGGTGTGGTGGTACTGGGCTGTGTGTATAGAGTGCTATGGGTTACATATTCTGCATTTGTGGTACTCGCTTTGCTAAGTCTTTGGAAAGACTTGTCAGAGGTTGATCTCTATCTAGTCTTTTTGATGCATTATGTATTATCTCATACATTGGGTTGTTATCAAATTTATAAAACTTATCCACTTGTATGATCACTTTGGCATTTCTGCTGTCCTCTAGAAGTTGCACAGATCTATGGCCATTTCCATTTCAACCATCGGTGCATATCTCATAGCACTTGTGGTAATACGGAGAGCTTCATCTTGTACACTGGAGAGCTTGTTCCAATTGTACATTGACTGCAGTTGTCCAAAGAAATGCACCTTAGTATGATTATGTATTCTATAGGATTTAAATGTAGAGATGAAACATGATAATGTAAACATGAATACTTACCACAGATACCATCATTGACTCTGGATGAGGCTATGTTTTGAGGAATGTGCCCAGCATTGGTACAGTGAAACTTCCCATTATAACATGCAGCTGTGCCTGTATAAATAAAACACGATAGAATGAAACATTTTAATGGTCAAGTCGGACAAACCCGCCTCAGCTAAGACAACAGGAAAAAGCTTGTACGAGCTAAGATCCGGAACATTATACTACTTCTATAGATTTTAAAGTTTAAATTCTAAACCCTATCTTGGGGTGAATTGAAAATCGGCTCTGTTATGAGATACCTAATTATAGCTAGAATATCCAGTCAAGTTTTAACAAGCCCCATTAATCAATAAAGGTGTATTGTTTTAAAATTTAAAGGTGGACCACCCTATGAAATCTAGTAAGGCACTGAATCAAAAACTGGGCTTCATACTTATGTCGACTGACTTTTTATCCATATCCATTTATCTATAGGGGAGTGGCGAGTTTATGGGTCGACCACCCCTCTGAAACCCAGCAGGGTAGTAAACAAAAAATTGGTCTCTATAATGATGTAGCAAGAGGCCTATAGAATCGGGTGGCGAGGCCTACTAAAACCCAGTAGAGCAGTGAATCAAAAATCCTGCTCCATGATAATGTTAAGAGTTACCCATAGAATATCTCTCCCAAGTTTTATCGAGATCCGTTCATTAATAAGAGTAGGGATTTTATAATTTAATGGTTGGGCGCCCTACTAAAACCAGCAGAGCAGTAATAAACAAGAGGTATCAGCAGATACCAAATATCTCACATTTTTAAGTTACCACATGACCCAGCTGCCGCACGACCCGGTCTTCCCTGGACTAAATATCCTGCGAAAAAATAATGTCCAAGCCATGTACATATATATAAAACGAGCTATAAGAATATAGTAAACAGCTTACCTGTATATAAAGTGTACATCACAGGATATGATGGACCACCGTAGTCTCATTTTGAAAATTGACAAGTCACTTGTTGATTCAAAATATCCATGGTACTACCCATCAGGCAAGCATAGCTTCGTAGAAGTATACTTTGGAGATTTAACCATAAAGCCTTTCTGCCCAGTAGTAACCTGCAGTACAATGATTACGGGCACCCCAAGACTAACCAAAAGGCAAATGGTCCAAACATAAGCAAAGTTCAGTCTGAAAAGCTGACAGCTATAGACTGGCACCAGTCTATACTCACCCCATAATGACGCTTGTCACTAAGCGCGCTTGCGCATGCGCACTGGAGCCCAAATAGGAAACAGATTAACTTTTCTAAATTTAAGTGCTGAATATTAAAGGCCAATTCTCAAATCTTACCACACGGTGTGGCTGAGGCCGGGTCGTAGTGATTGAACGGTAAGTATATTTTTATAGTGGTTAATAAAACAACAGACCAACCCACAAGGGGGGTCTGTGGGGGGTTGTTATTACACCACAAAAACATCCATTACCGTTCAATCACTACTTGCTAAACCCGTAAATTTGGTCAGTGCCCCATTTAAACATTAGGTGGGAGGAGATTTGAGAATCAACAAACAAGGATAAAAATCGAACCAATCTTATCCAAATGTTAATAACATAACATAATAGTGCTTTTAACTCAATCACACCGTGATTAACAAATAAGGAAAACTTGAACTTAAAGAAATAAATAAAAAACAAAAGAAGACTCTCACCATTTCTCACAGATGCACAGTCCTAACGAAAATGGTGGAAAATGCTTGGTAAATGGTCTTGGGTTTTTTTAGTTAAAATAGTAATGTTACGAAAGGAGGCTGCTGCACTCTGGTTTTTTAGATAAAAGGATGTTAAAGTGGGTTCAGATTTCCATCCTGCCACCTGCATGACCTCATCCAAAGACGAACCGTCAAGAGCGAAAGAAGTAGCCATACATCTAACGCATGGGCTTTAATCTGGGAGAGATTAATTTCATAACAAAGTGTAATTGTCCCATCTGGCAATCGTAGATTTTGAGACCGGCCTAGATAACTCTTCCACATAGGAAACCCATAAATGGGATGAATCGATTCTTTTAAAATCGGTTCGCTGTTTGTAGGTTCTTAATGCCCTAACAGGACACCAAAATTAATCGGATAGCGAAAAAGACGATAAAGATTTTAAAATGATCGGACTAGCAGGAAAGCGGTTAGACTGAGTTTAGATAAAAAGTCCATTCTGGGATATAAAACCAAACCGTCTCCTGAAACTATAAATCTATCCTTTTCAGCAGAAAGACCATGAATCTCTGAACGCCTTCTAGCAGAGGCAGCAGCAACAAGAAAAAGCAGTTTTGAGAGTTAAAAGCTTAATACTGACAGAAGAAATAGGTTCAAAATGGCGACCTCCCAAAACTTGAAGAACCAAAGCCAAATTCCAGGAGGTAAAGGCTTAGCAATAGGAGGGCGAATATTACCTAGACCTCTAATAAAACTATTAAGAGTCTTAGTATCCTTGACATCAGCATTCAGAAGACAAGGAAGGGAAGACGCCAGAGAAATTCTATATCCCGTGACCGTATTAGCTGACAAATTTAAAGAATCAAACAGATAGGATAAAAAATCTAATACTTGTGGTATAGAAACAGAATTGGGCACGAAACCTTGGTCTGAAAACCACTCATCAAAAAATTTTAAGTCGACCCTTGTAAACTCGACAGGTCGATTCCCTTCTGGCAGAGTCAATAATTTCCTGAGATCTTGAAGAAGCCTTATTCTCGAGGACCTCAGACTCGAGATTCTCCAAATGCAGATTGAAAATTTCTGGATTTGGATGCACACAAAGACCTCTTACTTGAGATAGAAGACCCTGGGATACTGGAAAAAGACGAGGGAAGTCTACCAGAAGACCTAGGAGGTCTATAAACCAAATCCTCTTGGGCCAAAAGGGAGCTATCAGAAGAATCTCGCAATATTGGTCCTTGACCTTCTTCAAGACTAACGGAATCAAATTGTTGGAGGGAAGGTATAGGCGAACATTTTTGTCCAGGACAGAGCATCCACCACCAGGACTTGACTGTCCGGAAAAGGAGACATGTAAGAGGAGATCTGGGCATTCAGAAAGGTCGTGAACAGATCTACTAGAGGACGATCCATAAGACTGAAAAACGCTCTGACAACTGACTTCTTTAACTGCCACTCTGTGTGGGCGAACTTGCTGGGACGTGAGTTGGTCCGCCAGAAAATTTTGACTGCCTGGGACATGGGAGTACACTAGAAAAATCTGCAACTTGCGGCACCACAAGTACCTCCCTGCCTGTTGATATAAGACACCACTGTCGAATTGTCCGACCGAATCGAGACTTTGAGACCTATCACAAGATCTGACCATGAAAGGAGAGCCTTCTTGACAGCCCACAACTCAAGAATATTGATATGGGCTATCAACTCCTCCAGGGACCAAAGGCCAGAAACTGACAGGGAGTCCCAGACTGCTCCCCAACCCTCCTGGGAAGCGTCTGTGAAGATAATCGCCTGAGGGGGAGGACTTAACCAGTGGAACACCCATCAGAAGCAGAGAACGATCCCTCCAAAAATCTAGATGAGGGATTAAATGTTCTCTGATGGGAATCTGATGTTAAATAGAGTGGACTGACTGCTTCCAAAGGGACATTAAATACATTTGGAAGGGTCTTCTCATCAGCGCCGCCCAAGGAATTACTTTTTCTACACTGACCATCAGTCCTATCACTCTTAAAAAGAATCTTACTCTTACCATGGGAGAAGAAGACAGGATTTCCATTGCCACTGATAAAGCCTCTATCCTAGGATCTGAGGAGAAGACTAGACCCCGGGCCAGGTCGAAAGAAACGTCTAGATACGTGTAAGGATATGGGATGGAACTAGGCTTGATTTCATTAGATTTAAAATCCACCCTAGGATGCATGCCAGACTGCAAACCTCTGCAAGAATTCCTGAGAGACTTGAAGAAGACTTACTTTACTTACCAATCGTCTATATAAACATGGAGCTGGATAGAACGACAGTGAAAATTTCTGCCACAGCTGAGACTATGCGAGAAAAAGAAAAGGAGCCGTGGTCAGGCCAAAAGACACGACGCGAAACTGCCAAACTCGATCTTAGTAAGCAAAACTCAGGAATTTACTGAAGGAAGGGTAAATGAGAACATGAAAGAAGGCGTCACTTTGGTCCATGGAAACGACCACATACCCTGATCTAGAATGGAAAAGATCTAGGAGATGGACTCCATCTTGACTTGGGAGTAAGAATCATGAGATTTAATCATGACATACCCCCTTGTTAAATTAAAATTAATGTTTCAAAGTGAATAGAGATCATTTTACTAAGATTTAATGACAGGGTAGAAAAACGTACACTAGGCTGAACGCTCTCATGTATGTATAAATTCCTTAGAATTAACATAATTCACAAAGAAAACCAACATGATAATGACCAAATTGTCAATTGAAAAGACCAGAGGAGACAAGAAAAAAGGAATTAAAAGAGGAAAGAGCCGACACAAAAGAAGGAAGGTCTATAGAAAACTCGTCCTTAAAAGGAAGAGAAAGAGTCTAAGCAATCCACCAGAGAGACAGGGACCAGACATCCGAAGACCCGACTGGACAAAATCTCCTCAGCCCTGACCGACTAGGGAATAGAAGAATAAGAAGGATTAGGAGATGAAGAAGAAAAGAGATGAGAAGAGTCACCAGAGGCCATAGAATCAACAGTTCAAATGGAAGGGCCTCTTGGAATCTAGAAGGTTAGAAAAACGTAAAGAATCAGAAAAGGAAAAGATTGATCAGAAGGAATGTGAACAATTCAACATCCTGACCAGAGGACATGGAAAGAATAGAGAAAAAAGCTGACATGAAAGAACGAACAAGGGACGAATCCCTAAAAGCAGAAAACAATGGAAAAAAACAGACCTTAAACAACAATTAGAAACTCAAGCTCAAAAGAGAGAACGACAGAAACAATCAGATCAAGATGATCAAAAGAGGAAGGAGAAGAAGGAAGAGAGGAATAAAGAAGAATGGAAGATGAAGAGGAAAGAACAGGACCAGAAGATCCCTGGATAGGATAGATAGATGATACAATACGGGAAAAAACCCAGGAGGGAAAAAAGAGACAGAAAGGGAGAGAGAGGAAAGAGACCATGACTAGAAGAAAACTTTAGCAGGAGAAGGAGCAGATGATGAAGGAAGAGACCTATACTTACCTTACTCATTATTATTAAAGACTTAGAACCAATATTATCATGATGTAAAGATGGATGCCATTGAGATTGAAATGCTAACAAAAGGAATGATTGATAGAAAGAGAATGAATCCCGGGAACATCTGGATGTTAAATACACAAAACACTAATACTTGCTTATGATTAAACACTACGGGATGAAAACACAAAACAAAACGCTGAAAAACAGAGGCGATATAAAATCTAAGCAAAAAGACTCACCTAAACCATGACTGTAACAACGCAGAAGAAAAAACTCGGCTTTTATTCCTTCTTCTTTCACCATAATCTTATTTCTCTATTCTCAGCGTTTTCTAGCTCTTGTAATCATTCATCTTAGAGCCATTCTCTTCCCTATAAATCCACTACTGAAACTATTCCTTTCAGCGCCTGTCAGAATTAGACTAAGAATTACGCTAGAAACAGGGATTTTCTTCAAGAAAATAGCTCCCTTTGGATAAAATAAATATGTCAACCTGATGACATAAGAGGAAAAAAGAGCGTGAAAAAAGGCGGAACGGCACGAAGACAACTGGCCATCTAAAGTTGGATGAAATTAAAAACTAATTTTAATTGCGACATCTAGACATGCGTAGAAGACAGACTGACTTATCGACTGCAACAAAAAACCCATCCGGCAACCAGTTGGAAGTCTTTAATTACGTTGAAATGTTTCACTGATAAAAGAATAAATGCTGAATATTTACAATTTCAAGAGTTACTTCAAGACTGGCAATGTCTCGGAATTAATATTTCAGCAATTAAACATTCCGATTTTTAAAAGCACTTACTGAAATAAAACTAACCTGGAATCTCAGTAAGAGCTATCACCGGAAATCCAAAAAAGGAAAACCGAACCGGAAGTTAATCATAAAACACCATGAAACCGGTAATGACCGTATCCCTGGATGTACGAATCCGGAAGTGAAAAAACAGGAAACGGAAATGCGCAAACCGGAAGAAGACAACCGGAAACTGAACCCAGATGTACAGTAAAAAAAACAGAATAAACAAAGGAACCAGAAATACGCAAAACCGGAAGTCAGACCGGATACGGAAAAAAACGGAGGTAGATCCAGAAAACGGACCGACCCGGAAGTACACCTCTAGAAACAGAAGCGGAAGTGTACAGACAGGAATCCAAACCGGAAGCAGAAGCGCTTCTACCGGAAGACGAAAAATAATAGGAGTCCACAGACCACGGATATCCGGCATCACCGGAAGCGCTGCTAAAACCGGAAATGGAACTAGGAACCGGACCTTGAAGACACGGATGTCCTACAAAAACGGAAGACATACCGGAAACGGACGGAATGGAAGTAACATCCGGATCTTGACGACCTGGATTTCCTGTCAAACCGGAAGTCCTACCGGAAACGGACGCCAGAGAAGAAAGAACCGGATTCTGAAGACCTGGATGTCATGCTAAACCGGAAGTTAAAACGGAAAAATGAAGTAAACCCGAGTCCACCACAACCGAACCGGAAGAACTAGCAAGACTAGAAATCAAATTCTTGGCAATGGGCGATCTAGCAAAAACCTTGACGACCAGTACAATCAAAAAAATTGGCATTAGCATAAGAACCAGCCTTATGGACGTCAGCCTCAGCCTCTGCCTTGTGGGTTATGCCCGTCACCCTCAAGTCTTATGTGGGTTTGACCCGGTGCACTACATGAGCCCACCTTCGAGAGCTTAGTCGCTCTAGACTTCTGTTTAGATTTCTTAACCTGCATTGAGGTTAGAGGGATCGGTTTCCCCCATTTGTGGGAACGCCCGCTAGCCTTCGGGCTATCGTCAGAATTTGAAGAAACATCCTGTTTCTTAGCTTCCTTAATAGCAGAAGATATCCTTAGCGGACTCCTAAAAACGAAAAAAGCATAAAAATGAAGCATACCGCTTAGAAAATCGTAAATGAAGACTAGAAACATAAAACGCACTTCTAAAAAGGCGGGAAAGTTCTAATTAGAAATCAAAATCCCTACCGATAAGAAAACAAACTTGCATAGGGATAAATGATAACCGTTATAATGCACTAGAGGTAAATTGATAAGGGCTCTTGGTTAAATGCTAGAGAATTAATATGATGATGATGATCTTCTTCTTCTTCTTTTCGATCGCTGGTATCACACTTGGAGAGCCGTTCTCAAATTGAAATCTGTGGTTTTCTGCAGTTCTTCCGCAGGCCCATACAGCTTTTCAAGAAAGGAGGTTGACAAAGGCCAGATCTCTTCTCTCAGCAGCTGATACGTACTGCAACATTGAAGTATGTGCTCTGTGGTCTGTTCCGCTTCTCCACAAGGACAAGCGGGCGATGTCGTAAGGTGGAACCGCCTGTACATGTGTTGGTTTAGTCTGTTATGTCCAGTTCTGAGACGAAAAATGGTCACTTGCTCTGGCCTCGAGAGATGATGATAGGCATCTTCTGATTGAGGTGTTCTATAGAGTGACTTGATGATAGTCTTCATCTCTGTATGCATAACCATGTTTTCTGTCCGATTCTCTTCTGCACCCACCTTTGCCATCTTGTCTGCTTCCTCATTTCCTTGGACTCCACAGTGTGAGGGGATCCACTGCAATGCTATCCGAAAGCATTTGATGGTTTGTAGAGCTTCTTCAAGTTGTGGCAGCTTACCTTTGGTGATAGCCTCAAGGACGGAGCGGGCATCAGATAAAAAGACAATCTGTGCAATAGGGTCTGCTGTTCTGCTGATGGTATTAGCTGCATGGACCAGTGCTTCGACTTCAGCTCTGTAGTTTGTGCAGTGTTTGCCTGTCGGTATTGCAGCTGACTCATGTTGTCCGTCTGGATACTGTATGTGCAGTCCGGCACCTCCGCTCCTAATTGCATCTTTGGCTGATCCATCTGTGTAGATCCTTATCCATGTCTCCTGAGGGTACATTTCTTCCAGCATGGGTAGGGTCAGGGCCTTCTTGCTCACATCACTGTGTTCATCTTTGGTTGTGAGATGAGGTACTGTGGTGCGAATAGCTATGCTCTCTAGTTTGTTTTCCCAGGGTGGAGGATCAAGGGTGTGGTTTGGGTCTTCTATTTGTGCTGGCAACATTTCTTGGTGTTTCCTTTGAAGTGCTTTTGTCTCTTTCACAAAACTTGATCTTTTAAGTCTTCCTGATGACAGCTGTGCTTGCCTGATCTTCATCGGGTGGTTGTTGAACGATTTGAACTTTGCAGCTTGGATCAGTGCTTTGCATTCCCTTCCTTTACTAAGTGGGGGGATGCCTGCTGTCTGCTCCATTTTTTCTATTGGTGTTGATCTCATTCCACCAGTGATGATGCGCAGTGCCTGGTTTTGTACTCTGTCGAGGTTCTGTTGATGAGATTTAGCTGCTGTCATCCATGAGCTGGATCCATACTCAAGGTGTGGTCGTACGGCACCTAGGTAGATGGTCTTGAGGATCCTTTCATTGGCACCCCACTTTGTTCCCGCCAGCTTCCTCATGATGTTTAGCTTTCTTCTGGCCTTTGCCTCTGCGTTCCGGATGTGCTCCTTCCATGTTAATCTTCTGTCATAGGTGACTCCCAGGTATGTCTGCTGGTCCTCGTACTCGAGTGGAGTACCGCCCAGTGTCAGATTGCCAACCTTGGTTTTGGTGGACAGTGAGAATAGCATGGCTGATGATTTTTCTTTGTTGATGGTAATACACCAGCGATTGGCCCAAGCTGTAATTCTGTCCAAGGCGAGCTGCATTCTGTACGTGGCAGTCGTTGTGTACTCCTCGGTGCACCAGAGGACGAGGTCATCGGCATAGAGGGCTGCTTGGATCCCATTGGGCAACTCTGCTACAATATCATTAATGAAGAGTATGAACAGAGTTGGTGATAATACTCCTCCTTGTGGTACCCCTTGTCTCAGCAATACATTCTGTCCAGATTGTCCATCCACCAGCACCCTAGCTCTGCGATTGTGTAGGTATGACTTGGTCCATCGGAACATGTTGCCACCGATGCCTGTGCGCCAGAGCTTCACGAGGAGGCCATCCTTCCACACCTTGTCAAATGCCTTCTGCAGATCAATAAAGGCAGCTAGCATCACCTTCTTGGCTTGAAAAGTGTTCTCTATGACCTGTGCAAGATGTGTTGTTTGATCTTCTGTGCTCCTGTATCGTCTGAAGCCAGCCTGCTCTGAAACTATAGTATTCTCCGACTCCAGGTACCACTGCAACCGCTGGTTGACGATGCGCTCCATCGTCTTGCATATGCAGCTTGTAAGACTGATAGGACGGTAGCTCAGCACTTTCGTCTTGTTCTTCCCTTTTTTCAGAATAGGAGTCATTCTGGCTTCCTTCCAGCACTGAGGAACCTCTTCATTGGTCCAACTGAGATTAAAGATATCTAGCAACTTGCGGAGAGACGCATTACCAAGGTGTTGGATCATTTCATTCGTAATGCCATCTGGCCCGGGAGATTTCTTCTTCTTCAATTGGCGGATAGACTTCTTCAGTTCTGCTAAACTAATGTCAACTTTCATTGCATCGTGAGTGTTGGTGTCTGTTCTTTCCTTTTGCTCTTTTCTAACCTCTTTTTGATGCATTCATGGTATAGAAATGTTGCTTTCTTTTGCATATGCCTTAGCAAAGGCATCTGCAGCCATCTTTCCTGACAGTGTTTGTCCATCTTCTTCAAGAGTAATCTTCTCTCCCCCGACACCCTCATCATTCAGTGCTTTAGTCAGTCTCCATAGCTTTGTGGTGTCTCTCTAAATTAAACCCTGCCATCTTTTCCCTCCAGCTTCATCTTTTGGCCTCCAGCTTGGTCTTTAGATACCTGGCTTTAGTTTGTTGTAGTGTGAAGTGGTTTTCATGACAGGGATTACCCTCTGCATCTTCTCTGGCCTTGTCTAGTTTATCATGTGCTGCTTGCAGTTCTGTTGTCCAGTAGGGGCGGTAGTTTTTCCTGAACCCTCGAGGAATCGCTTCGTTGGCAGCCTTGAGGATACTTGAATTAAATTCCTTGACCGCATTGTTGATGTTTCTCCCTTCTACTGCTATATTTTGGGTAATCTCATTGGAACGAATGTTGAACAGACTCCAATTTGCCTTTTTGTAGTTCCACCTTGTATGTTGAGGTGAACGTGTTGAAATACTTCCAGAAAGAGAGAGGAGGACTGGGCAGTGGTCGCTTCCTCCTAACTGCGATCCGACCACTCTAGTCCGGCGTTGTTGTCGAGTGCCACCGGCGCGAGTAGAAGGTAGGCTGATCTGTGGGATTATTGACAAGTAAAAGGTGCTTTTCATCTTGCCATGCTTCAATGTCTTCTCCTCATTTATCAAGTGTTCTGTATCCCCAGCTCTGAGACTGGCTATTAAAGTCTCCCGCAATGAGGAAGTGGCAGTCCGGGACCTGGATTGTGTCAAGTGAGAGATTCTTGTCATTAGGGCAGTAATAACTGACAATGTCAATCACAGAGTTGCTTGATATTGATCTTGATATGTTCTGCCTCTTCCCTAAAGGTTTTGATCTGGCTGGCGTTCACGCTGTTTCGGACCAAGGTGATCACCCCGCCTTTCTTTCTTCCTCTTCGATCACACCGGAAAATCTGGTAACCTCCGATCTTAAATGGTTTTCCTTCTTGCAGGTGTGTCTCTTGGATGCAGCAGATATCAATGTTTGTTTTCGTACAGGAACTGTTCGAGCTCTGATTTCTTGTTGGTAACCCCTTCTGCGTTCCAGTGCATGATGTTGACACTGGGGTTCTCTTTGGGTTTGGTCTTCTTTTTCGTTTGGCCAGTAGCTCTCCATCCTCGTCCCCTGGCTCCACAAGACGAGTTGATGGGACCTCCAGTAGCTGAGGGTGGGCTCCTTCGAGGCGTGGAGCCCGGCACTGCACCTGCCTGGCGGATCCTCACAGGGTGAGCACCATTTCGTTTGATTCGATCCCCAAGTGTCATTCATTTGCGTTGTGCATAATCCTCTGGTTAGCCCCTCCAAATGTCTGGATTGACACCCAGTGGGTTACACCCCTGCGCCACATTGAGGCTGAGCATATAGTCTTAAACAGGGGATGATGATGATATAGGCATAGTAATTAAGTTACCACGAAACGAGAACTCACTATTTTTTCTTTTAACTGAAAGTGATTAAGGGTTCACTGGAGTAATAGAGTGTTTTATATGATGATGACTTAGGCATGTTAAAGTTGTTACCACGAAAACCGATAACATCTATATACATAGTTATAAAGTTCAATATAACCACGAAATAGTTCCAAAAACATAATTTTGGGAGGAGAGACTTCATAATAGGCATATCTTGGCGTGAGGAATTCCTTCAAGTGTAAGCTGACACAGCGCAAAGCACAAAAAACTTTGCAGAATAATTGAAACGTGAATCTGTTTCCTACTTGGGCTCCAGTGCGCATGCGCAAGCGCGATTAGTGACAAGCGTCACTATGGGGTGAGTATAGGCTGGTGCCAGTCTATAGCTGTCAGTATGCTGGAGATGGACTTAACCAATAGCCTGGTTGAGGGTCCATATTAATAGGAATAGGCATGGGGAGGTGTGTATGCAGGCATAAAAATCTTATTCTGGTAGCTAAATGCAGATAGTTGATTTAGCAAGTAGTGATTGAACGGTAATGGATGTTTTTGTGGTGTAATAACAACAACCAATTTTCAGAAATCTTGTTGCATGATCGATTCAGATTAACATAATTCTCTCTATTGTATTATTAGTACATTTTAGGAAATCCTGCACAATTTTAGCTCGCAAATCTCAATATTTTTTTTAGATATGGACGCTAGAACAGCAAGGGGGGGGGGGTCCACCACATGTGAAGCAATTGTCATTTTGTAGCAATTTTAGGCTCCACAAATTCTTAACCGGACATCCAAGTCCTAATAAAACTTTCAGTACTTGGTCACATATAGGTACCCTCTTGAAATATGCAGGGCATAATAATTTTTCTGCTCATGTTGGTAACTTAGGTAACATTAACAAGAGGCCCAAGGTGCCTGTGTCACTCACCTCGAGCACTGTACATTTTTGTCAAAATTGTAGGTGGGTGGTTTAGGAGTAGTTTTTTAAATGAGTTTGTGGACATCTTTGCAAGTCCAATATAGCCACCAAACACACTACATTTTGATTGGTCCATCTCTGCCATGTTTCTGACTAAGCGCTTTCCCTTGAACAAACTTTAATGGCATTCAGTGCCTAATCATATCACCCAAATTTCGGCCCAAATCTGCTTAGTGGTTCTGGAGTTTTTTTGGCAAAAAATAGGTTATCCAAGATGGCCACCAAACCATTTGGCCAATCAAGTTCCCGTGAACAAACTTGGTGCAGCTCTTGTCCTAGATGATATGTCATGTGTTTTGAATTGATCCTCCAAATCGTTTTGGAGATCTTTAAAGACATTTCTAAAAATCAACCAAAATCCAAGAGGTCGCGAAAATACATTTTAAATTTCCCATTGCTTGAGTATGGGAAATTTTGGCGGGTAAATGATCCAAGATGGCCGCTAGACCGTTTATCCGACAGTCTCGAAAATGGCAAATTTGAAATCACAATACGCACAAACATACATAAAACCAATTTCTGCCTCAAAATCAATCAAATAAAAAAAATATAATATGGCCGACAAACATGCTATATATTGAGAGGTCCATAACGGCCAGTTTTTTTGACGGATCAACTTCTCTTGAACAAACTTTAATGGCCCTTAGTCCCTAATCATATACCACAAATTTTCACCTAATCGCTTCAGTGGTTCTGGGGAAGAAGTTGTTTTTGCGAAAAGGTCATCCAAAATGGCCGCTGAACCAGTTGGTCAATCAAGTTCCCTTGAACAAACTTGAGTGAGGTCTTGCCCTAGATCATATTACATGAGGTCTGAATTGATCTCTCAAACGGTTCGGGAGATTTTTTAAGACATTTCTAAAAATTGGTCGAAATCCAAGATGGTCACCAGCCAAATTGCCCGATCGGGTTCGTTTGAACAAAATGAAATATCTATGCCATAAGGATGCTTCCTGCCAAATATAATTCAAATCGGCCCAGTAGTTCTTGAGAAGACATTTTAAATTTCCCATTGCTTTAGTATGGGAGCTTTTGGCTGGAAAATGATCCAAGATGGCCACCAAACCATTTATCCGACAGTTTCGAAAATTGCAAATAGGAGATCAGAATACCCAAAAACCTATATAAAACCAATTTCGGCCTTAAAATCTGTCAAATAAAAAGATTCAATATGGCTGCCAAACATGCTATATTTTGATTGGCCCACGGCGGCCATGTTTTTTGACGGATCAACTTCTCTTGAACAAAGTTTACTGGCCTTTAGTCCCTAATATCTGGCAAATTTTGGCCTGATCACTTCAGCGGTTCTGGAGAAGTTATTTTCGCTAAAACTAGGTCAACCAAGATGGCCACCAAACTATTTGAACAATTAAGTTCCCTTGAACAAACTTGGTTGAGCTCTTGCCCTAGATCATATTTCATGAGGTTTCCTTCAATCCCTTCAGCAGTTTCAGAGAAGATTTTTAAAGACGTTTCTAAAAATCGGCCAAAATCCAAGATGCCCATTGGCCTAATTGGCTTCATTTGATCTAACTTGGATCCCTATGCCCTAAGGATGCTTCCTGCCAAATATAATTGAAATTGGCCCAGCGGTTCTTGAGAAGTCGTTTAAAGGAAAAGTTGACGGACGGACGGACAACGGATAGTCGACACAACATAAGTTCGCTTGGCCTTTCAGGCCAGGTGAGCTAAAAATGAAAATTTATTCAAAGTGACACATTTTCAGACCCACTTGTGATTACAATTATGTTAAAACTATTATGTATGTATGTATGCAAATTTCTATAGCGCCGATTCCGGACTAAACCGCTCAAAGGCGCTTTACAAAATTTTTAAATATGCTCTTGTGAAAAGGTGAGTTTTTAACATAGATTTAAATGGCTCAATTTTTGTTACAATTTTGAATGTCAGATGGTAGATTGTTCCAAAATTTTTGTCCTGCTCTCGAGAAGGCGCGTTCACACATGGTTAAATTCGAACGTGGTACGACACATAGTAATTGTGAATTTGATCGAAGGGACCTTGCTGATGTTCTTTGTACGATCAGTGAATTTAGGTAAGGTGGTGCAAGATCATGAAGGCATTTGAACACTAAGAGTCCGACCTTATAGCTGATCCGTTCTCTAACTGGCAGCCAGTGTAGTTCGTGGAGAACAGGCGTGATGTGTTCATGCATTCTCGTGCGGGTGATCAACCGAGCTGCTGTGTTCTGGGCTCTCTGCAGACGCTCCAACTGGGCTGATGTTATGCCAGTCAGTAATGCATTGCCATAGTCCAACCGGGATGTTATGGTGGCATGACCAAGTGTTTTGACTGCGTCGGTGTCAAGCAGATTTCAAATTTTGCTGATTTTGCAAGTATTAGAGTTACAAACGCAATACTTGATTGATCAATTACATATATATTTGTTAGTTTATACACAAAAGAAAAAATATATGATTCTTAACACTTTTGAAATATAGGCCCATGAAATTGGCCCAACCTGAAAATGATCCCACATTCAACTGTCAGGATGACCATGTGGGATAGGTGGAAGAAAATTGTGCTTTACAGACAATAAAGAATTCGGTGTGCTCTACAACATGTGCTCTGACAAGTGTCAGTCACAGCAATCTGAACAAATAATATTGTTATCCCCACATTAAAAAAAAATGTTATGGATATTGTAATCTCCCCCATCTGTCTGTCCATCCGTCTGTCTGTCTGTCTGTCACACTATCCCCTCCCAAACCTCTGGGTGGAATTCAACAAAATTTGGTATGTGGCCTGCGACGCAGCATCTATCTTTGGTGCCATACCATGGGGTTCAATGGAGCAGGGTCAATATGTTAAATATCCTAAAATCTGTCAGCCATTCAATTACCAATTGGATGGAATTCAACCGATGGGGTGCATCCAAAAGAGTCTCATAAGAATTTGCCAGTGTATCAGTATATACAACATGTGAAAGCTGGTCCGCTAAATCAAGACTCTTGTCTTGGCGCGGTGGTCCAGTGGAAAGATGTCTGGTTGCTGATGCTATGCGGAGTTGCAGGATGGCGGTTCGTTCTCCAACCGGAGAAATGATGATAAACAAAGTAAATTAATGTGTGCACTCCGGAGGCAGGGTTAGCACAGAAATTGAAGTCATCGCGTTGCCAGTGCGTTAAAAGCAAAAACTACTACTGCCCACTGGTATATCCAGAGATATATGGAGATCAGGTGAGGGCACAGCATACACACCAGATGTGGTGCATCCACAAATAGTCTCATATGAATTCTCCAGTGTTTCAGTATATGCGACATGTGAAAAATGGTCTGCTAAATCAAGATTCTTGTCTTGGCGCGGTGGTCCAGTGGAAAGATGTCTGGTTTGCTGATGCTATGCGGAGTTGCAGGATGGCAGTTCGATCCCCGACAGGGGAAATGATGATCAACAAAGTAAACTAATGGGTGCACTCTGTAGGCGGGGTTAGCACAGACATTAAAGTCATCGAGTTGCTAGTGCGTTAAAAGCAAAAACTACTACTGCCAGTGCCAAGATGGAGACCAGGTGAGGGCACAACATACACACCAGATGGGGTGCATCCAAAAGATAGTCTCATAAGAATTCGCCAGTGTATCAGTATATACGACATGTGAAAGCTGGTCCGCTAAATCAAGATTCTTGTCTTGGCACGGTGGTCCAGTGGAAAGATGTCTGGTTGCTGATGCTATGCGGAGTTGCAGGATGGCGTTTCGATCCCCGACCGGGGAAATGATGATAAACAAAGTAAACTAACGGGTGCACACCATAGGCAGGGTTAGCACAGAAATTTACTTCATCACATTGCAAGTGCGCTAAAAGCAAACACTACTACTGCCAGTGTCGTGATGGAGACCAGGTGAGGGCACAGCATATACACCAGATGGGGTGCATCTGAAAGATAGTCTCATATGAATTCGCCAGTGTATCAGTATATCCGACATGTGAAAGCTGGTCCGCTAAATCAAGATTCTTGTCTTGGCGCAGTGGTCCAGTGGAAAGATGTCTGGTTGCTGATGCTATGCGGAGTTGCAGGATGGCGGTTCGATCCCCGACTGGGGAAATGATGATCAACAAAGTAAACTAATGGGTGCACTCTGTAGGCGGGGTTAGCACAGACATTAAAGTCATCGAGTTGCTAGTGCGTTAAAAGCAAAAACTACTACTGCCAGTGCCAAGATGGAGACCAGGTGAGGGCACAACATACACACCAGATGGGGTGCATCCAAAAGATAGTCTCATAAGAATTCGCCAGTGTATCAGTATATACGACATGTGAAAGCTTGTCCGCTAAATCAAGATTCTTGTCTTGGCACGGTAGTCCAGTGGAAAGATGTCTGGTTGCTGATGCCATGCGGAGTTGCAGGATGGCGGTTCGATCCCCGAGAGGGGAAATGATGATCAACAAAGTAAACTAATGGGTGCACTCCGTAGGTGGGGTTAGCACAGAAATTAAAGTCATCGAGTTGCTAGTGCGTTAAAAGCTTGAGAAGTCGTTTAAAGAATTCCCCATTGCTTTACTATGGGAGCCTATGGCGGGAAAACAAACCAAGATGGCAGCCAAACCGTTTATCCGATAGTCTCGAAAGTGGCATATTTGAACTCGCCACACTGATAAACATATACACATCAAAAAAAGTAAGTTCCCCCCTAAATATGGGCTAATATTTTCCAAACTATACAACCGAGTGTAATGAAATTTTTCACAGATCATCAATATGACTATAAGAACAATCTCTGCAAATGATTACAGTGTATGACGTGTTACGCCTGCATAAGCATGCATTGAATGAAAATTTGCCCAATTTAAAAAATTTGAATACAGATTTTATTCAAAAACAAGAAAATCCGGAGAGTTACTGACGACACCGTCCTCGGCGACCTCCATCAGCTGCTACATGAAGAGTGGGTGGCGATCCCACAACAGAGGATCACCCGTCTCATCAACAGCATGAGAGCACGGTGTCGCAACGTGATAGCGAATAATGGTGGATACACGCGTTATTAACTGTGGTCAAGTCATTAGTTGTATCTTTGTTGAGATTTAACAGATTTGAAATTTTCTAATGAAATCTTTATTATGCTTTACCCGATATGAAATTAATGTATAGTGAATATTGTTACCCGCAAGATCTGTATCTTGCACTCTAGCTGTTGTTATGATTTTCTTGTTTTTGAATAAAATCTGTATTCAAATTTTTTAAATTGGGCAAATTTTCATTCAATGCATGCTTATGCAGGCGTAACACGTCATACACTGTAATCATTTGCAGAGATTGTTCTTATAGTCATATTGATGATCTGTGAAAAATTTCATTACACTCGGTTGTATAGTTTGGAAAATATTAGCCCATATTTAGGGGGGAACTTACTTTTTTTGATGTGTATATATAAAGCAATTTTCGCCATCAAAATACATCAAATACAAAAAAGCCAATATGACCAACAAACGCTAAATTTTGATTGGTTGATGTTTTTTAACGTACAAACTTCCCTTGAACAAACTTTAATGGACCTTGGTCCCTAAGCATATTTACAAAATTTCAGACCTATCCCTTCAAGTAGTTTTCGCGAAAACTAGGTTATCCAAGATGGCTGCCAGGCAAATAGACCAATCAGGTTGCCATGAACAAACTTTGGTCTACCGTTGCAATAGATGATGTTATGAGTTTTGAATCAATTCCTCCAGCGGTTTCAGAGAAGATTTTTAAAGGGTTTCTAAAAATCGGCTATTTTGGCCGGCGGCCACCTTGGATTTTGGCCGATCGGCTTCATTTGAACAAACTTGAATCTCTATGCCCTAGGGATGCTTCCTGCCAAATATAATTGAAATCGACCCAGTGGTTCTTGAGAAGTCGTTTTAAAGGAAAAGTTGATGGACGGACGGATGACGGACGGTCGCCACAACATAAGCTCACTTGGCCTTTCAGGCCAGGTGAGCTAAAAACCTTAACCATAGGATTAACATTAAGCTGGACACAAAAATTAGTCAAAGTTATATCTTGAAAAAAATAAAGAAAAATTTCAGAAATCGATATAGTTTTGATGTAAACTAGTCCTAAGCATCGTATAGAACACATCTGTGAATTTTCTTTTTAAAATCAGATGAACCTTTAGGGGTGCAAATGTTATTTTAAAAATCCTTAACCAGAGCGGACGCACTTCGTGAAAATGCGAGATAAAAAGTCCAACGAGCCGCTAATGGCAATGCCTCACAAATTAGACAGGTCATTTGTTCAATATGTAGAACATAGCCAGAAAGGAAGATTCAGCTAGCAATCTACTAGCTAAAACAACGAGAAAACGATTGTTTTCTCTGTTTAGTTGATAAATTAAGATGTGAGAGAGTATGTTTGATCTCCAGCCAGAACAATCTAACAAAGCGTATACTTACAATTGCAACAAACTATTAATTTTTTAATAACTCATGGAGCCATAGGCTTAACTAGCCTTAATTATAACTCAACCTTGCTAAAGACAAAAGTCATGTGATAGCTATCAGCCAATGAGGTTGTCATTGGGCTTAATGACTTTTTGTGAATGCTGGATAATGTGATAACCCTCTTCTTGCCACATATTGAAATATAGCATTCAAGCGAATTACTATGGATCTCAACATCAGAGAGAGTATGGAGATACCTGAATGAGCCGTCAGTCAATCAATACCACAATAGCCAGCATAGATTCATCCTACTGTATCCCTTCGGAGAAGGAAAAGAGCTATAATAATGCAAGGAGGGAGGTTGTAATGTAGTAACTACATATGATGGACCACCAGTCTCATTTTGAAATTTGACAATTCACTTGTCGAATCAAAATACCTATGGCTCTATCCAACGGCCAAGTATAGCTTCGTAGAAGCATAGCTTGGAGACTGCACCATAAAGGTTTGCTGCCCAGTAGTAACCTGCAGTACAATGACTACTGGCACAAAAACTGACCAAAACAAAAGGCAAATTGTCCAAACATAAGTAACGTTAATAGCCTGAAAAAGGAAACAAATTTTCAAAAGCCAGTACATTAATATGATGCAGGCTACAATTTAAGAAGCCTATATAGCAAATCAAATTTTTTTAATCTAAACTAGATATGGCCAGGTGAGCTAATAATTAGAAAATAAACTATTGAACGCAACATGCTCAGCTAATTTACTATTTACCAAATGTACCGGTTGAATGATACGAGTTAGCAATTCATTTATGACATATTGAGTGTCAATGTTTACATGATGTAACAATGCTGATGCAAATGACATCATAAACCATGGTAACGCAAAATTCTTATGACGTAACAAATAGTCTTGGGAGCCCAATAACACTTTTTCTTGGACGGTCACATGGTAGAAATACAGCCATTTCATGGCTAATATATACAGGCATATAATAATAAACTTAATACGGCTTCAGCATCTCGTCCAATACTAATTTCTAAACTCAATGTGGACTCGTACAATAAATATCCACATTGTACTCTGACATGTTAAATAACCTAATATTATTTTCCTTCATTACCAGACCATTGAGGTGCCCAATAGAAGCCTCTAAAGGTATACAATTTTAACAAGAGGCCCAAGGGCCTGTATCGCTCACCTACAATTATTGGCCACTGGCGCAACCGAACAAAACGAGATGAACACTGAAAAAATTTACCAATCAAATTTGTGACGAAGGTTTAACCTAAAGTTTTACTAGTATTGGCCTAGTGGTTAATAAGTTCTTTCTATGATTTTCTCAGAAATTTGCAGAAAATACCAGATGTTAACCAAACAAGCTAAATTTTGATTGATTCTCCATGGAACACACTCTAATGGCCTTTAGTCCTGAATCATATCTCCCAAATTTGGCCCGACCCGTCTAGCGGTTCTGGAGAATTAGTTTTCACAAAAACTAGGTCATCCAAGATGCCCGCCTAACTATTTGGCCAATCAAGTTCCCTTGAACAAAACTTGGTTACGCGGTTGCTCCAGATGATGTGTCACAAGTTTTTAATCAATCCCTCATGTGGTTTCGGAGAATATTTTTAGACGTTTCTAAAAATCGGCCAAAATCCAAGATGGCTGCCAAAATCAGCCGATCGACTTCCTTTAAACAAACTTGGATCCCTATCCCCTAAGGATGATTGCTGCCAAATATACTTGGTGGGCCAAGTAGTTCTCCAGAGAACATTAAATATTTCCCATTGCTTTAGCATAGGAGTTTTTGGCAGGAAAAAAACCCAAAATGGCCGCCAAACCGTTTATCCGACGGTTTTGAAAATTACAAATTTGAGATCAGATGACCAAAACCTATATAAAACCAATTTCGGCTTCAGAATCCATCAAATAAAAATATTAAATATGGCCACCAAACACGCTACATTTTGATTGGTCCACAGCGGCAATGTTTTCTGATGGATCAACTTCCCTTGAACAAAGTTTAATGGCCCTTAAGCCCTACTCATATCTGCCAAATTTCAGGCCCACCCATTCAGAGGTTATGGATAAGTCGATTTCGTGAAAACTGTCATCCAAGATGACCGCCGAACCATTTGGGCAATCAAGTTCTTTTGAACAAACTTGGCTTACCTCTTGCCCTAGATGATGTGTCATGAGTTTTGAATGGATTCGCCAAGCGGTTTCGAAGATTTTTAGACATTTCTAAAAATTGGCTGAAATCCAAGATGGCTGCCGACCAAATTGGCCGATCCACTTCATGGACTTGGATCCCTATGCCCTAAGGATGCTTCCTGCCAAATATAATTGAAATCGGCCTAGTGGTTCTTGAGAAGTTGTTTAAAGGAAAAGTTGCCGGACGACAGACGGACGGTCGCCATGGCATAGGGCTCACTTGGCCTTTCAGGCCAGGTGAGCTAATAAAATTGAAATCTTGAACATATTTGATGGTTACAAAAGGTATGGGTCTAGAGTCAGTTGATGCCAGTTTGATAAAACAATGTTTCTTTCAATCATACATAATTAACTGCTACATGTTCAGAACTATAAACACTGCTTGAGATTCAATAACGTTCTGTCTGCTGTTTTCAAGGTTCTCCAACATATTGTCCCGAGCTAGTGTTCAGATGGATTGTGAATATTTAAACATGATTTCAAATAAATTCTAAAGATTGTATTATTTGCTAATGGTTGTGATATGTGCTTTGTATGAGCACGTTTAGTAAATGTTAGTCACATATATTTTCATATTTTGCCACATTCACAATCAACTGTGGTGTGACCAGGCCTTTACCTGGTTCATCCGAGCCATCTGGGCAGTCACAATAATCATCATTCACATATTCATATGGAATCCGTGCCGAGACATCCAGGCAAAAGAAGTCAGGCTTAGATGAATCATAATGTTGAGCCACTGAAACAAACAAGAATATCATAGTTTATGGAAAAGGGGATAGAAATTTAGTTTAAGTTATGTGTGCAAATATGGCAACAAGTTGCACTTGATTTGAAATGCCTATTGACTAAAAGGTACATGACCTCTTATAAAATGCTAAATAATATGTCGTGGCATGACGTGTGTGTGTGTGTGTGTGTGTGTGCGTGAGTGCATGCGTGTGTGTTATTCTGCATGTGAATATATCACTGCACTGTGACATCGCATTCCCAAGTTTCATAATAGGAATAAATCCTGAAGATTGGTAATGGGTACTTATGATAAATTATGTTATGGCCAATCCATTTGAATTGTTCTGCGATCTATTAGTTTAAGAAAATGGTCTGTAAAATGATCCGTACATTCTCACTTATCGGAAAAGCAAAAGATGGCCAGAATTTTGCCGAGGCAATTTATTTATGTTAAAAGTCCTAAGCATCATATAGAACAAATCTGTGAAGGTTTATTCATCTCGGATAACCTCTTGAGGGTGCAAGTCATTTAAAAAAAACTTAACTAAAACATAATGAGTATAAGCATGGTATAGAACACATCTGTGAAGGATTTTTTAAAATCTGATAACCCCCTGTGGGTACAAATGTCATTTTTAAAAACTTTACCATAGGAATAACATTAACCAGGACAGAACAGTTATTCAAAGTTAAAACTTGATAAAAATAAAGAAGAATTTCAAAAATCAATATAGTTTTGATGTAAACTTGTCATCGTATAGAACCACAGCTGTGAAGTTTTTTTTAATCTGATAACCTCTTGTGGGCGGTGCAAATGTAATTTTAAAAAAGCTTAACCAAAAATAATGAGTAAAATCAGGCCTAAAATAATCAAAGTTCAAAGACCAAAAAAAAAAGGAAAAAATTTGAAATTCAAATTCTTTTTCATATGGACTAGTCCTAAGCATTGTATAGAACACATCTGTGAAGGATTTTTAAAATCTGATAACCACTTGTGGGTGCAAATTTTATTTTAATCAAAAGATACCAAATATCTTACATTTTTAAAGCTACTGGTTCCGGCACATTAGATACAAAAATAATACATAAATCTCTATCCATATAATGTCATATTTCGTATATTTCTATGTATTGAAACCATCTATGGCAGTACTGCATCTGGTGCTTATCCGTAATGGGATCGTATTATGTTCTCATTTTAATTTCATTCCCGATAGTAAAATTTGACTGAGAACCTGAGGTCGCAGGGTTTTCCAGACCCACAATGCATTGTGAAATGAATAATATGTCATCACGTATCACATGACTTCAATGCGAATATCAAAGAAAACAAACAGGGGAACATGGCGGAAACATAAACTATAAAGTCTACCGAACAAATAGATTTTTACAAAGGGAAAGACAAAATTGCGACAGTTATAGGGAAATCGACATGTTAGACTGTACACCATTAATATAGCCGCAGTAATAACACGTTGATATGAGTAGAAATCATCGGTAAAGTGGTCTAGTCACACGTTTCATTAGAAGACATCTTAGGCTACTTACTGGACATGTACTGAATAGCCTATGCTGTATACATAGCCTTCATTCCAAGTACGCTCGCTGCTGTAAATTGATACGCTGTCTAGGTATTGAGGTAAGTCATTCATAGCTAGCCCATTTGTCGATTTATTAGCCCTTACTCGGCAGATACTTGCATGGTGATTGCGTATAGGCCTTATGCTCCACAATGTTGGTCTGATGGCATTAGTCTTAGACTTATGGCAATTTCTGCCAGTGTATGTTTATAAAAACTGTATTCAGTTCTATTTTCTATGAAAACTGGTATAGTTTAACCCTTTAATGTTAATATTTGGTCAAAAGCTTTCAATTAATGTCTCAGAAAATTGTACACTGACACGCCAAGAGGATTTTTGAAAATATAACATTGGAATGCTGGCTAGATTATCAAGCCAGTGATTCCAGTGGTAAATTTTCAAAAATTGTCTTGGTCTGCAAATGTACATTTCCCACTTCGACAGAGACTGTTTTAGAAGAGTTAGCCATTAACCCTTTCGAGGTCAAATCCCTGATAAAATAAATTTGTACTTTATAAAATAAAGCATACTCTGTCATGTTGTCTTTTAAATATTTTGAGATTATTATATTATGACTGGAAGCCAAGAATCACTGGTCCCCTTCGAGGTCTCGACCTCACCCTCTCGCAGCTACGGGTATGATTGCTATGCAACTGCTACCCCATTACCACTACTACTGTGACATTTTTGTTGCAAAAGCTCTTTGTTCTGTCTCCTGGGACCTTTCTATTCTCATCATCTACCCATTCAAGTAATGTTACCTCCAAAATGAAGACAACATTGAGAGAATTCAGATTTCAAAAAGGAATTTCCTGCATGAGGGTGTCGTGTGCACTACATGTCTATTTATTTATCCCTGTGCATCTAAAGATAATCTCAGAATCTAGCAACTAAGGTTTAGAAGTATACATGGACTAATAATAATCACAGAATCAGACAGTTGAGGGTTAAAACATAATAACTTGGATAGCTGAGGGTTAGAACATAATAACTTGGATAGCTGGTTGTTAGAACATAATAACTTGGACAGCTGGGTGTTAGAACATAATAACTTGGATAGCTGGTTGTTAGAACATAATAACTTGGACAGCTGGGTGTTAGAACATAATAACTTGGATAGCTGGTTGTTAGAACATAATAACTTGGCTAGCTGGGTGTTAGAATATAATAACTTGGATAGCTGGGTGTTAGAACATAATAACTTGGATAGCTGGGTGTTAGAACGTAATAACTTAGATAACTTGGTGTTAGAACGTAATAACTTGGATAGCTGGTTGTTAGTACATAATAACTTGGATAGCTGGTTGTTAGAACATAATAACTTGGCTAGCTGGGTGTTAGAATATAATAACTTGGATAGCTGGGTGTTAGAACATAATAACTTGGATAGCTGGGTGTTAGAACGTAATAACTTAGATAACTTGGTGTTAGAACGTAATAACTTGGATAGCTGGTTGTTAGAACATAATAACTTGGATAGCTGGGTGCTAGAACATAATAACTTGGATAGCTGGGGGTTAGAACATAACTTGGATAGCAGGGTGTTAGAACATAACAACTTGGATAGCTGGGTGTTAGAACATAATAACTTGAATAGCTGGGTGTTAGAACATAATAACTTGGACAGCTGGGGAGCTGAAATGTGTTTTGGTTACTTATTTAACCCTTTAACCGTCAAATTTGTTCAAGAAAGTTTCAATCTTCTCATAGAAAATGTCCATTTGCAGACCAAGATGACTATTTTTTAAAATTGACCCCTGGAATGACTGGCTCGGTTATCGAGTCAGTCATTCTAGTGGTAAATTTTCAAAAATAGTCTTCTTGGTCTGCAAATGGACAGTTCTCAAGACCACTACAGAAGCCATTTTTGGCTGATATGATTGTTAAATGGTTAAACCTAGATAGCGCCATTCCTGTCAAAAAATCTTTAAAACAATGTTTTTGTTTGCCAATGAACATTTCACATGATGAGTGCAAGTAATTTTTGGCCACTGACACTGTTACTGTACTTATTTTTAAATAATTATTACCGGTACCTATATTTTATGTGTATTAGGCCAACTAAAATAATATATAATATATGATTCATATACATCCAAGTAGGCAGTAGGTATGGAATTATTATTTTTTGTGGGTGGTGTTGCGGTTTCTTTTACCATGTTTTTGCTGTTCAAATATTGTCAAATTTTAAGGTTGAAACTGTGATAAAATCACTGACATTTTTTTAAATCCAGCGGTCCAACTTCCCTGGGTAGAAATATTAAGGTAGCAATATTTTGGGGGCAGGTAGGTCGCAGCTATTGTTACAGATACATACTGTAGGGATAGGAAACATACACATAATTTTTTAGGCCTTAGCATTGATAAGTTAACCCTTTACTGGTTAAATTTGGTCAAGAATATAAAAATATTTGCTTATGTAATGTCTGTTTGTATGCGAAGAGGCTATTTTTTTTAATTTAGCACTGAAATCAAATAACTGGCTCGGTTTTGAAGCCAGTCATTCTGTACGGTGGTAAATTGTCTTCTCTTGGCATGCAAATGGACATTCTTCAAGACCACTACAGAGGCCGGGTTTGTCCGGCTGCGCCATGAAAGGGTTGATGTGACAGACACAACTAAATTGGTAAATAACATTACAAATACTAGGGCCACAATTTATCCTTATTTTGCAGGAGGCCAAGCCTTGTAGCAGACAAGTCCTCTCTACAACTTTTAGGCTGCCCATACCAGGAATTGCTCATCCCCATAGCCAAAATGAGCTGATGTCAAGCACCTTCGCATTAACAGGATCTATGTGTGGCCTCTCAGTTCATATATTTGAGTAAGTACATATGCTATTAATTTGCCATGAAATCTTGCAGTGGTGTTGTAAATTAATTACAACTGGTTCATGGTGGTGTTGTAAATTACAACTTGCATGACTGGTAATATTAAAAAAATAACTGTGTGCGCACACACGTACATGCATGCATGTGTGTACATGTGCGCGTACACGCATGCATGCATGCGTGTCACTATATGAAGTTCTCCAGTTCCGATTGAACACTCAAACTTTTTGGGAGGTTGGTCTTGGGGGCATGAAGAGGCTTTATATTTGTGGGTATCAGCAATATGTCAACATCATGGAAAAGATGGGGGTGCAGGCTACTGTTATGCATGGTCAAGAGATCATTTACAACAATCGCTTGTAAAAACTTACATTTCCTTTTAAAATTGATATATTGCTCGATATCACTGCCTGCTAGATCACCGTCTATATATATATTAAAAACAAGAGGCCCAAGGGGCCTGTATCGCTCACCAGGAGCAGAGCCATAGGCATTTCAACTGACCATCAACAATAAATAGAACCAAAAGGAGGTGAGAAGAATTGTAACAAGAAAACAGAAGCCATGTTTCTTTATGTATCAACTTCTCTGGCCTTTGACAACCTCTTTTCTTGAAAAGCTGTATGGGCCTGTGGAAGAACTGCAGAAAACCACAGATTTCATCTTGAGAGCGGCTCTCCAAGTGTGATACCAGCGATCGAAAAGAAGAAGAACTTCTCTTGAACAAACAATAATAACCCATAGTCATCAATATCATATCTCCCAAATTTCGGCCCCATCCATCCCGCGAAAGTTGCTTTCATGAAAACCAGGGCAGCCATTTTTTTGGGGATGGCCGCCCAACCATTTGGCCAATCAAGTTCCCTTGAACAAACTTGGTTCAGCTCTTGCCCTAGATGATATTTCATGAGTTGTGAATCAATCGCTCAAACAGTCAGAGAAGACATCTCTAAAAAATCGGCCAGTATCCAAGATGGCCACCGGCCAAATTGGCCAATCGGCTTTGTTTTAACAAACCTGAATCGCTATACCCTAAGGATGCATCCTGCCAAATATAATTGAAATCGGCCCAGTAATTCTCGAGAAGACATTTAAAATTTCCCATTGCTTTAGTATGGGAGCTTTTGGCGGGAAAGTGATCCAAGATGTCCGCCAAACCATTTATTTGAGTTTCAAAAATTGCAAATTTGAGATCAGAATACTCAAAAGCATATATAAAATCAATTTCGTCCTCAAAATCCATCAAATAAAAGAACCCAAATGGCCGCCAAACATGCTATATTTTAATTGGCTCATGGCAACCATGTTTTTTGACGATTCAACTTCCCTTGAACAAACATTAATGGATCTTAGTCCCTAATCATATCTCCAAAATTTTGGCCCGATCCCTTCAGCCATTCTGGGGTAGTTTTCGAAAAAACTAGGTTATCCAAGATGGCCGCCAAACTATTTAGTCAATCAAGTTCCCTTGAACAAACTTCGTTCAGCTCTTGCCCTAGATGACATTTTATGAGTTCTGAATCAATCCCTCAAACGGTTTTGGAGATTTTTAAATACATCTAAAACATCAGCCGAAATCCAAGATGGTCGTCAGCCCAGTCATTCTGGTGGAAAATTTTCAAAAATAACATCTTTCAAGATGAATACAAATGCCGGTTTATGGCCGGCTTGGTCATTAAATGGCTAAAAGCACTTAACCGTTTCACTGGCTTATGTACATGTATTTTATATGTATAGTACAGCCTATAAATAAGTTATCACGTTTTCAAAACAAAAACAGAAACACATTAGTTAGTACAATTTTGAAAACGATGTAAGAAATGTTATGCTGAATATTCTGGAAATATATGTAATTAGACATTGCTCTTTGTCTTCCAATCCAATTATGTTCAAAATATGCAGTGGTGCATTTTATTTTGTCTTGGAAACATGTTTTATTTCTGAGCTGTACTGTGATGGGCAAATTATGGACGGAAATAGTCAGATGGATGGACAGACAGGCGGAGGAAATTTGCAGATATCCAAGGTTGCTAAAATTCAACTAAATTTGGTATGTGAGTTACTCATATGATTGCAGATTAAGTTGCAATGTTTACATTACTTAGGCTCCACACCCAGGATTGAGGTGGGGTGGAGGGAAATGCAAGCGATGGCGGAATTCAACAAATTTTATTGTCCTTATGATTGTGGTTGTATGACTCGTCTATACCTCCGAAACAGTTTGATAGAATTCAACCAATTCCAATTGTAATCTTATGTGAGTTACCCTATATGATTGTTACAGGGCAGATTGTAAGATAAAATTTATATAATACAAGAGGTCCAAGAGATCCAACATCGTTCACCTGAAATTATCGGCCACAATCGAACAAAACAAGATAACCAGTGGAAAAATTTACCAAATCAAATTTCTGTGAAGGTTTACCTAAGTTTTATTAAAATTGACCTAGTGGTTAATAAGTAGTCTTGTGTATGATCTCCAAAATTGCCAGAAAATCTATGGTGGCCACCAAACATGCTAAATGTTAATAGATCAACGGCGGCCATGTGCTTTACATATTAACTTTCCATGGGCAAAGTTTCATGGCTCTTAGTTCCTAATCATATCTCTCGAATTTCAGCCTGATCTGTTTAGTGGTACTGGAGACATAAGTTGCTTTTAGGAAAACAAGGTTATCCAAGATGGCCACTGATACATTTATGTGACGTCTCATTTGGCCAATCACATTACCTTGAACAAACTTGGTTCAGCTGTTCCCTCTGATGCTGCTTCATTACATATCATTTTGATTCGATCTCCGAAGTGGTTTCAAGACATTTCTAAAAAGCGACCAAAATACAAGATGGCTGCTGGCCAATGAATATTTCTTTGAATATACTTCGATCTCTATGCCCTAAGGTTGCTTCCTGCCAAGTGTAATTGAAATCAGGCCATTGGTTGTCGAGAAGTCATTTTAAAGCGATGCTAATCTCATCTCAAATGATGCATTACACCGATAGATTATGGTACACAGATTATATAGATAGAATATCATTCATATCCTGTTACATTTCCTTACATGTATCACAATTATCTGCTTTTTAATATCGCGTAAATGTTGAACAGTGATTGCCGCTATTTTGTCTCCAAGCGACAGTGTGTGATGTCGTGTAAGTGCCAATGCTCTCCATTCTTTATTATGTAATACTCAGCTTGTTGAATATTTTGAAAATAATTTTACTGGAAGTCATTGCTGCCTAAGGCAGCAACGACTTCAAGTCAAATTAGTTTCAAAATAATAAACAGTTTACATGTATGTTTGCTTTTCTACCACATAGTCAAAGTATAGATGGCACCGCTATGACCGAGTGTATATACCGAGGCAGACACACTAGGGGTTTTCTGATTGGTTGAAAAGTAAACTCGATTGATTGGTCGATGACGCATCATTTTACAATCATTTTTTTTTTTACCTTTTGACCCCCCACCCTCCACATACCCCTAGGGGCGGGTAAAAATATAAATGTGCTCCTGTACTCCACATTGATATGGGTTACTCACATACCAAATTTGGTTGAATCCCGTCTAATGGTTTCGGAGGAGTTGCATTACAATCAATTTTTTTTAACTTTTGACCCACCCACCCTATGGGTGGGGCCAAATGTAAATATGCTCATACACTCGACATTGATATGGGTAACTTGCATACCAAATTTGCTTGAATTCCATCAAACAGTTTCGGAGGAGTTGCATTACAATTGATTTCTTGACCTTTTGACCCCATCCACCACCCACCCATATGGGCATGTAAATGAGCTCACCCACTTCAAATTGATATGAGTAACTCACATACCAGATTTATTTGAATTCTGACCACTGTTTCAGAGGAGATGCGTTATAATCAATTTCCGCAGGTTAAAATTTGAACTTTTGACCCCTGGAGGTGGATCCAAATGTAAACAGCCTCTTGCACTCCACGATCATATGGGTAAATCACATATCAAATTTGCTTGAGTTCCGTCTAACGGTTTCAGAGTTGCGCTACAAGCGATTCAGCCTTTTTACCCCTGCCCCTGGGGGTGGAGCCCAGTCTAAATATTGTCTTGCAAAGCGGAATCATATGGGTAACCCACATACCAAATTTAGTTGAATTCCACCCAGTGGTTTGGGAGGAGACAGCGTGACAGATGGACAGATGGATGGAGGCGATTACAATATCCCGTTTTTAGCCCACCTGGCCTGAAAGGTCAAGTGAGCGTATGCTGTGGCGACCATCCATCATCCGTCCGTCCATCATCCGTCAACTTTTGCTAAAAAATGCTACTCCTCATTAACCGCTTGGGCGATTTCAACCAAATTTGGCTGAAAGTACCCCATGGTCATAGGCCAGTCCGAATTATGATTTTATGAAAAATGTACCAGAAATTGTCAAAATGCTTCTCCAAATTTTTTCTGTTTTCAGAGCGATTTCAACCAAATTTGGCTCAAAGGACCCTATGGTTGTAAGCTCCAGAACTTCCATTTAGAATTTTGATTCGTCAATTTTTCGGGTGAAAATCTGAGATTTTATTAAAAATGTACTGGAAATTATCAAATTGCTTCTCCTTACCATCTCGACCGGTTTTAACCAAATTAGGCTGAAAGTATCCTATGGCCATAGGCTCTAGAACATCCATTCAGAATTTTGATTCATCAATTTTTTGCATGAAAATCTGAGATTTTATGAAAAATGTACCGGAAATTGTCAAATTGCTACTCCTCTTTAGCTGCTTGACATATTTTAAAAAAAATTTCTCCAATGGGCGGCTTATGGTGGTAAGCTCTAGAAAATTTATTCAGAATCTTTATTGATTTTTTTTGGCCGAAAATCTTATATTTTATGAAAAATTTACCAGAAATTGTCAAAACACTGCTTCCCCTTAGTTGCTTGACATATTTCAAACAAATTTAGCCAGAGTGACGCTATCAAGGTAGACTAGAATTTCTATTTCAAATCCTCTGTGTGGCCATCTTGGATTTTCCGAAAATTATCCATCATATCTATTTAAATGCAAATGGTTCAAATGCTAATGGTCCAGGTGAGCGCCACAGGCCCTTGGGCCTCTTGTTTAAAATGTGGGGATAATCCTGATAGCCATCATCGTGTAGAAATGTACCAACATTTAACTACTAAAGCCTGAATATATCTGTTTACCCACATGATAAAAAGCTTAGAACTATCTGTATAGTTTATCAGTGGCATATTACATCACTTGAATGTATCACAAGATATGAGGTTAGTTAAAACTTTAAATTTGCCATTGTTAGCTAACCTGGCCAGACTGGCCAAGTGAGCGTATGCCATGGGGTCTGTCTGTCTGTCAATGCCATGCGATCCAAATTGGCCGATAAGTATTTCTTTGAATATACTTCTTCAATATATGGATCAGATCAAATTCTCTAATTTGGATACAATTTTAACACAGGAAAGGGTGTGACTGTACTGTATGATTCCACAACTTTGATGACGATATGAAAACCGTGACAAAAATGAGGAGGGTCTGCAATCTCTAATTGCTTTTGTTGTTTATGTTTTTTAGGAAATACGGATGTCATACTGTCAGTTTGCCAGATGGATATACCACAATTGTGCTACAGATAATCGCAGAGTATTACGACATAGTGTGTGTAACCGCTGCAATTTGCAACAGATTTCTCAGACGGAAATATTACAGTTTAAAATTTTTTAAAGAACTTCAATTTTCATGGCATCATCTGTCACAGAGGCCATCAAACCGGTCACTCAAGACACCTGTTTTAAAGAACACCAACTTGTAGACTGAGAGTGTGTAATATGGCAAGTGGCCTGGCTTTATCCCTTTAATGGCTAATTTTGATCAAGAAAATAAATTTGTAGTCCAAGAGAACTGTTTTTGAAAATTTACCACTGGAATGACTGGCTCGGTTATCGAATCAGTCATTCCAGTGGCAAATTTTCAAAAATACTCTTTTTTTTGGACTGCAAATGGACATTCCTTAAGACCACTGAAAAGGCCGGCTTTGGAATGAAAGGATAAATAGTTCCATTTTATTCGTAACATCTTGTGGAAGTCAACCAAGTTTATTATGTGAGTTACCATACGATGTGGATTGTAATATACATTGTGCTATAGATACTCTAGGTTCGAGGCATACATGTAGTAGTAATACATGTACTGGAGTTAGCGAGTTTAATACTACATGTAGGGCTAGGATACTGGGTCACATTATAAAGTTAGTAAAATATGCTTATATATGTCAATACCTTATCATCATATATCATAGGTGACCTATGGTACTCACCATTAACCCCACGTTTTTTGAAGAAAAATCTATTGTAACGTCAGATCTCCGAAACTGTTTGATGGAATTCAGCCAAATTTGGTATGCAAATTGGAATGCAAGAGTCTGTTTACATTTTAGTCAAAGGGTAATATTTTAATATGCAGCAATTGATTGAAATGTGTCTCGTCCGAAAGTGTTTTACAAAATTCAACCAAATTTCATTTGTGAGTTATCCATATGATTGTAGAGTGCAAGAAGTCATTTACATTAGGCTCCGGTCCCATGGGTGTGGGGCGTGTGGATCAAAATGGCAAGAAATTGATTGTAATGCAACTTCTCTGAAATCGTTGGATGAAAATAACAAAATTTGGTATGTGCATTACCCATATGATTGCGGCACTTATCCACATGACTGTGGCATGCAAGACAACATTTATATTTGGCTCGGCCTCCCCACCCCTGTCGTGGGAGGGTCAAAAGGTCAAGAAATTGATTGCAATGCAATTTCTCTGAAACTGTTGGATGCAATTTGGTATGCGAGTTGCTCATATGATTGTGGCATGCAAGATACCATGTATTCAACGAACTTTGGTAAGTATCTTACCCATGAGTGTGGCATGCAAATGTACATTGACATGTACTTTTGACTCCGTCCCGAGTGGGGGGGGGGGGGGGATGGGGAGAGGGGTGTGTGTACAGGAGAGGCCAAGGGTCAAATCAATTGCGACACAACTCCTAGGAAACCAATAGATGGATCTCAAACACATTTGGTATGTATGCATGTTACCCATACACATACACATGTTACCCATATCGGTTTGGGGGTGCAAGAGCACATTTACATGTACTTTTGCCTCCATCCCTAGTGGGATGGGAGGGTGGGGGGGGGGGGATAATGTGTACAGGAGAGGTCAAACGGTCAAATCGATTGCAACGCAATTCCTACGAAACCATTAGATGGAATTCAAACAAATTTGCTACATATGTATGTTACCCATATGGGTGTGCGGGTGTAAGATCACGTTTACATTTAGTTCCACCCCAGAGGTGTCACGTGTGTGTGTGTGTGTGGTCAAAGCTGTGAACGTGGAAATTTGACCAAGCAATCTAGTCTTGTGAATAAAAAGATTATTTCATCATTCCAATGTAAGTGGAGTAAGACACAATCTATCTTCGGTCGCTACAACTTATTATCAATTATCATTACTGTTTATATATTTTAAATGTAAATAAAGGTACATCAGCCAGATAAAGTATCAAGTTTTCAATAGTTTAGTATTATCATCTATCCCAACAATAATATGTCTAGTATGAATTCCAGTCAAAGCTAACTGTAAAGACCACATCTGTCTTGCATCAGCAATATAAAGAACACATCTGTCCTTTGCATTAGAACTTGTTGTTTCCTCAAGACATCTACATGTAACACATACTTGTTTTGATGAATCGCCATCTTCTGAGCCATTAATTATGGAAATTTACCAATTGTAAGAGACCATCTGTCATTAGTGACTTGATTGTGGTTCAATGTTATGTAAAATAAAACTAGAATGCACTCAATGGAGATGCTGACTCATGCCAAAGTTGCACTCGGTTTTGACAATATGAACATACATGTATGTTATGGATTTGGTGATTCTATCTTCTTGCATTGTAGAATTATTAACGAAAATGTGTTTTCCAATATGCTCTAAACAAGAGGCCCAAGGGGCCTGTATCGCTCACCTGCATCATAGGCATTTCAACCAGTAAGGCCATCAACAATAAGTAGAACCCTACAGAGTTGAGCAGAATTATAACAAGAAAACAGAAGCCATGTTTCTTTATGTATTAACTACTTTTGAACAAAACTTAATGGCCCTTAGTCCCTTATCATATCTCCCAAATTTTGGCCCAATCCGTTCAACGATTCTGGATACGTTTTTTTCGCAAAAACTAGGTCATCCAAGATGGCCGCCAAGCCAATGGACCAATCAGGTTCTCTTGAACAAATTGGTTCTCTTCCTGCATTAGATGAAGTTTCATGAGTCTTGAATCAAACCCCAAGGCATTTCGGAGATTTTTAAAGACATTTCTAAAAATTGGCTGGTTTAGCCGGTGGCCATCTTGGATTTTGGCCGATCAGCTTCGTTTGAACAAACTTAGACCTCTATGCCCTTTGTTTAAAGAATTCCCCATTGCTTTACTATGGGCCCATGCCTATGGCAGGAAAACAAACCAAGATGGCAGTCAAACCGTACATCCAACAGTCTCGAAAGTGTCATATTTGAACTCACCACACTGATAAGCATATATAGAGCAATTTTCGCCATTAAAATACCAAAAAAAACCTCCAAGATGTCCGCCAAGCAAATAGGCCAATAAGGTTGGCTTGAATAAACTTGGGTCTAACGTTGCCATAGATGATGTTCCTCTTGCAGTTTCGGAGAATATTTTTTAGTGTCTAAAAATTGCTTTACTATGGGCCCATTGCTTTACTATGAGAGACTATGGCAGGAAAACAAACCAAGATGGCAGGAAAACCGTTTATCCGACAGTCTCGAAAGTGGGATATTTGAACTGGCCACACTGATAAGCATATATAAAGCGATTTTCGCCATCAAAATACATCAAATACAAAAAAGCCAATATGCCAACAAACGCTATATTTTGATTGGTTGATGTCAGCCATGTTTTTTAACGAACAAACTTCGCTTGAACAAAGTTGAAAGGCCCTTTATCCCTAAGCATAACTATAAAAATTTCAGCTCTCTCCCTTCAGCGGTTCGGGAGTTGTTTTCGCGAAAACTAGGTCATCCAAGATGGCCACCAGGCAAATCGTCCAATCAGGTTGCCTTGAACAAACTTGGGTCTACCCTTGCACTAGATGATGTGTTATGAGTTTTGAATCAATTCCTCCAGCGGTTTCGGAGAAGATTTTTTAAAGTGTTTCTAAAAATCGGCTATTTTGGCCGCCGGCCATCTTGGATTTTGGCCGATCAGCTTCCTTTGAACAAACTTGAATCTCTATGCCCTAGGGATGGTTCCTACAAATATAATTGAAATCGGCCCAGTGGTTCTTGAAAGTTGTTTAAAGAAAAAATTGACGGATGACGGACGGTCGCCACGGCATAAGCTCACTTGGACCTTTCAGGCAAGGTGAGCTAATAATATATGAATGTTTGTTACAGATATGGTGATTCTATCTTCTTGCATTGCAGAGATATCGACATGATCGACGAAAATGTGTATTCCGGTATGCACTAACTGACGCCTGTGACCTTTAAGTTTGACTGTTTGACCTCAAACTAAAATTCTTTCTAGCCACTTACAATATGAATTCATGTGCCACATTTGGTTATTCTATATCAAAGGATTCAGGAGATATGCCTTGGAAAAACAGACAAACAAACAGGCAGCTCCACCAGCAATAGTCACACTGGCAGTTGGTGGTGTGAGTAATTAGCTTGGATTTACAATACATGTAAAATAGCTACATGTAATAGCCTACTAGGCATTCAGGTTGTATATCAGTTTCTGCAACATTGATCGTAAAACTATTGAAATATGCATGTAAAATGGATCTAATATGTGAGCTATCTATAAAAATTGTTCCAAATGGCTAATATGAAGCCATCTTCAAAAATCATACCGAAGCCGGGTGTGTGAGTATTGCGGGTTGGTGCTGGCTGTCTGTCTGTCTGTCTGTTTATCCATGCAATATATCAGAGTACAAGTCACCAAATTGTGTAGGTCCAGGTGAGCATGTTACTCCTTTGAGCCAAGTTTTAGCAATACAGATCTAAGTACACCATGACAGCAGAATTTCTGATAGTTAAAGAAATGTATATTTGATATAAAAGTTCATGCACATGAAAAGCAGATGATGGTGATCGTCTTTACAAATGTAGAAATCTGTTGATAACAAATTACGCCATGGCATACATGTACTCCTTTCACAATCAGGATCGCGTCTATCACATGTGTGTAAATGTAGCAAACCGAACCACTTGTTAATTGGACAAAATGAAAATGATTGCAATAGACATGATTAAACAACAAACTGTCTGTCTGGAAAGTTTCTACCCATATAGTTTGGCTCACGGACCACCTCGCTGTCCTCTGCTAAATTCACTTTAAAGCTGTCATTAGATGAATAATATGTATCACTGCTTATCCAGTATCTATCATGAGGGTTATTATCATCAGTCTTATTTGTTATATCTGCGCTGTTCATGTTACGGAAGAGGTGGCAGGTATTTTAGACCAAATAATAAGGAATTGAAATCACACTAGAGCTGCTTATCAACTTGGATAGCTTTACAACAGGAAGTCATATGTACTGGTATTGGAAAGCTCATTATCACTGTTGTGCACCCACAGGTTACATTCTGTTGATCATCATCATCATCATCATCATCATCATCATCATCATTGATGTGGACTGATATTAAGGAAATTTTTGTAACTGGAGTTGTGAATATAGGATTAAGTGTTGCTAAACCAGTGATTACCTGAAATAATAAATAATATACATTAGACATGTTAGACATCAAATCAGCAAGCGTAGATTAAGTACATATAATTTACATTATTGGCATCAATTGGATGTCAGCAGAGAAGCAGCAACCTATCTTTTGTCATTCAGCAGGATATGACAAGGGGGTATACAATAAAATGTTATGGAATTCTCATCGCTCAATATCTAGGCCTACACCAAATCCATGTATTATTGGGGTGCACATATACTGCCCAGTTGAATTCTATTCTTTTATATTTCATAACGCTTTCAAGAATAATAATTTCATACTTTTTCTGACTTTCCGAACTTCATTTAGGAATTTCCATCCCCATTTATGATATGTACAATCAGTGCACATTTAAAGCAAATCTTTAGAGGCCATCATTGTATTTGATATTTCAGTTATTGTTTACATTTGACATGTAAAACCCCTAATGCTTCAAATTTCCATAATCTTTCCAAAACCAGTAGCTTAAAATAGCTGATTTTTCCCTTTTCTAGCGCCTGTGTCCATACCATTTAGAAATGGCTCTCAGACATGTCAGAGCGTTTGGCGACTCCATAGACGGGAACAGTGATGTAGCCAGAATATAGCAGATGTGTCTCGGAGAGATGTGTGTGTGGGTTGGTGGGCGCTGATGACTGGATTAGGTCTGATGAAAAGTTATCGAAATTGACGTCGATCCAAAATCCAATATGGCTGCAAGCCATCAATGGTTATCTTGAAAATGGGTTTCCGGACAATAACTCTGTTACCATTTGGCGGATCACATTGAAACTTCTTAGGGTGGTTGGACTAGGTCATGGGAAGAAACCTATCAAAATCAACGATGATTCGAAATCCAAGATGGCTGCCAGCCAATGGTGGCCATCTTGAAAATTTGTTTCCAGATGATAACTCTGTTACCGTTTGTCGGATCGCATTGAAATTTCATAGCGTGGTTGGACTAGGTTTTGGGAAGAAACCTATCGAAATAGATGATCCAAAATCCAAGATACCCGCCAGTCAATGGTGGCCATATTGAAAATTGGTTTCCAGATGATAACTCTGTTACAGTTTGTCAGAGCGCATTGAAATTGTATAGGGTAGTTGGACTAGGTCTTGGGAAGAAACCTATCGAAATACACGATGATCTGAAATCCAAGATGGCTGCCAGTCAGTGGCGGCCATCTTGAAAATTAGTTTCCGGACGTTACCTCCTTGACCGTTTAACGGATCTGTTTGACACTTAATAAGGATGACTGGTCTGGGTCTGGGTCTGAGGAAGAATAAATATTTTCTGATAGCGCTCATTCATTGGGTTGTCATCATGGTGGGGTATTATGCGCCGTTTGCGGAGCTCTTGTTTGGGTTGCTTTAAACCCTAAAATGATGACTTGTTATGTCTGTGCAATAAAACTTTTGAAATCGACTGTGATCCGCCCGCCATTGGGGGGGGGGGGGAATGGTCATCTTGAAAATTGGTTTCCGGACGATAACTGCCATACTGTTTGTTGGATCCCTTTAAAATGTCAAACGATGACTGGGCTGGATCTACAGAAGAAACTCATCGAAATCGCCACTGATCCAAAATCCAATATGGCCACCAGCCATCTGCAGCTTCTCGAAAATGGGTTTACTGATGATACTTTCGCTATTTTTCTTCAGACCACTTTAAAGTTCCTAGGATATCTGGATTACGGCTGAGGAAAAAACCTATCGAAATCTACCACTCAAAATCCAATATGGCCGCTTGCGACCAGTGGCTATCTTGAATATAAATATAAAATTCTATCTCTTCTCAAGAAACAGTTGGCCGAGTTAAAACAAATTTGATAGGGACCATCCTAGGACCATAGGGATACAAGGGTCTTCAAACGAAGCCCATCTACAAATATGAGCAGTCATCTTGGATTTTGGCCTATTTTTAGAACAGTCTTTAACCCTTTTATGGCAAAGCCGGCCTATCTTGAGGAATGTCCATTCCCAGGCCAAGAACCTTTTGAAAATTTATCACTGGCATGACTGGATCGATAACCAGACCAGTCATTCCAGTGGTAAATTTCCAAAAATAGTCTTATCTTCGCCTGCAAACGGATATTCAATAAGCAAATATTCAGATTTTCTTGACCAAATTTGGTAATTAAAGGGATAAAAATCGCCCCCCGAAGCCGCTTGGGAGATTGATTCGAAATTCAAAAAACAACATCTAGGGCACCAGCTGAACAAAGTGTTAGAGCTTGATGAGCCAAATGTTTCGTGGCCATCTTGGATCACCTAAATTCCGTGAAAATTACTTCTGAATCGCTGAAAGGATCAGGCTGAAATCTGGGAAATATGACTAGGGACTAAGGCAGTGCATTAAAACCTGGCCACCAGCAGATTTCGGCATGTTGGTGGCCATATTCCTGATATTGGAATTTAACTGTTTGCCTGCCATCTTGCATTTTCCCTCAACGAAAATCTATACTAAATCAATGAGAAATATAAAAGTTCTTCTTGAGAACCACCGGACCAAATTTAACCAAATTTGGTAGAAAGCATCCTGGGGTCATTGGGATCCAAGTTTGTTCAAACTAAGCAGATTGACCAATGTAGCCAGTGGCCACCTTGGATTTTGGTTGATTCTTAGAAATTTCATTAACCCTAAGGAACCTATGAGCCATCTAGACGGCGCGCAAAAAGCGTACAAATACACCTACAAGCTGTCTGGACGGTTTTCAATAATTGGACGTTGTGAGCCGTCTGGACGGCTTTAAGAGCACCAGCTTTCGACCGCTAAATACACAAGCATTACGGGAGTTTTATCCAATCAAACTTAGCGTTACATTACGTCAGATGATTGAATTTTATAAATCCACTGTTGATTGATCAATTCAGTCTGTTTACAAATTTCTATGGGTAAATATAAATAGTTTTCTGTGAATGAAATTCCTAGCGTAAAATCATCAAAGATAGCGTGTCGATTCCTTTATTTAACCGAGTACTCGATTCCCTGATTGCCGGAATCGCTTAGTGAGAATGTCTGACCTAATTTATAATTGCGTTCGGTAAAATATTACATACAGCTGAATATCCACACTGACGCCTAAAAGATTTAAAGTGTGCATCCTTACATAGCTTGCCCATTAATACCATTATCTCACACCCGTCATTTAGCTTCTAGGGAGATATTGGCGTGATTCTACGGTCTAATTTCTGTTCCTCAATCATCTATCATGATAACGCATGTTACGGGGCCGCTACTAGGTCAATACAGGCCCATAACATGCATTATTAAAGTAAGGCCAGTCATGAGACATAATGGCTTACTATTGCCCTTTGAAATCACCTTTGTTGACTGTTCCAGTTTTATTTCCATTTTCTATTGTTCTTTCATCTTGTAAATGTTTCTCTTCTTTTTTTCTTCAGGATCATATGGCGAATAGGACACTTATCTGGTTGAGATTTCATGAAAATAATTCTGTAATTCTATCTTCTGCGCTATTTTATTAACCCCTACCATTCTATGTCAAAATTTTAAATTTTCAAATTAAACTAAAAGAACTGGTGTTCTTGTCTCAACAGATTTGGTGGAAGATGTTGCTGTCGTAGATAGCAACATCATCTACCAAACCAAAGTTGTTAAAAAATGTACACCAGTTTCTATTAATAGAAGTAGAACAGTACCAGTTTTCCAGGCTATTAAAAGATAAAATATTGACATCAGAGTGGTAAGGGTTAAATCTGATGCGCTTGATGTAAATCTACTGTACCATTTTATTTCGAATCACTTATTGTATAAGCTGCCATTGTAAACTACATGTATGTCAAATACAGTTTCTTCTATGTAAGAGTGTCATATTACTTAGTAGGACTGGTGATTAAATTGTTGAATATTTTGAGATCGATTGGACTGGAAGATGTTGCTGCATTAGGTGACAACATGTTCCAGTGGTAAAGCTTGCGTATTAAAGGGTTGAGTACTGTATTATTTGTAAGCTATCAGTGTAAATATCAAATAAAGTTTACTCGAAGTGAGAGGGAGAGAGAGAATCTCATCTTAGGTAATCAGACTGGACTATGTATAGTAGATTTGTTGAATATATCGAGTCCAATTTGATTGGAAACTGGTGTTGTTTTGGATACCAATAGAGACTCAACAGATTGTTTCTTTAGATTGCAGGTACTTTTGATCTTTATGCTATTCATTTCTGGATTATTACCCTTGCCCTAAGGGGAAAGAGGGTATTATGTGTGTGCATGAGTCCGGTATTGCATCTAAAAAACTACTGATCCGATTCTTTTAAAATTTTAACACAACAAACCAACATAAGCTAAACAAGGGTTTCCAGACTTTGGCTGTGATCCGTGTGATCATACATAAAGATTTAATAAATTTTGATATGACAAAAATGGTAGGGTGGTCTCGGCGGTGGTTTACAATCTCTGATTACTCCTGTTCATAATGTTATTTATCACGCATCGTCTTCGACAATGATGGTAACTAAGTGATAACTAGATTGCTTGGTCGATGACGCATTATAGCAAATCCCCATGCTCACCACTTTGACCTCTTTACCCATCCCATCCCTGGGGGCGTATCCTCTGCACTCCATAATCACATACCAAATTTAGTTGAATTAGTTTCATTACACAGAGACTGGAGTGGATTGTTGTGAAAAATCTGGATGTCATCAGAGGAAGTGATCTGAGAGCAGGAGTTAAAATTAACATGAGCCAGAGGCTAGTAGAAATTGACCAGGGTTAGTACAATGACCAGCCCAATGGTAACAATTTCATTTGTCAACCCTTTAATGGTCATGGTGGCCAAAGAATGCCTCTGCTGTGATCTTGAGAAGTGTTGAATAGCCGAGCAAGACTTTTTGAAAATTTACCACTCGGTAATTGAGCCAGTCATTCCAGTTGTAAAATTCCAAAAATAGTCTTCCCTTGGTCTGTATAGAAAATTTGAAGGGCTAAAGTAGAATCTAGTAATCACTAGTCCTATCTGAACATAGTGGCTCATTTGGCTTAATTTCAATTCATGGAGAGGGTGTCAACTGGTGTGCGAGAGTGGTCTATGAAAAATCCAGAAATCTAGATAAATCTGGAAGACTCCAATCTCTGCCTACAATAAATTTATTGACCTTTTAACCCCTTCTCCAACCCAAAGAAATAAATGTCAGCCAATCAACAATTATATGGGCAACCCACACACCAAATTTCTTTGAATTCCACACAACAGTTTGGGAGTAAAGTATGACAGACATTTTTTTTTCTGATATTTGAACTTTGGACCCCACCCCCTGACCTCCAGTGGGCGGCACCAAATCTAAATGTTGTCTTGCAAAGCGCAATCATAAGGGTAATCGCCATACCAAATTTGGTTGAAATCGACCAAACTGTTTGGGAGGAGATAGCATGATGGACGTACAGATAAGTGGATGGAGGTAATTATATCCCCATTTTTTCAAAACATGTAAATAATGAATGGACTCAAGGAGACAAGGTAGGTATGGGGATAATGAATGGACTGAAGGAGACAAGGTAGGTAGGTATAATTAATTCAGTCATCATACTAAAATGTAATTTTCTTTCGGATTGAGAAATTAGGCTACAACCATCATTTGCCATGCCACATTGTTTTCAGGACTTGTCACGAAAGGGTTAAACATAGTAAAAACTGGAATTGACAAAAGGAAGGACAAAGCAGAAATTTTGATTTTCTAATGGCTATGCCCCGCCCATCTCTACATAAGCTCCATCGATGATTTGCGCGTGTTGGGATCAGTTTATATACTTTAATCCTGAATTCCAAATTTCATGGTAACCATAGATACCGCTAACCTGGTGAATATTTTGAAACCAATTTCAAGTACTTTGATTTGACTGAAAGCTGTTGCCGCCCAACTCACCAGGGCAGCAAAGGCAAACTAATTCTAAAATATTCACCAGCTTTCCTTTCTAAATTTAAATTTTTTTTCCCATTAAAATGAGATATGGGCAATTCATCTCTTATCTTGAGCACATTACACGGTGTAGATTTCACTCGGCTGTCGCCGCTACTCACATAACAAATTCACTTGACGTTTTGCCCCTCCACCGCCCCCCCCCCCACCCCAGCCCCTTCCAACCCGAGCAGTGTCACAGCCTAATGTATTAGGTTGTCTCACATTCTACAACCATAGGGCCATGATATGGTAAATCACCAGATTTGGTTATATTCCTTTAACTTTGACAGTCTTCCATCAAACCCCCGCCCCCCTCTGTGAATGGAGCCTAGATCTGAGGTGATTGTAATATCCCTGCAGTTTTTTCAAAACGTGTGGGTATAATTAAGAGATTAAATTTAATTTATTGATATTTGATTCAAATCCCACCCAATCTCAAATGATACATAGAGCTTATGTGAGATGTACATTAGCTGAGCCCCCAGGAATACGGTTGATAACAGTCAGCAGTCGATCCAGAACAGCCGCAGGCATAGCTGTCAGCCAATGATGTGTGTAGTAGCTGATCATGTTTCGAACGTACATTATCATGTTTTAGTTCAAATATACTGTTCCCATACAGAAATTAGATTATAGAGTAACACACGTCATCAAATTGTTATTTTTATAAAATCCATGTTAGTAAATCCATTAGCCGTAGCAGGAAAAACTGAGTCCGTTTAGAAGCCATCGCCCATCATCAGTCACCTGCAAAAAATAGGAAGGATAAGTTAGAAACATACAAATTCTAGAAGTGTTATATCAAGACTTTAACAATCAAATTTTTTTCATGAAAATTTAAATTTTCTTATAGACAATGCCCATATGAAGACCAAGAGCAAGTCATTCCCGTGATACATTTTCAAAAATAATCTTACTTTGGTCGAAAAATTTACATTTTCCTCGACAACTGCAGCAGTTTTGGTCTAACTCAAATGTTAAGTGGTTAACAATATACATGTACGGCGCAAGGTCATAGGGATATATACTCCCAGTCTGCTCTGACTCAACCCGCCCCCGTGACAGATATTTGGACAGACTGACAGTCTGTCCAAATATTTGTCACAGGGGCACATTGAGTCAGAGCAGACTCAGACTAAGGGATTTACTGGTAAACATTATGACCTGACAACGGGTGTTATGGTCATACACCGCCCTCAGATTTTAGCGCAGAAATGAAATGAATAATATAATAAATGGTGGCCATATATCGTCCAAGGAGGGAGTATGACTACTAGTTACTGGATTAACCTTTTCAATCGACAAGAGCGAATAATAAATTTGCTACGAATGTTTCAAAATTCTGCTGAATAGTTTGAAACTAATTAAACTGGCTAAGGCAGCACCAGCTTCACATTGGATTCAAAATATTCAACATCTTACATTTATAATGACTGTAAACGTGAAGTTCTGGAATTTCAGGTTCAAATGTGACAATTGTTTTTGATTTTGGGCAAACAAGTTTATTTCAGGGCCCCGGTTCTCTTTATCTTTGATCAGAGGATACTGGCCACACAGTAAATGGTGATAGAATGTTTGTAACCAGGGAAATAGTGAAATATTTGCTTTCTAAGGAATTATTCCTAAGTTCCAGTCATCAATGATTATTAGTAAATGTGCTGTTACCGTAATTTCTCGACTAAAGGCCGCCCTCGAATATAGGACGCTGTCCCAAATTTGACCAAAATCCGCCCAAAAAACTTGTATTCAAGTATAAGACGCTGTTAAATTTAGAAAAAACGTACCTTTAAAAAATCGAAAATTGGTGTCAAAAATACCCATCACTCCGCGTCATGTTTAATGCATGACTAAAAATTATCATGATGTTAGAGAAATTATTAAATAGGACCGCCTAAATATCGTGTATCTTCAATAAAGATTGTTTATTGCATCAAAATCAATCTAATTTTGGCATAAAATGTCTCCTTGAAAACATCGAAATCACGTGATATAAACAGATTGTAATGGCTCTTTTGTGTTTGGAGGCGCTGTGTGATCTTATGCGCTAACGGGAGTTGGTTATCTGGCTCTTTTGTGATTGGAGGCGCTGTGTAATCTTATGCGCTAACGGGAGTTGGTTATCAAACAGGTACGGGAACATTCAGTTCCTATCGCGCAATGATGATATATAGCAATTTCCGAGTCCAGAATATTTATATCCGAGTACTCGCTCTAATTAGAATAAAGATCTTTTGCGATTGGAGGCGAATCACGTGATTTATACACGTATCTTTTCTCGATGCCATTTTATGTCAAATTTTGGATAAATTTTGATGTAATAAGTGATATGTATTAAAGAATAAGCAATATTTAGGCGCCCCAATTTAATAATTTCACTTCCGCTTGGTGTTTTTGGAGTATACATTAAACATAGTCGTCAGGCGGCACGAATTGGCTAGGGTAACATTTAGTTCAATTTCCGTGGTATAATCTGTGACTTTTTAAGAAAAATTTCGACCCAAAAATGTGCGGAAGGAATGTTCTCGATTATAGTACGCACCCCCCTTTCTAGTACATGTGTTTTGACCAAAAAACTGCGTCCTTTAGTCGAATTTTAACGGTACTTGTAAGTTTTCAGTTACTCAATGACTAATTTAACCGAGAAAGTTATAGATTGTGTTAAGAGAGCAGCTGAACCAATAATATATAAATCAATTTCGTTTACCTCTGGTCGCGAAATAACAATAAGGTTATAAGATAAACAATCCGATAGGCTCAATCATCGATTCGCGTCATTGTTTACAATTTCCGAGAAAACGTACTCTTCAAATTACCGTTAGTAATTAGGGCGAGTTGAGATGCGAAAGTTGTCAAATATATCGGCATCCCACTTCCCGATTGGCAATATCGTTAATCTAGTCATCTGTCTACTTTTTAGTTTGTGGCGTACAAGAAATATGCATAGATTGACATTTGAACATATATACTATTTTACAAAACAGCTGATCGTGTCGCCATCTTGCCGGAAAAATTAATATTCATGTATTCTCGACCAATCAGACGCATCAATCTTATAGCACGTGATACAGAGTTGCCAATAACGGGTAATGAGCTTGGTACTCGTATATTAGATACGGGTACAATTCTACAAATTCCTCTCGTTCTCTCACGATCTTTCATGATAAACGATTCCTATTTGGGACGCCGCTACGAAAAAATGTCTGATGCTATAGAATCTCAGTGTAAAACATTCGCGTTCGCTTTTTAAATGGCTGAGTACACCCAGCAATGCTACATAGCATAAAATTTGCCATTTATTCGCTGTCAATGCTGAGAAACCCTGGTACGTGTTCGATTATGTATAAAGGAATTATTCAACATTGAATGAGGCCTCCTCCCCCAAAATCATGACCGGAATTTCTCTAAATTTTATGGTACCATGACATAATATGATTGTCATTTTCACATCTTATCGGATGAAAAACTTCACAAAACTTTGGTATCTGTTAGTTTTAATACCATTGTGATTAAATTTATCAATGACATTTGTAAAATTAAAAATAAACTTTGCAAAAATAGACACATGTATTTATCCTGCAAGGTGTGGCCATTTTGAGGCACGTTGACTAACTAAAATGAAATACATTTCAAAATATTTTAACAGTATAGGTATCAGAGCACACAATACATATCTTAAATATTTAGGCAGCAGTTGCAGGGAAAAGGTTAACCTGTTAATTTAGTTTTTATCTATTATGGTAATAAAAGCTGTCATATGTCAATGGAAGGTGGAAATAAAAATCCAATTGCACATTAATTATCCATTTAAACATTGAATTTAAGAAAAGTTCAATTTTCTCATAGAAAATGTCTATTTGCAGACCAAGACTATTTTTGAAAATTTACCACTGGAATGACTGGCTCGTTAAAAAGAGTCCGTAATTCCAATGGTAAAATTTTCAAAAATAGTCTTCATTTGGTCTGCAAATGGACATTTCTCAAGACCACTGCCTAAGCCGTTTTGGCTGATATGATGGCTAAGGGGTTAACCGTTTTCCTAACCTACCAAAATAGGTAAGATATTGTGTCCTCTGATATCTATAGCCAGGAGCTAATAATAATAAATTGATAAGAAGCAAATCTTTTTAACGCATTTAACCAGAAATAATGCGCTACGCTGTTGCTTAACAGCTGTTGTGTAAGCTGTTGCTGTCAATTGTATAACAGCAACAGCACTGTCTATGACAGCAATGGTCTTCAGCAATGGTGTTTACAAACTGTACACCAGCCTTTCTAATACTGGCTTTGTAACAATTAATCTCTATACATTGGTGTGACAAGGGTTGAATAGTCATGCTGAAAACTGTTGCTGCACTTGACAGTAACAGACATCATCAGCAAAACCATTTTCAAAATGTCCGTCACCATGCTACATGCTATCCAACAAAATTTGTGAATAACGCAATACTCAACTAAATTCATTGCTAGAATTAATTGGCTTTAACCCTTTAACCCTCAAATTTATTCAAGACAATTTAAATTTTCTCAAAGAAAATGTCCACTTGCAGACCAAGAGAAGACTATTTTTGAAAATTTATCACTGGAATGACTGGCTCGGTTATCGAGCCAGTCATTCCAGTGGTAAATTTTCAAAAACCGTCTTCTTTTAGTCGGCAAATGGACATTTCTCACGACCACTGCAAAAGCCGTTTTGGCTGATATGAGTGTTAAAGGGTTAATGATGAATTAATTAAATAAATCTTTTAGAACCATTTGACCAATCAAGTTCCCTTGAACAAACTTGGTTCAGCTCATGTCCTAGATCATATTTCATGGGGTTTGTTTCACTCCACCAAGCGGTTTCGGAGAAGATTTTTAAAGCCGTTTAAAAAATTTGGCCAAAAATCAAGATGGCCACCGGCCAAATTGGCCGATCAGCTTCGTTTGAACAAATTTGAATCTCTACAACCTAAGGATGCTTCCTGCCAAATATAATTGAAATCATCCCATAAGTTCTCGAAAAGTAGACATTTTAAATTTCCCATTGTTTTAGTATGGGAGCTTTTGGCGGGAAAATGATCGAAGATGGCCACCAAACCGTTTAACCGACAGCTTTGAAAATTGCAAATTTGTGATCAGAATACCCAAAAAACCTATATAAAACCAATTTCAACCTCAAAATCCATCAAATAAAAAAATCCAGTATGGCCGCCAAACATGCTGTATTTTGATTGGCCGACTGCACCATGTTTTTTGACGGATTAACTTCCCTTGAACAAACTTTAATGGCCTTTAGTCCCTAATCATATCTGCCAAATTTCGGCCTGCTCCCTTCAGCGGTTCTGGAGAAGAAGTCATTTTCGAAATTATTCTGAAATGCAGAAAAGTAGAATCACCAAATCTGTAATATACCTCGATACTGTGGTTGTCTAAAGAGTTAAAGTTTGTTTCAGTCAAAAATTCAATGTCGATGTCATCTACGGTAGGTTCATTTAACCATCTGGCAGCTGCAAGTCACCAGACTGCAATTTCAGTGAGTAAAAAGCTGCACACTCGCTGAATATTCAGAAAAGCCACCCGACTGAGAGTTGTTGGTGGCTTAGCCACCCACAATCCACGGTCAAATCCTCTTCAAAACAACCAGCAAGAAGCGCTATGACCCTTGGGATGTGTCGTCTTGTAAGACCCAGCAGCCACACACATAAAATATAATATAATAAAGTTAAATATGATTATGGTTAATGATACGGTAGAGATAACAATGGCCAACGTGACTCTAGTAACAAACTGTTTTGGTTATGACGTTAAGTAATCTTCTGCACACATTTGGAATAGAAGACATTGCTGCCTTATGCAACAATGTCTCCCAAAATTCCACTAGGTCCAGAATCTTCAGCAGTACCTTTTATTTTATGTAGACGACATGTCAAACCGGAGTGTAGAGTGAAGGCAAGAACAGTAATATGAATATTGTTAACAGGGGGTTCTTCATAATGAATTCGCCGATTTGGAGTCGCGCTCGCCGCCTGTCGGCGAAAATCGGAACCCGTCACGCATGATTTCCGGCCTAATGTCAAATATTGCGTGATATGGTAAACAGAGCTCTTTTTAACGGCTAACTGGATCGGACATTGCGTTAAATTGTAAAGTAATCGGTGCATTGTGGAAAATATGTCATTTTAAATTAATTTCTGCCAGAATACTGACACAGTACCATATTCATCACTCTCAGAACATGTCGGAACCAGTATTCGTATGTACAGCAAATGATTGGTGGCATTCGTGCCATCCAAAAGGCATTGTCCTAAACTTTTTCTTAATTTATGATTTGATATAAACAGTAAGTTAATGCGTGCATCATGTACGCTTATGTCTATACCCATCTGTATAGTGAATACATAAACAATTAAAAGATGTTGGGTCAGTGGGTGCTTGGATTATGTATTTAAGTAGGATTTCAACTGATATCTACTCCAGAAATACAAGAGTAAATTTCACTGTCAAAATTAAAAAATTGTGTGGGGAGGGGGGGGGGGGGGGGAAATGACACCATGCACCATGGGGTCTAGTCTGAACATATTTTACCAGGGGGGGGGGGGGGAGAAGAGAGGCAGCAGGGTGATAAGGCCCACAAAAAAAAACAAAAAAAAAACCCCCCATTCAAAATTTAGACGCAATGAAATTTACTCTTGTATTTCTGGAATGGATAAACTATGGGTGCTACCATAAAAAAATATGCACAATGTCAGTCCCACCCCCCCCCCCCCCAAAAAAAATAAAATAAATACATGGACGTAGCCAATGGGCCACAGGGGGTGGAGGTGGGGAAACAAACATTTTAATGTTCAACTTTGGCCAAAAGAAAATTAAAGATGTTGGGTGGTTGGTTGGATTGTATATTTAAGTAGGATTTCAACTGGTATCCACTCCAGGTGCAAACTGCATCTAAATTTCATATCTTTGGCGGGGGTGGGTGGGTGTGTGTGTGTGTGTGTGTGTGTGGTTGGAGAGATGACACCGTGCACCATAGGTGTAGGAACATATTTTGACCGGGAGAGGGCCCCCTCCCTCCACCTTCCTATGCCTACGTGCACCCACACACCCCAATTCACCATCCATGGACCACTACAGGAATGGGTCTTACTCCCTGCCAACGAAACAGTTGTACTAACCTATGTTGATCTGATAGAAAAACACTAATTAAACAGGTATTTGACACAATTAACATTACATAATGCAGACAACAGTCAGGGACATGTTTACTTATCCAATCTTATTAGGAAGTCATCTTTCATCAACAATAAGGAAGATGTTATCTTGATATAAATCATCTTTTGAGCTATGTTTTATTTACAGGTCTTATGATCAGAGGATTGATTGTCAATGTCATTGTGAAGTATAATAACTAGAGCATTCCGAGATTACTGACACCTGCCTCATCCATAGAGCCATTAGACCGAGAGCTAGGTGGATTTTATTTGATGTTCAACTGGACAGTTAGGATCAAATAATGGACAATGACTATTCGCAGGTCAAGAAAAAACATGTTTACCACTGGAATGACTTGCTCACTAATAGAGACAGTCATTCATTGACTAAGCAAAAATCTTGACTATTAATGGGTTAAAAAATGTAAATATTTCATCTTCCTTCAAATACAGTTACTTTAAATTTTGTTCTGGTGAAAATACCTTTTAGCCCACATTCACACCAGAATGCTTGAAAATAATATTGCAGTGAGCTCCTCAATCTAAGCCTATTACAGTATACAATAGCAATGAGCTCCTCAATCTAAGCCTATAGCAGTATACAATAGCAATGAGCTCCTCAATCTAAGTCTATAACAGTATACAATTTTAACAATTATATTTTTAAGCTGTCTGATGTGAATGTGTGCCTTAAACAAGAATTTTAATGAAACTCAACATAAGCTTGCAAAACTTACATGTTTGAAGAACTGTAAATTAACCTTCGCGAATTATAAGTTTTTCAAGGAAGAAAACTCTGGCAAATATGAATCAATGGAATGCAACAGATCAAAATATCTTAAGTAAATGGTATCTGAGGGCCATTGCCTTACATGCAACTATTTATTCAAGACTTTTTCAAAATTGGCCTGAAAAGCTTAAGTAAATATGTTACCTGAGGTCCATTTATTGAAGAGCAAAAAAACCTCAATTACCTGATAAGACCTGATAGCCATTTACTTAGGTTTTTATTTAGATTTCCTCAAAATCAGATGAGCAAACCTAAGTGGATTGTGTCTGACTGCCATTTTACTTAACTTTTTGTTTAATATTTTCTAAAAAATGGACTGCAAACTAAGTAAATTGCACCCGATGGCCATTTGCTTAACTACCTAACGCAAATTTTGAGAAAATTCTGAAGAAAAATTAATGTAAATGACCAGCTAGTACCATTTACCTAAGGTTTTCAACAAAATTTCAGGAAATCTTCAATAAAAAGTAAAATAAATGGCCCAGATACCATTTACTCAAGTTTTTTTCAACCATTTTTCATGAAATATTGAATAAAAAGTTACGTAAATTGCCCTCAGATACTAGTTACCAACTTCAGTGCTATTGTGAGAAAATCCAGAAGAAAAAATTAGGTAAATTAGTTTTTCAGTCTAATCTTGAGAAAATCGTGAATAAAAAAGTGTCACTCGGTGTAATCCACATTGAACAGCATATTATTTATTGATGGAATTATTTTGATGACTATTGTTTCAACTGAATAATCATGTTTTAAAATATTCTGTTCTCATCTCCTGCTTCAGAGAATTTAGACTAATCAGATTGCACACAGATAATGACGGTGTCCAGGCAACTGATGACTGTCAACTGTGTACATAACAAAAGACCCAAGGGCCTGTGATGCTGGACCATTAGCATTTGAAACATTTGCATTTAAATATACACGACTCCTTACATTAAACCCTTTAAACCTGAATGTGTTCAAGAAAATTTCAATTTTCACATAGAAAATGTCCATTTGCAGACCAAGAGATTATTTTTGAAAATTTATCACTGGAATGACTGGCTTGGTTATCGAATCAGTCATTCCAGTGATAAATTTTCAAAAATATTATTCTCTTGGTCTGCAAAAGGACATTTCCCTGGACCACTACAGATGCTGTTTTTCGCCACCGGAAAAATTGACAAATTTGGTTGAAATTGCTCAAAATAATGAGAAGCAATTTGACAATATCCGGTAAATTTGTAATAAAATCAAAGATTTTGACCCAAAAATTGATGGATCAAAATTCTGAATGAAGATTCTGGAATCGTTGATGATAGGATCCTTTAACCCAAATTTGGTTAAAATCATCCTAAAAATTGGTTACGAGTAACATTCAGGGTTTGTACACCTTTCTTATTTGAAATTCCATGACTTTTCCATGACTAAAATTTAAAAATTCCATGACCTCCAAGAATCAATAGCTGGGTCAAAGGCAGTCAAATTTGTTTCAAAATGTTCAACAGCACATAGTCAATCATATGGAATTCACTTTATTCAGGGCAAAGGGTCAACATGTGACAATGTGACAATTTTCGGAACACTTTTAATAAAATCTGAGGTTTTTCACAAATTGACGAATAAAAATTCTGAATGGAAGTTCTAGAGCCTATGATCATACATGTAGCATCCTTTCAGCCTAACTTGGTTGAAATCGGTCAAAATGATAAGAAGAAATATGACCATTTCTAGTAAATTTTGAATAAAATCTAAGATTTTTACACCAAAAATTGCCTATATATCCTTTAACACTCGTATCACCCAAAGACGGCTTCTGTAGTGGTCTTGAGAAATGTCCATTTGCAGACCAAGAGAAGACTATTGTTGAACATTTTTCTTTTGAGGCTTAAAGCCTAGGCTTCTATTTGGCCAAGGTGCTCAAGAAATAAACTGAAATTCATTCCTTAAAATGGTTACTTTCACGCAACTATTGCGCACTAATAACACACAGGGGAAAATATGAGAAAATATGAGCCAAAAGAGCCGTATACAGGTATATAACACACAGTCATAGTTCAGAAATATTGCAAATCATATTGTTTCGACGAACGAATAAGTTTTATATTGTAAGGAATATACTTTTTAGGGGTTTGTCATGAAAGACTTAAGATTTGGATAAGATAGTGTTGTTGGCTAATTGACTAATAAGTTGTGAAAGCTTGGTCTGTTGGTGGATAGATTAATATAATACGTAGATCCCATGTTATTCATTGTCTAGAACAGTAACAGATTTCAGTTAAATTAATTTTCAAATATTCAACAGCTTATGTGTATGAAACATGAGGTTACTTTTCATTTAACGACCCAGACGTATATATACTGGTCTGGCGTTTTGTTAGCTTACTAAAATACTTACCACTCAATTCACTGTTTGCTAAAAGTCACCTGACTTAGATATCTCAGAAAATTTTAACCTATTCATTCCCATGGTGTAGGTTCCCTTGAAACAAGTTTAGCAGAGATACATCCCTCCATTGGGTAGTCTTGATAGTATCTCTTTAACTCTAAAGCAGTCATTGCTCTAGGGAACCGGTTCCTCTATTCCTATAGAGAACATATAAACGAGTCTGTGAGCATGCGCACTTATGCTACTATGCATGCGACCTAGTCCAAGCCGTCATTAATTAATTCCACAAATTTTTAATGATTTGCAATTTAACGATGCGGGGTGGCTGAGGTGGGCCCCAGTGAATTGAGTGGTAAGTATTTTAGTAAGCTAACAAAACGCCAGACCAGTATATATACGTCTGGGTCGTTTTGTAACACAACAAAAATACTAAGCCACTCAATTCACTGTTTGCTAAAACATAGAATTGGTCAGAGCCCAAATACTAGGTGGGTTGGTAAATTGCAAATCATGAATGAAAGGTTAATCACCAAAAATACTAAAACCAACTAAATCGCTGAAGTGCTGAAATAGCACGAACAAACAAATGTTCGAAATAAAATACAATAATATAATGATAATTAGAAAATCTCAGCAAAGAGAATTTAAAAACAGCCGTGAGATGGTGAAGAAGACGGCTGACTAAAGAATCTAGGCAATTGAGCCTAGGTTTGAGTGGCGAAACGAGAAATGTCAGATTGTGAATTGAATCTGATCTTTCAGATAAAAATAATGTAGAATCTGACATTTATACTGCAACTTACATAATGTCGTCCACTGATAGATCTGCATAGAATGCGAAGGAGAAGGCCATACCACGAACATCGTGTGCCTTAACACAAACTGAGTGTCTCCTGGAGATACATTCTAGTGTCCATTAATGGTGTCTGTAATCCAGTTGATGAGATGCGCGCTTACTAAACAAATTCGCATAAGTAATCTGAACGGTAGATCTGCATAGAATGCGAAGGAGAAGGCCATACCACGAACATCGTGTGCCTTAACACTTACTGAGTGTCTCCTGGAGATACATTCTAGTGTCGATTAATGGTGTCTGTAATCCAGTTGATGAGATGCGCGCTTACTAAACAAATTTGCATAAGTAACCTGAACGGTGTTTCAAAAAGATATTTTAAATTGGGCATAGTTTTCGGAAAGGATTGAAAACAATTAATTAGGTTTTATATATATAAGATCTCTTCAAGGGCAAAGAATGAGGCCAGCTCTCCTACCACCTAGAAAAGATCATCCCCGAAAAGAATATGAATATCAAAATGCCATCTAACAAACGCGGCCGCTAGTACAAAAAGAATGATTTCAGAGTTATACAATTAAACAGATGTACCCAAGAATGAATTAATAGAGGAATTTATTATAGGTATTTGCCTTTGTGCTATACCCTAAAAATACCGGTACCATGGATAAATGATGTAAATACTTAATAACTCTCAAACCGGCTTCTAGAAAACAAAGAAGGATAGATGCTAGTGAAAACGATAACACCACCCCAGCATACAGGGATTTAAATCATCAAAAAATATGCCATGAATCTATGACTTGATGATGGGATGCAGAATCGGGCGAGATAATGTGCTGTTCTAACAAGCATTTGAAAACCTTAAATATACTCTGGTAAATTCTCCTGTAACAGATAGTTTGAATTGATTAAGAATACTAAAGTTCAGACAAAAAATAAATTTCTGAAAAACAGGTCTCTTGGAAAATACCATATATACATATTGAAGATTTGTGGAATGATGAACTGAAAGCTGCTGTTAAACGAGATAGAAAATCAGCAAAATTGGTAAGACGCTTTGGATTTCCACAAAGAGGACTACGAGATCCACTGAATAACTCTCATTGGGCCAAGCAGGAGTGATTAAAGGGATAATACATTCTGCTGACAAAAGTTCTTAAAGACAATTGTACTAGAAACCGCTGACAAAAGTTCTTAAATACAATTGGCACTAGAAAGTTAAATTGAAGATAATTTTAAAAAAATGTGAAGTCTATGACTGGGCCAGAGCATCTACAGCCAGAGCCTAGCCTGGAGGAAGAATATGAACATCAAATCTGGTAGAAACTTAATGGGATGTAATAAATGAGCTACAAGGAAAATCATTCTACCTGGAATGTGAGCTGCTGAAAGTTTTGCTGACATCTCCACCGCAGGAGGAAGACCAAGACTCCAGACAAAATATGATAACCTCAACTGCCCTGCTTGTTGATGAAGGTCACTACTATAGAAATGACTGCATGAGCAGATAGGTGCTTGTGAAAGAGACAATATCTCTTCATTCTCCAATATTCCTGAGTATTGAAGAGGAATACTAGAGTATTAGTTCCTGTTCTAGTTCCTGAAAAGGAAGAGAGTAGTAAGACTACTTTATCTGATTCCATAGACACAAGAACGAGATCCCCTCCCCCAAACACGTAAGAACAAGACATCAAACTGGACCTGCAGATGGATAAACTGGTGAATTGGTACCGATGACACCCAACGAATGAAAATGCAGTGTATGCAGTCGTGGTGAGGGACAAAATTCTGAATTACCAGACTTGACCTTCGTACACAAAACTGACTCCATTCGGCCCAAATTTTAACACAATTAAGCAACCTTCCAAGCCAGAGGATCCCAGACCGGCTATGATGTAATTAAAAGAACCCAGATCCAGTTAGGACAAATTCTGTATATATAGAAATATCAGAAAACACTGTCCCTTATCCTTGACTAGACCAGTGATGACTAGGCAAAATGACTCCATGTCCATATTATTCCTTTCATCGATGAACTCCATTTCTGAGACAACATAGTAGGAAAAGAGTTGAATATAAAACGATTGACTAAGTAATCTTTGTCTCAAACAGTATCAAAGCAGCCATGGGTTCCAGACAAAATAATTCCAAAATATACAACAGAATTAGTATTAAATCATGAAGTGTAAATTTTTTGGAAGTTGTCAGAAAAGGATAAATATATGAGTTGAAGATAAGAGCCGAGACCCTATAAAAGATGATCTGCCAGCACCTCATAATCCTTAAAGTCTGGATTCTGCCATTCCTCCACTGTATCCTACTTGAAAAGAGCAGAAAATTATTGATCAGGAACAGAAGCAGGACTAATGTCAAAGGAGACCAACATGGTTTGATAGAAAAAAGGGGGATTCAATGACTACATTGATTGTACCTTATATGTAGGAAATCTGCTACCTAAGACATACATGAGGCTAGCTATACCCATCCCACCCCTGATAGAGTAGAGATTATATAGAAGCGCTTAAGCATGACAGCTAGGACCAGAATAAATCTGCAGAATCTTATTTTACAAATCTAATTTGAAAACAAAGCTAGTATGATATGAGCCCAATTGTTAATATCTTTATCAGATGATTAAACAGGAAAGAAGTCCATCAAACCTGTGACCAGATCAATGATGGATAAGGACAAAGGACTGAAACTACACAGAAGGGTGAAAGGAAAACCCCATATTCCACAATCCATGCAAAGGCAATAATCCAATCATCTTGGTTAGGCCCCCTTGAGGAATTTATTTAATAATGCCTGGGAAATTTAGAATTTAGAAGAATAAAAAATAGGCTTGAATAGATAAGGCTGAGAAGACCTCTCCATATGACAATAATAGAAATAGATATATCCCTAGACAAATAAAAAGATCAAAATTTCTACTGAACTCGAGAAAGGAGCGGTGTAAATCTTGATAAGACAAAAAAGATTTTGTTATTGTGACAAGCTTACATTCACCCATAGATATGCTTCATCATGGCGAGGGATCCTACTGACAGAAAAGAAAGACTGAAAAACTATGTTAAAAATAAATCAGGCCAGATATGATACTAAAAGATAGCAAACCACTATTCACAATTAAAATAATAAAGTCTGACGCACTTATTTGCAGATTGATATTAGTCGAAAGATGGAGGCTGATAGTTAGAGTGTGATACATGAGAAGATTCAGGCGCAAAACGAAATCTAGTGAAATCAAAACGACAAAAGCACTGCTAGGATCATAAGAAAAAATTAAATCATTCCCAGAAGATAAATGCGAAGAGTTGGGTGTACACAAGGTTTCGAAGGATGAGGATAATTGGATGGTTCAGCCATTGCACTAAGAGCAACTAATAAAGAATTAAAGAATCCAAAATAAGAGCCCCTGAAATAGGGCATTTAAACTGTCAAGTGATTTAGAAACAAACAATACCAGCAAAACACCAGAAGTGATTTGATTTGGCATACCTAAACCAGAAGTTTAATTATAATCAGTTGCTATGCCATAAAAATTGAGTTATAATCTAGGTAATAATACTGAGCACAGGACAATTAGGCCTCATGGTCATCTCTTCTTCATTTATCTCCATGCCTGTGCCGTCACTTCTAGTCATGGGTTGCGTGTACGGTGTAGTCATACATTGGCTTGACTATGCCAAAGCCTACCTAAAGCATTTTCGAATGTTTTAAGAGATGGTGTGGAAACAACATGTTCAGACCAACATTTCACAGTTTACACACCCCTTAGAGAGAAAAATTTTTTCTAACTAGGTTAGTTCTCCCCCTCTTCTAGACTTTCAGATGATTTCCACGAGTAATAGTCCATTTGCAAGCAGAATGTTATATTTGACTATAACAATTAATCGATTGAGAGCCGATAGAATGATCCCTCATAGCCTGGGTACGTGCTCTATATATCCAATTTCACCCAAGTTAAGTACCCGCAGAAAGAATTTACAAAATGATGAGAGATTAGATTATACATTAAGTAGGGAAAAACCCCATCTTAGGGCTAATAAAAGTGGCTGATAGTCAAGAACTTTCCTGATCCAAAGGCTATGCTTGCTACTAAAACACTGAGATCAACACACATCTCTGATATAGTAAAACTTGGTCATCAAAGTTTGTAGCGTTTACTATCAAAATATTAACCATTTAACTCTCGAAGTTATTAGTCATAAGTTGCAACTGAAATAAGTTGACTCTGAATGAGTACCAGCAAATATGGGAGTGGCGTATTTACTTAAAAATCCATAAATAGGTCGCACATTTATGCTCAATTTACATGTTCTAAAAAATTTGCGCGCACTATATACAAGGATAAAACTTATTTTCCTCTGAATTTTTAAACATCTTAACGTCTGAAGATACCACGAAAAAAACCTTCACAAATCTTGTCACCTCGCGGCTATGCTTAATGTATACCTCAAAACATCATTCGCAGAAGTGAAATTATTAAATTGAGCAGCCTAAACATTGCGTATCCTTTAATAAAGATTGTTTTTTCCATCAAAATTAATCCTAACTTGACATAAATGTCGTCTTTATAATATATAAATCAGAATCACGTGATAATCACATGATATATAAATCACGTGATATTATCTGACCAGATTAGGTTAAAGCAAATTTTAATGAAGTAGCTTAAGCGAGTACTCGGATATAGATATCCTGGAATCGGAAATTCGGCAATGATATCTACGCTTCTCGTCAGCGCCTCCAAACGGAGATTTACTTTGCCACTGTCCGGCTCGCTAACAATAGACGCTGGCTACCCAGTTTAATTATCGGCCGATCACGCAATTTTTCTAGAACATCGCATTACGTTTTAGATCATTTTAGGTTCACATTACAATATAACCAGTAATATATATGATAAGTTTTAACTCTAGATTTAGAAATCAAGTGAACGCAAGTTTCTCGCTAGATTTACAAATCAAGTGAACCTGATAATCTGGCACAGGCTTAATAGCCTATCTAACAAAAGCGGGTTATGTGATTACGAGGATTCAATTCAGTATCGTAATTTTGAACATCCGGGCATTCCGAGATCGTCCAACATTTGCCAATTTACGACACACTAAAGAGGATATCCCATAGCAACGCAATGTTTACATTTTTCATGAAACTACAGCCATAAAAAATACTTGCGTCGACTAACCCCGCCAAGTATTAGAAAACATAAAATCTCGAGTAATTTTTATAAGATATTAAATAAAAGGTAAAAAGGTTTCATGGCCCATTGCTAGTAATGTTAAATTAGCCTGCAAAAACGCCGCCAATTGAAAGCGAACACCGAATCGCGAATTAATACGATGGTCTCGTCTTTATTGTAATACGACTGACATGACTGACTGATCATCATGAAGTAATTGCGAGTTTCATATTATTTGGTTAGTAACGGTCCTTAGAAGGACCACTCGCTTTTCTTCAGGGGATGATCGTGGTGTATCCTTGTGGTGTTCATCCGGTCCACCACGCCTGTTTGCACCACTGTCACATTCTTAATAGATCCAATAACTTCCCAACCGGTATATTACATAGTTATGTAGGATACCTTATGTAGGATTCGATCCAAACCGGTATGTAGTATACCTTATGTAGGAAAGAATGACGCTCGGAAATACGTACCTAGTCAAAACTCTTAATTGATCCACTAACTTCCCAACCGGTATGTTACATATGTTATGTAGGATACCTTTCGTAGGAGATGTTCCAAACCGGTATATAGTATACCTTTCGTAGGAACGGAGCCTCGTGGCTAAAATAGGATCAGAGTTATTGACTTCACCTGGCTTGTAATGTGAAGCTGGCGCCATTTTCTTTCAACTTGGTCACAACGAACTTTCTGTTCATATTCACGTAAATTATAACCATTTTACATAAGTACTATGACTTCTTCAACAAAGACCACTTGTACTGTGGTATTCATGAAAAGCAAATGTGGATGTAGCTCCACAAGATTATGGAATGAATAGGATTTGTTGAGATAAAAGTTAGATGTTTCCCGTAATACAGAAAATTAATTAATGACGGCTTGGACTAGGTCGCATGCATAGTAGCATAAGTGCGCATGCTCACAGACTCGTTTATATGTTCTCTATAGGAATAGAGGAACCGGTTCCCTAGAGCAATGACTGCTTTAGAGTTAAAGAGATACTATCAAGACTACCCAATGGAGGGATGTATCTCTGCTAAACTTGTTTCAAGGGAACCTACACCATGGGAATGAATAGGTTAAAATTTTCTGAGATATCTAAGTCAGGTGACTTTTAGCAAACAGTGAATTGAGTGGCTTAGTATTTTTGTTGTGTTACAAAACTCGCTTAGCCAGGAAATTGGCCTATTTTGGGATTTTATTAGCCAATCACAAGTTATTCTCAAAAACTAATTGCAAAGTGGGTAGGTGTTCTCTCAAGAACTAGACAACATGCAAGAATGTTGTCAGCTCAATGCTCATGTAGAAGTATTTCTTGGAAACCATACTTAGAATAGGGTGGAGCAGAGCAGAGATGTGAATCCTGGGGTGGGATAGATAGGCTATGCAATATTCTACTTCCACATTTTTTAATGTGTCAATACATAGCTTCCCTGTTTCTCTATCTATATATACCCTCCGCAAATAATTTGATAAGATGTCATGGGCATGTTGGGCAATGACCATGGGCATAGGAAGATTATTTGAGGGGGGGGGGGGGGGGGGGGGGGGGTACATCTGTCCTTCCATCTGTCTTGCTTTAAACTGTGTGCGTGCATGCATGTGCACAAAGATTTGGGGTGGGGAATGGTGTTTGATTGATAACAAATATAAGTATCAGGTGCCATTAACCTAAGGATTTCAGGTGGGTAGGTCAGGCTTACAACAACCAAACCCCATCTGCTAACGCCCACCCACCCCTAAGATTAATTAGGGACATTCACCGATGAATTCCCCATATCTCATTTTCAACGATACCATACAGGAAAACTGTTGAATATTTTGAAATTAATTTTACTGGAAGTTAGGCTGCAGCGACTGGCAGTCAAATTAATTTCAACATATTTAACAGAATAAGTTTTATATCGTAAGGAATATACTTTTTAGGGGTTTGTCGTGAAAGACTTAAGATTTGGATAAGATAGTGTTGTTGGCTAATTGACTAATAAGTTGTGAAAGCTTGGTCTGTTGGTGGATAGATTAATATAATACGTAGATCCCATGTTATTCAATGTCTAGAACAGTAACAGATTTCAATGAAATTATTTTTCAAATATTCAACAGCTTATGTGTATGAAACATGAGGTTACTTTTCATTTAACTCTCTTTGCCAGGAAATTGGCCTATTTTGGGATTTTATTAGCCAATCACCAGTTATTCTCAAAAACTAATTGCCAAGTGGGTAGGTGTTCTCTCAAGAACTAGACAACATGCAAGAATGTGTCAGCTCAATGCTCATGTAGAAGTATTTCTTGGAAACCATACTTAGAATATGGTGGAGCAGAGCAGAGATGTAAATCCTGGGGCGGGATAGATAGGCTATGCAATATTCTACTTCCACATTTTATAATGTGTCAATACATAGCTTCCCTGTTTCTCTATCTATATATACCCTCCGCAAATAATTTGATAAGATGTCATGGGCATGTTGGCCAATGAGCATGGGGATAGGAAGATTATTTGAGGGGGGGGGGGGGGGGGGAAAGTACATCTGTCCTGCTTTAAACTGTGTGCGTGCATGCATGTGCACAAAGATTTGGAGTGGAGAATGGTGTTTGATTGATAACAAATATAAGTATCAGGTGCCATTAACCTAAGGATTTCAGGTGGGTAGGTCAGGCTTACAACAACCAAACCCCATCTGCTAACGCCCACCCACCCCTAAGATTAATTAGGGACATTATTTAAGTATTTATATATGGCACCTAAGTAAAGATTTCAAGTCAATAACATCATAATACGGTCTATATCCAATCCAAAGCCATTTCTACCCACACTGTGTGTGACTCTAACCATCTTTAGTATAGTTTGTATATATAGTTACCTATTTTCGTGGTACAAAAAATGCCACAAGAGTGCAAATTAGAGCACAAATCTAGACTCAATCGTGTTAACAGCTACTCATTTTCCAATATTTAAATGGAATTAGCGCAAAAACAATAACATTTTGCGCTAAATAGCTGTTTAGCGGTTGTATTGGATGTTGTTGACATATTTAAGCGCACATGTTAAATCATCTCTCAAATAAACCGGAAGTCATGCATGACGGGCTCCGATCTTGGCCGAGAGAGGGTGAATGCGGCTATCCGAATTCGGGAATTGCTGGTAATTGCTGTGGTGTCTGGGCGCATCACGGTGCAGTAACTAATGTATGAGTGAGGTCCAATTACTTGATTTAGTACTTATTAATGAAAATTTGTTTAATAATATGTTTGTAGGAAATTTTACTAATGATCTGTGTATGTGCGATCGTGTCTGTATTATTCCACAGTTTTGTAGCTTGTAGTCGTGTTTACATTTAGAACCTGATTTCGTATACATGTCAATTGTGTACTACAGATAAGATAAGATTTATTGTACCAAACACGATCAATGACAGGCAGTGTACATATAAAGCAACATCAAAGAAATAATACATGCACAATATATCATTAACTATATATTATTATGGTATCAAAAGATGTACCCCTATATCTATGACTAGATGACAATTTATATACATGAATAGATGACAATAAACACAGGCACTTGAATCCCTTCAACAGAGCCGACACAATCCCAGAAATACACATACAACCACACAAATACACACTGGGTATACCTATATAGTAGCACGTACATCGAATCTGCCCGTGCAATAAGCAAAAAAGACTAGTCACCATTGGGTGGATTTCACAAAACCACACAGCCCAGAATCGCTCACACGAGCAATCTCCATGGCAACCTCAATCCCAATTGATCAGATATTAGTTACCATAGAAATCCGCCCAACTGCGAGATCACTGTCAGCCATAGAAAGTCCCATAAAATCCACTCCTGGAATCCTATGGTGGTATTGTGGAATGCTTAGAGTGAAAGCCAAATAAATTGTTGCATATCATGTTGCATATGGTGGGGACATAATTTTTAAGGAGGAATACGAATTTGGCAGCATCATCTATGAATCGAAATTGGTCATAAACAAGAGGCCCAATGGGCCTGTATCGCTCACCTGGAACATTGGCATATCAAACTAATCTTACTTAAGTTTTACATCTATCGGTGTCACTTCCAATGACTTTCAGTCAAATGATTTAGTTTTCGAGATATTGACAACAATCTCTGGACTGTTTTTTTTTGCATTAGTGATTTTGAACAATGTTTAAGTGAAAGTAGATGATATCAGTGCTAACAACAGCTGGTTTCTTAACTGTCTCACTGCTGCAAGCCAGTGCAGCCAATAATTTCAATTTTCAAAAGCTCTAGACTTGTTGAATATTTTGAAAACAATTCGACTGAAAGTAGTTGGTGGCTTAGCCACCAACAACTTTCAGTCCAATTGTTTTCAAAATATTTATCACGTTCAGAGATATAACCTTTGGAATATGTTGTCTTTTGTCTCATTCTGGCCAGGTGAGCTAACAACTTGAACATTGTAAAATGAAGGAAATGTCAATTTCCCTTTCTCCGAGATCTAACAATACTCACCATTCTGTTACTTCTGATATACAGCTGGCCTTGACAGCGGCTCTAGGATTATAGACTTAGAAAGCTTTACCGACTCCTGGGAACCGGGTACTCGGCTCCCAACTGCCGAGTACCCGTTTACCATAGAGCTCATATTGTTTGCATAGCCACCAAACAAGAGAAAACTATGGCTTGCCTCCGTGGGGCTGGGAGGCTGGGTCCGTAACAGAATGGTGAGTATTGTTAGATCTCGGAGAAAGGGAAATTGACATTTCCTTCATTCTCCTTCGATCAATACTCACCATTCTGTTACTTCTGATATACACCAGATTTGATCAGTAACCTGGTGGGAAGGGGCAAGCCATAAATGCAAATTTTGCCCCTTGGAGAAAGATTTTAGACTTCAAACTTGACTAACGGAGACTTAAAAGGACCGTCAAGTTCACGGAACCGAATCACATTCGCGTCACGGCCCCCCCCCCTTTTTCCCAGGGTTGGCAAGTTTTGGACACTAGTGGTTTAAACCGTCTGCCCAAAATAGGTTTTGGACACCTTAAATTGTCCAAAACTGTCCAAAACCTAAAATATTGGTATAAAAAATATTTTTCTGAAATGTAGTTTTCTTAAAACAACTATATAGCATTTAGACACATACAGGTACATGTACATATTGATGGATGGTTATCTACATGTATTTTTGGATACTTTATTGCTATATAATAATAATAATAATCTAAAAGGACACATGATTTCAATAAATTAGGAGTCTTATTTGCTTCTTTCTATAATCCATGGGTTAATTTTTTTCAACTTTTGTTTGTCTTAAATGTTTTAACTCTGTATATTTCGACCAGTTGTGTTAAACCCACAGAAACCCTATTTAATCAATAATGTAAACATATTAGACTACCTATGTACAGCTAGATGTTCATATTATTGAGAACTGTCTCTGTGTCTAAATCTATTTCTTGCAAAATGTTCATGGCCTATGGAAGAATCTTAAACTCATAGAGAAAATATAGTCTGCTAAGATGTTGTTTCAACAATTAACTGATGACCCTTGCTCTCTAAGGCTATTTTAGAATGCACTACTCAGTACACACATTAGCTATGTTTACATAAGATCTTATGCAAATTTGGGATTAAGGCATTTAAGCTGATAGAATATAAATTAGATTCTTCATGTTTTCATCTATCCTCAGTTAATGCTAGATATCAATTAGACAATTAGTAAAAAGATATCCTTGTGCTACATTAATCTTTGAATTCTTCTGTTGTCCTGAATTGCAGGAAATGTCAATTTCCCTTTCTCCGAGATCTAACAATACTCACCATTCTGTTACTTCTGATATACAGCTGGCCTTGACAGCGGCTCTAGGATTATAGACTTAGAAAGCTTTACCGACTCCTGGGAACCGGGTACTCGGCTCCCAACTGCCGAGTACCCGTTTACCATAGAGCTCATATTGTTTGCATAGCCACCAAACAAGAGAAAACTATGGCTTGCCTCCGTGGGGCTGGGAGGCTGGGTCCGTAACAGAATGGTGAGTATTGTTAGATCTCGGAGAAAGGGAAATCCTGCATTCTCCTTCGATCAATACTCACCATTCTGTTACTTCTGATATACACCAGATTTGATCAGTAACCTGGTGGGAAGGGGCAAGCCATACATGCTAATTTTGCCCCTTGGAGAAAGATTTTAGACTTCAAACTTGACTAACGGAGACCTAAAAGGACCGTCAAGTTCACGGAACCGAATCACATTCGCGTCACAGGCCCCCCCCCTTTTTCCTCCTAAGAAAAGGGAGAGAACTAACGAACATGTATCTCGCCTGAAAACACCAATATGCCAAGAGGGTTAACTACTCCCTGCATATTGCTTGTATTAGCCTGGGAATGAGCATGAATATATAAGATGAATGAACATGATACGTATACATAATACAAAAAACTCTCACTTGTTGAATTACCTTATGATAACAGGACTTCAGACGTACCGCCTCCAACCAATCACCGGTTCGGCCATCAGTGACACAATCTGGTTGACATCCTCTCGCCTGACCATGCCTGCTTTAGGTTCTTTTCTTACCGAAGTGAGAAAAGGGGAAAAGCAGTGTGGTCACTAACTATCGTTTCAAAACAGCTAAAGCGAGTGGATTGGCTGAGTCTGACACATCCCTCATATAGTAATCCGTGAATGAGGACTCACAGTGCCATTGTGCAACGGCCATGATGTCCTATAACGGAACACCGTTGTAAAGGGCGGTCGAGGCGGCTATTCCTCTGACATTGTCTGCCCTTACGCCTTGCACCTGGTGCCCAGTCGCCATCTCGTGAGTAGTCTGAATGCATTCGACCACCCAACGAGAGATAGTATCCATGGATGCGGCGCCATAAGACTTATTATGGCAGATCCACATATGGCTATCGTTCGACCGTAACGAGTCAGTCCATTTCTTGTACTTAGTCAAAGCACGGACCGGGCACCAAACACTGGCATCACGATCAAACCTAGTTAACTTCGGTATAATGATCGGTTTGCCGGGATATCTCAAAGATTGGTTCTTTGACATAACCTCTGCTCTTGGCAGAAGACGCAGACCTTCTCCAGAAACAATAAATCGGTTCCTCTCTGCCGAAAGCGCATGGATCTCACTGCGCCTTCTAGCTGAGGAAGCTGCCAATAGAAAGACCGCCTTTAGAGTCAAATGCTTTAGACTAGCCGAACGCAACGGTTCGAAAGGGTGCTTGGCCAGTACATTAAGCACTAAAGATAGACTCCAGGCTGGAATGACTACCGGTTGTCTCGGTCGGAGATTGCTCATTCCCTTCAACATCACATTTAACTGGGCCACCTCTGGACTATCCCTGTTGGCTAGACAAGGGATAACTGATGCCAAAGCTGACTTGTATCCAGCAACTGTGACGGGAGCAAGTCCTCAAAAGAACAGCTCACAGAGAAAGTCTGCTATTTGCTGATAGTGGATTGAAAGGTATCAATACCCTTTTCTTCACACCAATCTGCAAATCTGTTAACCTTGTTGTTATATGACTTGAAGGTTGACCTCCTTCTCGCAGCCGCGATGAAATCAGCAGCCTGTCGAGAAAAGCCTTCCGACGTGGAACGTTGTTTGATAACATCCACGCAGTCGTTGAACATTTCGGGACGCTCGTGTAGGAAGCGTCCCTTGGCCTGGGAGATTATGTTCGGAATCTCGGGCAACTGCACAGGATTTTCCACCAGCAGATCTAGAAGATCCGTGAACCACGCCCTGCTCGGCCAATACGGCGCTATTAGCAGGACCAGACACGGTTCCTCCCTGACCTTCACCAATACCTTCGGTAGAAGAATGGTGGATGGGTACGCGTAAGCGTGCATCCCTCTCCAGCTTATCGCCAGAGCGTCTGTATCGACGGCATTTGGATCTGTAATAGGCGAGACATATGTCATGATTTGAGCATTTTCCTTTGTGGTGAACAAGTCCACGTTGGGTTTGCCCCAATGCTCGAAGATCCGTCGCAGAACTGGAGGGTTGAGGGACCATTCTGTTGGCAGGATTCTCTGTCTGCGAGACAAAGCATCCGCCAGAATGTTCAATCGGCCAGGAATACGAGCTGCTTTCAAAACAACCGAGTAATTCCTGCACCATTGAATCAAGTGCCACACCCTGATACACAGAGTGGGCGACCTGGTCCCGCCTTGGCGATTTATATATGATACTACTGTCGAATTGACCGACCGTATCAATATCACCCTGCCCCTGATCATCGGAAGGAACTCTTCCAACGCCAGTTCCACTGCCATCATTTCCAACAGATTGATATGCAGCTGACTCTCCGGGAGAGTCCATGTGCCCGAGACCTGGTTCTCCCAGGCAGGCACCCCACCCTTCCAGCGATGCATCCGTGTAGACGGACAGCTGGGGGCGGGGTAGGTGCAGCAAAACCCCTAATAGGAGATTCTGACGCTGTTTCCACCATAGAAGATGCGATATTATCGGCTCCAAAACTGGCAACAGTTTTGACAGGGGTTCTGTTCTCTGTTTCCACAGAGACATCAGATACAACTGGATAGGCCTTCGCATTAGAGCATCGTACGGGATAACCTGCTCCATGGAGACCATCATGCCCAGCATCTGAAGGAACCGCCTCGCCTTGAATGTGGTTTCCCACTCGAAAACTCTTGAGGATGGCTAACAGAGACACCACTCTGGGTTCTGACGGGTAAACCCTGCCCTCCTCGAGGTCGAATCGCATCCCCAAATAAACGAAACGTTGAGTGGGCGTCAACTCGGATTTCTCCTCGTTGACTATGCAGCATAGATCTGAAAGTAACTTCAGAGTCAGAGCAGTATCCACGTTCAACCTGGCTGCCGAGTCTGCCTTAAGCAGCCAGTCGTCTATGTAGGTGTGTAGCGCCACGTTCTCTTTTCTGAGAAACGCTGTCACCGCAAGGACCACTCTTGTGAAAACCCTCGGAGCTGTCGACAGGCCAAACGGGAGACTGTAAACTCCCATACTTGATTCTGAAACGCAAATCTCAGAAACCTGTGCCAACTCCGATTCATAGGAATGTGGAAATATGCATTTATCAGATCGATCGATACACACCACATTCCTTTCCTCAATCCCGCATTACCGACCTCGGCGTTTCCATCTGGAACCGAGGCGTATGGATAAACCAATTTAATGGCCTGAGATTGAGTATGGGTCTCCATCCCCCTGTGCTCTTGGGGACAAGGAACATGTTTGAATAGAAGCCTGGAGTGTTTTGCTTTGCTGGTTTTATTGCTCCCTTCGGAAGCAAACCCGACACTTCCTTTTGAACGGCTTCTAACTTGTCTGGCTCCCTTGGTACGGGTGTCCAGACAAGTGCCAAAGACAGATTTTGTGGTGGAAAGTCCCACCACTCCGGCATGTAACCCTGGGATAACCATCCCAGGACCAGACTGTCTGACGTCACACCTTGCCAGGCCTCGACGAAACGCATGAGCCTTCCACCCAGCATAGACGCCTCGACGTCTAACGGGGTTATCCGGCTCGCAGTCCGCCCCCCCCCCTCTTTCTTAACGAGAGAGAGAGAGAACCATTTCGTTCTAGGCACGACGGGTATAACTGGCACTGCTGTTCCTGTTGCACAGGCGCGGTCCAGGCGGATATGAAGGGAGCTTTCGTACCCTCAGGTACGCTTCGGCCCCTTCTGTCCGCCCTTTGAGGCCTTACCCTTACCCTTCCCCTTCCCGCCTCTAGGGCGGTCAGGAGCAACATTGGGGAGGGTAGGCGCCTCTACAAGCTTCCTGGGCTTCTTCGCCGGCGGCGGCTCTGAAAACCCAGCTGAAGCAGAAGTCGCAACAGGCCTAGCTTTCGCCTTGCCCTTATGCTTCTTCTGCTCCTTTGAAGGTTGTCCCGTTAGCGGTTTCCCCACAGGCCCTAGTGCGTGCGCTTGCTGCACTAGCTCTAGCTGTAGGTTTACCGCTAACCGATTCTGCGCGATACTGGCGGTATCCTCTAAGATGGCACACGCTTGGCCACCGAAGATGCTAGGCCCTGTCAGGGGTGTCCCAAGGAGATGCTCCCTGACTGCCGTAGCCGGACGCATATGGTCAATGACCATTTGCCTCCTGGATTTCGTCACACGCGCTTGCACCCTTGCCAATGCGTCCATCGACAGCACCAGGCCGTCATTGACACAGGAAAGCGCCACAGGTGGCACAGGGTGGCCTGCCCCGCTTCAGCCCACACCGACTGAAGGAGACGATAAGAGTGGTTGACAGCGCTCATCGCTGCCCTCACACCCTCATCGCATAGGGACAGGACTTCTTCCTGGTGTACCTGAGACTTGTCCACAAGTGCCGGACCGGGGTGACCCGCCACGGCACTCTGGACGCCCAGTACCCATCGGTCATCCTCCGTGACCGACGGGACTACACCATACCTGTCGTATTCCCCCCGCGGAATACGACATCTTGCCTGCACCTCCCTGGAGGCCGCAGGGAGCTGACCCTTGGTCATCAGTTGTTTGCTATAAATAGCATCCAACCATTCTATGAACCGTGGATCCAGTCCCACTGACTGGATCCGGGCCGCGGGCAAAATCCCCGTCCTGATCGACGCAACCGACGGACGGGGCGCATCTTCATCGGCCGTGGCCGAAACCACAGACGGGTCAACCCTGGCTAGCCACGCCAGAGCATCTGACCAATCTACCTCCGATGAAGACACCCCCGCAAACACGTCACCCGTTGACGTGCTCACGGGTCTGCCAGCCACGGCCTCCCAGCAAGGAGCCACGGCTGACACGCCAGGCACTCCGGTACCACACGGTTCCGCCGCCACCCCATGAAACACTCCGGTCCATGGGGTAGGTCCGCACGGAAAACCGTACGGACCCGTAGCAGTCGCGGAACCATAGCCGGACACGGGCGCCCACGGCACCCCACGTCCGACTGCCGGACCAGGCGAGATAGGTGAGTACCACGCCCGGCCCGGCACACCCGTTCCCGTGACGGCTGGTGCCAAACCAAGCCGCACGGAACCGGTGCACGGTAACGGATTTGCCTCAGCCACAGGCGGAGCCGCTGACCTGGCTTGCGCCAAACCAGACAAATGGAGGCCGGTTCCGTCTAGGACGGAATCAACCTCCATATCCTCCACCTTTTTTTTAAAAAGATTATCATATCTTGTCCCCAAATGGCTTGGACCAGGTAGGGTGTATATCTACATTTGGCTTATATAGCACATTTGGCTTATATAGCACATGTAATATCCCTTTTCTTTGTTTCATCTGGACAAACCATCAGCTGCACCATGCCTTTTAAGTTTTAATTGTATGTATTTGATAAAAATGTAATAATAACTCATATAATAAATGGATTTGTTTAATATAGTGCTTTTGATGCAATCTCTGATTTCTTGTTATTTTTTAATAGGATTATGATGCATAAGAAAGAGTATGGTGATATGTCCAACTAGTTTTGGACAATTTTGGGCTGGTTTAAACCATTTAAGACAGGTTTTGGACAATGTCTGCTCAAAGTTAGTTTTGGACTGTCCAAAACCCAACCCTGCTTTTTCCTCCTAAGAAACGGGAGAGAACTAACGAACATGTATCTCGCCTGAAAACACAAATATGCCAAGAGGGTTAACTACTCACTGCATATTCCATGTATTAGCCTGGGAATGAGCATGAATATATAAGATGAATGAACATGATACATATACATAATACAAAAAACTCTCACTATTGAATTACCTTATGATAATTGGACTTCAGACGTACCGCCTCCAACCATTCACCGGTTTGGCCATCAGTGACACAATCTGATTGACATCCTCTCGCCTGACCATGCCTGCTTTAGGTTCTTTTCTTACCAAAGTGAAAAAAGGGTGAAGAGCAGTGTGGTCACTAACTATCGTTTCAAAACAGCTAAGGCGAGTGGATTGGCTGAGTCTGACACATCCCTCATATAGTAATCCGTGAATGAGGACTCACAGTGCCATTGTGCAACGGCCATGATGTCCTCTAACGGAACACCATTGTAAAGGGCGGTCGAGGCGGCTATTCCTCTGACATCGTGTGCCCTTACACCTTGCACCTGGTGCACAGTCGCCATCTCGTGAGTAGTCTGAATGCATTCGACCACCCAACGAGAGATAGCATCCATGGATGCGGCGCCATAAGGCTTTTTATGGCAGATCCACAGATGTCTATCGTTCGACCGTAACGAGTCAGTCCGTTTCTTGTACTTAGTCAAAGCACGGACCGGGCACCAGACACTGGCATCACGATCAAACCTAGTTAACTTCGGTATAATGATCGGTTTGCCGGGATATCTCAAAGATTGGTTCTTTGACATAAACTCTGCTCTTGGCAGAAGACGCAGACCTTCTCCAGAAACAATAAATCGGTTCCTCTCTGCCGAAAGCGCATGGATCTCACTGCGCCTTCTAGCTGAGGAAGCTGCCAATAGAAAGACCGCCTTTAGAGTCAAATGCTTTAGACTAGCCGAACGCAACGGTTCGAAAGGGTGCTTGGCCAGTACATTAAGCACTAAAGATAGACTCCAGGCTGGAATGACTACCGGTTGTCTCGGTCGGAGATTGCTCATTCCCTTCAACATCACATTTAACTGGGCCACCTCTGGACTATACCTGTTGGCTAGACAAGGGATAACTGTATCCAGCAACTGTGACGGGAGCTAGTCCTGAAAAGAACAGCTCACAGAGAAAGTCTGCTATTTGCTGAATAGTGGATTGAAAGGTATCAATACCCTTTTCTTCACACCAGTCTGCAAATCTGTTAACCTTGTTGTTATATGACTTGAAGGTTGATCTCCTTCTCGCAGCCGCGATGAAATCAGCAGCCTGTCGAGAAAAGCCTTCCGACGTGGAACATTGTTTGATAACATCCACGCAGTCAATTTGAACATTTCGGGACACTCGTGTAGGAAGCGTCCCTTGGCCTGGGAGATTATGTTCGGAATCTCCGGCAACTGCACAGGATTTTCCACCAGCAGATCTAGAAGATCCGTGAACCACGCCCTGCTCGGCCAATACGGCGCTATTAGCAGGACCAGACACGGTTCCTCCCTGACCTTCACCAATACCTTCGGTAGAAGAATGGTGGGTGGGTACGCGTAAGCGTGCATCCCTCTCCAGCTTATCGCCAGAGCGTCTGTATCGACAGCATTTGGATCTGGAATCGGCGAGACATATGTCATGATTTGAGCATTTTCCTTTGTGGCGAACAAGTCCACGTTGGGTTTGCCCCAATGCTCGAAGATCCGTCGGGTTGAGGGACCATTCTGTTGGCAGAATTCTCTGTCTGCGAGACAAAGCATCCGCCAGAATGTTCAATCGGCCAGGAATATGAGCTGCTTTCAAAACAACCGAGTAATTCCTGCACCATTGAATCAAGTGCCACACTCTGATACACAGAGTGGGCGACCTGGTCCCGCCTTGGCGATTTATATATGATACTACTGTCGAATTGTCCGACCGCATCAATATCACCTTGCCCCTGATCATCGGAAGGAACTCTTCCAACGCCAGTTCCACTGCCATCATTTCCAACAGATTGATATGCAGCTGACTCTCCGGGAGAGTCCACGTGCCCGAGACCTGGTGTTCTCCCAGGCAGGCACCCCACCCTTCCCTTGGTACGGGTGTCCAGACAGGTGCCAAAGACAGATTTTGTGGTGGAAAGTCCCACCACTCCGGCATGTAACCCTGGGATAACCATCCCAGGACCAGACTGTCTGACGTCACACCTCGCCAGACCTCGACGAAACGCATGAGCCTTCCACCCACCATAGACGCCTCGACGTCTAACGGAGTTGTCCGGCTCGCAGTCCGCTCCCCCCTCTTTCTTAACGAGAGAGAGAGAACCATTTCGTTCTAGGCACGACGGGTATAACTGGCACCGCTGTTCCTGTCGTACAGGCGCGGTCCAGGCGGATATGAAGGGAGCTTTCGTACCCTCAGGTACGCTTCGGCCCCTTCTGTCCGCCCTTTGAGGCCTTACCCTTCCCGCCTCTAGGGCGGTCAGGAGCAACATTGGGGAGGGTAGGCGCCTCTACAACATTCCTGGATTTCTTCGCCGGGAGCGGCTCCGAAAACCCAGCTGAAGCAGAAGTCGCAACAGGCCTAGCTTTCGCCTTGCCCTTATGCTTCTTCTGCTTCTTTGAAGGTTGTCCCGTTAGCGGTTTCCCCACAGCCCCTAGTGCGTGCGCTTGCCGCACTAGCTCTAGCTGCAGGTTTACCGCTAACCGATTCTGCACGATACTGGCGGTATCCTCTAAGATGGCCCGCGCTTGGCCACCGAAGATGCTAGGCCCTGTCAGGGGCGTCCCAAGAAGACGCCCCCTGACTGCCATAGCCGGACGCATATGGTCAATGACCATTTGCCTCCTGGATTTCGTCACTCGCGCTTGCACCCTTGCCAATGCGTCCATAGACAGCACCAGGCCGTCATTGACACATGAAAGCGCCACAGGTGGCACAGGGTGGCCTGCCCCCGCTTCAGCCCACACCGACTGAAGGAGACGATACGAGTGGTTGACAGCGCTCATAGCTGCCCTCACCGCATAGGGACAGGACTTCTTCTTGGTGTACCTGAGACTTGTCCACAAGTGCCAGACCGGGGCCACCCACCACGGCACTCTGGACGCCCAGTACCCATCGGTCATCCTCAGTGACCGACGGGACTACACCATATCTGTCGTATTCCCCCCGCGGAATACGACATCTTGCCCGCACCTCCCTGGAGGCCGCAGGGAGCTGACCCTTGGTCATAAGTTGTTTGCTATAAATAGCCTCCAACAAATCTATGAACCGTGGATCCAGTCCCACCGACTGGATCCGGGCCGCGGGCAAAATCCCCGTCCTGATCGACGCACGCATCTTCATCGGCCATGGCTGAAACCACAGACGGATCAACCCTGGATAGCCACGCCAGAGCCTCTGACCAATCTACCTCCGATGAAGACACACCCGCAAACACGTCACCCGTTGACGTGTTCACGGGCCTGCCAGCCACGGCTGACACGCCAGGCACTCCGGTACCACACGGTTCCGCCGCCACCCCATGAAACACTCCGGTCCATGGGGTAGGTCCGCACGGAAAACCGTACGGACCCGTAGCAGTCCCGGAACCATAGCCGGACACGGGCGCCAACGGCACCCCACGTCCGACTGCCGGAGCAGGCGAGATAGGTGAGTACCATGCCCGGCCCGGCACACCCGTTCCCGTGACGGCTGGTGCCAAACCAAGCCGCACGGAACCGGTGCACGGTACCAGATTGGCCTCAGCCACAGGTGGAGCCGCTGCCCTGGCTTGCGCCAAACCAGACAAATGGGGGCCGGTTCCGTCCAGGACGGAATCAACCTCCATATTCTCCACCTGCGGCTTCACGGGCCGCAGCAACCTCTCCTCCTCGTCTTCAGACTCCGAAGAGTCATCACTAGATGAGTCAACCGTGGAACCGTCCTGGTGGACGGCTCCCACACCTGACGGACCGGCCACCGCTACTGGACCACCCGGAGGTGGCCGCAGAAAAACAGAACCTGTCTGGCCGGAGCCAGGCGGGACTGCCAGGGGGGCCGTACGAGACGGCCCCCTCGGTAACCAGTCCAGAATCCTGTCCGAGGACAGGATCCGTACCAGGCATGGGGAGAAACTGCCCCCCCCAACCTTTGGTAGCAGGGACGACACCAGCGTGGGCAGAACGCTATGCAGAAAACCCTGCATAGCCGGACCAAACCACGCCGGCGGTGCCATCTCCGCCACCTCCAGCTGGGGACGTGGAGCACCCCCACCGGCCGAACCGGGCGCTCCACGATTTACTCTCGGACCGCCTGACCCCGCGTCAGACCCAGCCAAGTCCTTCTGGGCAAGGAACTTAACCATCATCTCAACGGACCACACTGCACAAACATTACACCTATGATCAATATTACAAAGGGAACACCTAAAAACAGACATGGTCCTTGAACACGACATGGACAAACTTATGGCATTCGTCACATGATGGCGGGGCTGGCTTGGCCTATAAAATAAGCACAAACCTACAATAAACAAGCGGAACGAGACCCGGATGGAAGGCAGACAATTAATTTTCAAATAATTTGACTCATAAATTAACTGTAACCCTCCCGCACCCCACCCCGCCACGTTACAACAAAGATCGCATTGATTATGACGACAAGAACGAGGCGGGCATTAAACACACCCATAATAGATCCTCCAGGATGTGTAACGGCTCCAGGAATCATATCGCATAGCATTCGGGGTATATTTACTAATCAATATAAATTATACTCCTAACGAAAGCAGCACGATATGTGAAGAAAACAACAAAATGTATAACAAACTGCTGTATCACACGGTAAAACCGTAGACCACGCATCTACTCAAGAATTTTGAAACCACCGATCATTGCAAACCGATCGTGATCGCACGTAAACTTGATCATTCTAAAGTTTCCGGTACCATTTTTTTGTACGCAGCACCCAGAACAAGATGCACGAATTAATGAAAAAATTTCTTCTTCACATAAACATCCGAGCGACCGGGTCACCCGCTTGGATCCTACGGAGAACGACGTCAGCCGATATTCGTGTTAGAAATACTGTAGCATAACACCTATTTTCATATCTGCCGATCGCCTGTTGGGGTTAAAGAAGGCGATCGTCTGGCATATATCGTTGTTAGCACACGTACCAGATTCTATGGGGTCAGAAATTGGAACATGCGACAGCGAAATTTAGAGACCTAAGTCTTTTAACTATGGATAATAAAGAATAATACAACCTGGTTATCCTCGGCGGTATTCTCCATAGTATCCTTTAGTTAATCCTTTTCAAGAACACACAAACTATCACTACAGATTAAAGACTTAGATTTTCTTTCACAAAAAAACACTAAAATTCTCAATGCAGAAAGCATGTATTGCACTTGTTGCTATGCAAACAAGAATGAGCTCTATGGTAAACGGGTACTCGGCAGTTGAGAGCCGAGTACCCGGTTCCCAGGAGTCGGTAAAGCTTTCTAAGTCTATAATCCTAGAGCCGCTGTCAAGGCCAGCTGTATATCAGAAGTAACAGAATGGTGAGTATTGATCGAAGGAGAATAATATTTTTCTTTCTTGACTATATTTAGAGCAGGTCATTAGTCTTAGAAAATGGTATTCATCCTCAATTTCATTTGGACAGAATGGACATTTTCTATCCTCAAGAGGTAGACACCAGTGGCGACCTTTCTCTATCATCAGATTACTTATGCGGCGTCTACAAAAGAACTTTCTTGTCTTGAAGTTTCTTGTACGGATTAGATAATCCACCACGTTTATTGACTAATTAATGATATCTTTTTAAAGTCAGCAAGCCAGGACATTAGTCTGATTAGAGACATTACACTACAGAACATTAAAGACCTGAATAATTCAAATACATACTTGATATAGACACTCCTCTTGGTCTCAGAATAGTTGTATTGGTACGTAATACGTATGATGCACCAAACAAAATGAGTAGAAAAATCATTTTCCTGAAGAAATAACAATTTAGCAAATTTCACACGTCGTGTTGTTCTGTTCTGTTCAGGAGATCCCGCCTTTCCATTAGACGTACCCAGGTTTCCCTTGTAACGTTTATACTTGGTGTGCGAGAATATCACGATTACAGCAACTACATATATTTTTAACGCTGATGGACAATCCATTATAGCAGCTACAGTCACACAAATGTTAGAATAAACAGTTCCATTGTATATATGATACGATGCTTTGACAGTAAGGGCTGGAAGCAATACACCTGTGGATCCATACCCCCCCCCCCCTTACATGCTTGCAGTTTTTACATCTTCTAGTCGGAGATATACATGCTCTGAGTGTGCAGTCACCTCCGGCCACATGACACAGTTTCAGGCCTGGCACATAAATAAACATGAAGTTGCATAGGACGCAATTGCATCAATATCACAACAGCATCAGACAAGCATATGAGATTGTAAAAAAGCCATGGAACAAACCAACAACCCGATACAGGAGCTTGATGGAACAACATCACCAGACACACAGGTTAATAATATCAGTACTGAAAACCTAGCATATGACCCCTAAAGATGCAGTACTCAAGGAGGTCATTACAGAACCTGGCATCGAGACTACCCTCACCTTAGGCCATGCAGCTGTAGAAACCGAGGGCAATGAGAGCCCAGCAGGGACCAATAATGAAAGCAAACTAAGTGGTGCTGCCATGGAAGAAACTATAGATCTGGATACACATGCATCTAATGACATTCTTGTAGAAGTTCTCCAGGAGATACAAGAAATAAGGACAAATTTCAATATTCCCCAAACACAGGTACATGACCTACAAGTTGCAAAATTAACTGAGGGTAAAGGCCCTAACAAACAGAGAAAGGACCGACGACTCAAGGTACCCAAATGATCACCACCAATAACGAGAACAAGTGCAACGGCAAACAACACCAAACAACTACTGAACGAAAAATCATGGCGCACAAACATGAACAGAGAGCCTCAAAGACACACAAACCAAAATCTACAACAACAAACATAGAAACGCTGAAACACATTCATACATTAATTCAAATCGCAAACAATTGTACTGCAGTTTACCAAAGTCATCATCAAGGAACAGTACTCACCACAACATTCAGCAGACAACACAGCACACAGACACGTCAAAGAAAACACTGCTTATCGGCAGCTCAATCTTCAAAAGGCTTAGTGGGCGCTATGTATCTACAGTAGACATGAACATAATAGTACAATCCTTCAGTGGGGCAAGGATACCAGAAATCCATGACAAGCTCGAGATTCTCCTTAAAGCGGAACAGTTTGATGCTATAGTAGTCCATGTTGGGACTAATGATATTAGCAGATGTAAACTTGAAGGTATGATCAGAGGCTATGACGAATTAATTGAACTCATGCAAACAATTGCACCCACTACCAAAATCTTTGTTTCATCGATCCTACCATGACCAAACAACAGGAGTGATAACAACTTGGTAGATGTCTTCAACGGAATGTTTGGTCCCTTACAAATTGGCACATGGCCAACTCCATTAACAAAACAGAGCTATTCAGCGACATCAATGGTGAACCACACTAGAACCTATTTTGGGATGACGTCCACCCTAATCATGAAGGCCTCTGCCTCCTGTCAGATAACATCAGTTACCATCTTCACTCTGCGATGAACACCACCTCAAAATCACAGGATTTTTATTGTACCCAAGCCACACCATGGAGAAGATGAATTCAGTTATAAACCAGTTCAAGCATCACACAATGCCAACATATCTCTCAAACCGATACTCAGTACTAAGCGAAGAAACTGTAAATATACCCAACAATGAGGCGCCCAAATACACTATGAGTTGCAATGAAAACATAATAAGCTACACAACCTTGGACAAGGGAAGACATGAAAAAAAACACCCACAAACACATAAGCCATAAAAAAAACCCATGTAAAACACTAACTGGTGAGAACGCAGACACCAACACAGGACAAATACCAAAACATATTCAAGTAAACAATGATATAAATTATAAAACAGTAATCAATACATGTATAAAACACAAATGCAGATAGTCTAATTAATTTTAAAACTAGTGCACAAGATTCGGCCTGCTATCATACGAATAACAGAAGCCCTACCAAAAAACACAACCATAAACGTCAGTGAACTACAGATTGATGAGTACCATCTCTCACTGAATAATAATCCATCAAGAGGAGTCATCATCTATACCAATGTATCATTAAATGCTAAAAATTGTGAAACCCTAAATGGTGACAACTTTCAGGAATCTGTGTGGAGTACATGGACGACACAATAAAAGGAAAAAAATCTTGTTGGTTGTATCGACAGAAATCCCAACTCGGACGGCCCAAACAATAACAAACTCGTAAATCTACTAAACAAGTTGATACAGCAAATGCCGACCACATTCTTATAGTAGGAGATTTCAACTTCCCATTGATAAACTGGTGCACTGGAGTTTCTTCAAATGAAGATGAAGATGCATTTTTTAAAACTAGCAGCAATATTTTTCTACAGCAACTAGTTACTAATGTGACATGACATAGAATAAATCAGTCTTCAAATATTTTGGATCTAGTTTTACCAAACAACCAAAACATCGTCCACAAAATAATCCACCTACTTCCACTAGGAAAAAGGTACAAATATCATTACATCCTGACATCGTAAGCACAAGTAAGCAAACAGTTACGCCAAAGCTACTGCTGAATAAAGGACGGTATATGGAAATGAGAAAAGACTTAGGAATGGCTTTCTGGAATCATCTGCATGAACTTAATGCATCAGAGGCTGGTGTAGTTTGGATCGACCAGTCGGGTACCGGCCGTACCAGCTAAGCTGGGAGACACCCTGCCCGTCTAGGATTCATCTCCTGAACACGCCCCTCTGGGTAGAGCTATAAACGTATATAGGCCTATGGGAGAGAGAGAGAGAGTGTGTCGAAAAATGACTACGTTCGCTAAAACGCATTATGCGCATGCACGCGCCGGGACGCAGTTTCTATGGAGCACATAGTTGTGACCTAGATAGGATGGCACTTTTAGTGTACCGAGCTGGTACTCTGTAATCCTTATTGATTGCCTGTTCCCGTTAAATATGGCATTAATCAAGACCAGAATTCGACGGCCTTTCCGAATCTGTAAACTATTTCAAAATCGGTTATTCAGGGAAAACTCTTCTTGATTATCTTCAAAATATTGCTGTGACGTCATAACCACATGGACGTAAAGCTTTTAGAATGTTCTAGAATGTTCGACTACGTTATTATTAGCGACGCGCTGATTGGCTGTTGCTCAAACGATAATTGGATGGAGCCTGCGCCTGTGACATCACGGAGAGTATAAAAGGAGAAGCGATCCAGTGATCGAGAGCATCCTCAGCCAGGGGCCGAACAGGTTGGATCTGTACCAGCTACTACAAGCGCGACAGACATTGCGCGTCTTCCTTCACTATGCATCAGGTTTTTATCCCGTAGCGTGCAGTTCTCCAACCCACCCCGCTAAAACAATTTTGTAACTCCCCATCTGCAGGAGTAATTTGGAACTTTTGATAATCGTTCACGAATACCACATCCACATTTGGAACACAAACTTGCGGTGAGGCCTTTGCGGCCTGAATATGTGAGTCTACAGATGTAGAGGCAGGATGTTCTTTGATGGATGACTCGCCGGAACTGCCGACCATGCCTAAAAGTGGTATTTCAGATTGTATAGGTTCTTTCGACTTTCGACCATAGCAAGTAAATTCTGCCCAGTGCATCTTCAGAGCTGGTTGACGTACCCAGCACCATGAAGCCTTGTTTTGTATCTTTAGTTGCCTCTAACAACCCCCGCTAGTGATCGGGTTGTTTACACCTTCCATCCGTGCCATCGGTGTACAGGAACTTTCTTCACCACGTAGTACTATCGTATCTTTTGCTGACTGCTCGTTAGACATTCCATTGGGTTTACAATGCTGAGTGATGTCCTCCGCCCACCATGAACGTTCTTGCGGGAATCTTGTTTGCGGACAACAGCTGGCGGGAGCCAACCTGCGGGAACCAGCCTGCGGGAACTTTCCAGCTTCCGGAGAGTGCATCATCTCACGTCGACTACGGATTGACGTGTCAATTTCAGTAGCACAGTCGCCTAACTTGGGAATGACTACCAGGTATTCAAGCAACTATACTTCACAGTTTAATTATTTCTCTATATCGGTTTTGTTAATTATATCGTATCCGTAAAATTGGTCCCGATGACTAAAAGGAACCGTTACGATCTTGGGACCGATAGTTATAATTTATGTATTTGTTAATAGTAGGTTCGTTAACCTGTATCAATATATATATATATATATATATATATATATATATATATATATATATATATATATATATATATATATATATATATATATATATATATCTTAATCGTTTGACACCGTATTGTTTGTTCTGGTTAGATTATGTATGTATATGGGCAGTGGCCATCCGTTCACTGGTTTTGCTTAGTTATAGAAAATATAAGACTGCAGTGCACGTAGGGAACACTATACAGCAACATTTATATATGCAGCACTTTCTCCCGCCACCAACAATTTTCACTGAGGTCGCTGTCCGTGCTATAACTTTGTTTAGCCCGGCATGCTACCGACTAACCTGTTCTATACACAGCTCGATAGGACAAGTTCAAAATGATTAGAGACACTTTCTTCATTACATACTGTGTAATATGCTCTTCTCTTCCGGTAGTGTGATAATCTAGCCCCGCACTCCGGTAAGACTCATAACTCTAAGATTTTGTCTCTCTTCATGCTCCACTCAGCCTTGTGGCTTCTTAAATGTCCCTATCCGCACCATGAGCCGATCCGACTCTGGGAAACTATTGGGGTTTCCGAGCGGTGATGGCTAGGATGCGGTATCACATACACTCCCGTATATCTTTGGATACTTAGTAGATAGTACTTCAAGCCAATGTAGGAAAGCACTGCGAAAACACATATATTAATTATTATTTTATTTACTGACAATCCTCCTGTACCGCAGTGCAAAACTGGCAACTTGTATATAAACCTAACGACAGGTTAAACGTTTAGTTCCATAGGACCCGGTGACGGGCAAGATGCGTATACCCACCAAATTATGTTAAAATGTCTGGGCATGATATTTATATCTGCCACGCCCTTGCGGGAAGGACATTCACGGTGTGTATTCGTCTCTCTTACCCCTACCATAACGATAAGAGAAATGGCCTAATAATGCCTTCGTGAAATGTAAACCATGTCTTGTAATGTTTTATGTGGTTATGAAGCGTAATGTCTGGATTCTTACCCAGTTCGGAGATCCTACTAAGTAACATGTATGAGCGCTGTCTACAGTATCGATGTCCTAGGGCATCTGTTCTCCGTGACAGCAGTGTCTACTAGCTAGGTAGATATCGGCCAGTTGAGGCCTAAACTAATTCTTGTTTTGAAAACAACTAAAAGGAATTAAGCAAAGCAGAAGGCCCGCAGAAATAAAGCGGCAACTACTAACTCAGTATATTAGGAATCACATAAGATGGTGACGAAGGAATCCATCCGGAATCTTCCGTTCCATTTTCACGTAAAAGGGTACGCACCCCTGTAGTCATAATCTCACTAGGTATGGTCTTTCTTTCTACAGCATTTTTGTTTGAAATATTAGAGTGGGCCCAATTTTGCCTACTATTCTTCTCCCACTTTAAGCTGTGGCGACAACTTCCCGAGACGGAGGTCCGCGTGAGGCACTTGCCTCTCGCAAGGATTCAGCGACAATGGTCCATGCCAGGATAATACTCCTCACCCAAACTAGCACTAGGAGTAGTGCCCACGTGAGGCACATCACCTTTTCGTCTGAGATAGTTTTCTTCCTTTCAGCCTAGAGGTATAATAACTTATATTAAATTAAATAGCTATGTCTCGTGTACGGGTCTGTGTGGTACCTCCGGGAGCCCCATGTTTAAAAGTTCATCTACCTGCCTCTATGTCTCGTATTTTCGTATGCTCTTACTGTAGTTTTATCTAGCATATTTTTAAGTGTTTAGGTAAACGCATTGTATAGACTTATATTTTTAGGTCACCAAATCAAATCTTGTAAGTCCATAGATCACGAAATTGCTATGGATAGCCATACTGGTGACACAAATTCTTGGGATGAGACCGTTGTGTTTAATGTTCGCGACGATGGTCGCATGGCCCCACCGGAACGATTGAGTTCCACCGGTCTTAGGAGCCGGTTTTTGTTTCCCGCAGGGCAGTCTCGTTCAAGGTCCGTCACCTCGAGACCAGATGCTAACCAGCATCATCACTCGTCATGCACTTGCGGCGTGGCAAGTCGACATGGTACATCGGAACAGCCCAACACTACCTGACGAGCTACAAGTGGCACCCGATGTGGGGCTTGAAGAACATCAGTCATAACGCGCAGCGAACTCACGCCCACACCATATAGTGAGCTCAGTTCAATACCATCTCCGTTCAGCGAAGACTCCCTCGATCAAGAGGTAGCCTCATACGATGGATTTTCAGCACACATGCTCACCGACTATGCCAGAAATTCAGCGGGATCAACAACTCCGCACTATAACCTGTTTTCGCCTGTTAGCGATGGCACTTTTCGAGATGCCTCACAGGCTGGAACAGAATTCAGAACCATCAGGGCCGAATCATTGACAACTCCGACAAAGACCCGACTATGGGCATATCTACAGCCCTTCAGACTACAATCGTTCACCCATGTCATCTATGGAGACAGTATGACCGGGTGATAATCCACAACATAGACAACCCCCTGCACCACCCCCTTCTAGCGAAATGCTATATTCAAGGGGAACACTGTGGAGTCATCGGGAGGAATCGGCACCACCATTTCGCCGGTATATCAGTCATGCAACTTATCACGACCGTCAGCCAATTGCACCACCGCCATATGAGGAACAACAGTCCTCACTGCAGGAGGAACGATCGCGCACTCTCCACCACAATCCGCCTCCCGTTCATAGACCCATGCCGGTCTATGGCTCAATAAATGGGGCGGACTCATTAAATTGGAGTACACGTGTCCTGGCTCCTCTGCATCGGCATCGACGGGAAACACCAACACCACCGCCACCGCCACCACGACCAACTTCAATCCAATCATCGACTTCCCAGATACCGGCACCACCTAGATTTCAACCACGGCATTCTTCCCGCGGTCTTGGCCGAGTCATCCTCCCTCCCGAATTTTAGTAGGGAGAATGACTGGACCAATTATAAAATACAGTTCGAGATAATAAGTCAGACTAACCGCTAGGACGGTCGACAAATGGGTGAATTTCTCGCCGCAAAACTTTCGGGAAAAGCCCTTCAAGTTCTTGCGGATCTGGGAACTGATTGCACACCCACCTACACACAGTTGGAACGAGCGCTGACAGAGCGATTTGGCGACACAGCCCTCGGAGAAACCAGTCGTCTTCAACTTAAAAATCTCCGACGACGCATGGGAGAAACTCTTCCTGAGTTAGCTAGCCGAATTCGGAGGCTAGCACCCGCGCATATCCGAGCACCAATACGGAGGGCATAATTCACTTGCATCTCGATACTTTCATCAATGAATTAAACGGGGAACCCACTCTGAAAGGAAAGCTATTTCTCGGTGACCACGGAAGTTTGGCCCAATTAATGGCAACCACGGTTTGTATTGAGAACTTTCTAGAGCGGGAGAAGAATAACCGACGCCAACTCCATCCTATCAATGAGATAGAGGGTGCAGCTATCGCCCCGCCCGCTAGTGCACAGACACCACCACCATCGGATATGCAGAAGCCCAGTCAGAATCAAGCGCCTGGAGGAAGGGGCCGTGCCCGCAGAGGAGGGTACAATGGAGCCCCAGGGCATGGGAACCAGCGCAACAACAACAACAGCAACATGAGAGAGCGGATAGAAGAGATCAATAAGCAGATCTCCACACTCACCAATTTAGTACCAACACTCAGCACCAACCTTGCCACCACACAGTTTAGGTCAGCAAACACTACCAGCACTGCACAGCCACCGAATACCTGTTTCGGATCCGGTCATCCAGGACATTGGAGGGAGCGGTGTCCTAACCGACCTCCCTCTACAACGTCTGCTCCAGACCGCACCACACCACAACCAGAGAAACTGTCAAACTACTAAGGGTACCGAAATACACAGCGCCACTTCGGTGCCTGTATTCCTCTCTCGGCTCAACAACGGCTTTCACACAACAACGTTCAGTGGCCACGCATCATCTACAGAAAGTAGCGGACACACCCACACCAAAAAGCATGGCTTCCCATATGTCCGTGCCTACATTGCCTCCCCCATCATCCCCCACCTCATAAAAAGGCCCCCCGCCCCCCCCCCCCGTAAGCTTACGAATATTTACCTACAGACGGCTACGGGAGCAGATGTACCTGTAGCCGGTGTGGTTAATTCAGTTATTCAAATAGAGGAGATGCAATTCATTCAGAGAGTTGTCATCGCCTCCATTCATAATGACGCCCTACTTGGCTCTGATTTCCTCAGTGCCAGCGAAGCCGTCATACACTGCAGACAACAGGAACTTGACATACACGGCCGACGAATACC